>CM055205.1:9009587-9357087 GCA_029224185.1 Karalla daura | reverse complement strand
GGACTGTTTGATTGGATACTTAGCCATGTCCCACTGGAATCTGGTGATATAGGTGACCAGGTCAACTGAGGAGAGTTGTAAACACAGAGTTCAGTCAATAGCGTCACTCGTCTTCCTCTCCCCAGCTGTGACTTCTACGACCACTACGCAGTGATTGCGATTACCCCCATTGGCAAGCAGGTTCTCCTGGACTTTGTCTCGGCTGTCCTCCAGGACATCGGCCATGTACTGAGCGACCTTCTTCACCACGCTGAAACAACACAGCACGGCGTGAGCTCACAAGTCTTCAAACTCTCGGGGAATAAGAAACAAAGGAAGAACTAACTGCAAAATCTACCTTTCCACAAAGGTGTCGAGCTTAGCAAGCTCATCGGACAGACCCACTAAGACGTCAAGCGTCCCAACCTGTTGGAGACAGAACAAGGGAAGGTGCTGACTCCTATGAATACGAGTAAGTTAGTTTCCGGTGAGGAGGCAAACGGGCAGCTGTCTGACCTTGAGATCGGGGATGTTGAACTTGTTGTTATTGGACAGGTTGTTGGCCCGTGTGGTGGCCACCATCAGCTTGTCCCAGGTCTGCTGGCACGTCTTCTCCCCCGGAGCGGAGATCAACCAGAATTCTGTCATGGCTGCAGGTCAGAGGGCGGTTCACCAGGCCTTCAATGTGAGGACGGGTCTGTGGGTTCAGGGACAGGAGAGGCGTAAGAAGGGCTGCACAGAGACACAGATTTACTTCTTTGGGCTGAGCAACACCGATGTTTACTTAGAGGCAATAGAGAGGCAAGAGAGGAAACCGCCACTGGAAATACCGCTGTAAAATTGTAACATTCCTTACATCTCCGGATGGATTAAGCCTGTGTGAGCAACATTGTACATTTCTTTAATGTGGAACTAATAGAAGACGATCTGGAGTAACTACGCTTTTCTAGAGTAGTACAATAAGGTCATTCTCATCAAGTTATGTTTTTAGAGAGTTCAAGAGTTTCTCAACTTGCTTTCACTAAAAATAACAATAAAATAACATTTGGTCTGACCATAGATTTTATTGAGATGCCCCCCTCCTTAAAATATTATTTTAGCAGAGACCTCTGGGACGCATAAACGCATCAAGCGGCCCAACTTTACACTATAGGGAACATGAAAGCGCCTGTGAGTTAAATGCAGAATTTCATGCTGATTTTCTGCCAACTCTTTGAAGCACTATCACTGAAGTATTTCTATTTATTAACACTTCCACAAGGCTGCATTTTAAAGGATAGGTACTTTTGCTTTAACTTACAGCTGTTAGCCACTTTACATGTTAACATCCTTCCATCATCTTAACCACTTTGCACCTTGAAACTGTCACAGGGCTCTGCCAGTGCCCATCTCTAGTGCACACAGGGAAAAGGCAGGGAATACGCCTTGGACAGGTCACCACACACACGCCATTCACCCTCACGCCAAGGGGCAACTGACTCATCAATTGACCTTAACAGACATTTATGGACCGTAAGAGGAAACCAGAGTTCCCAGAGAAAACCCACACAGACACATGGGGAGATGCATGCAAGCACCACACAGAAACATCCATCCATCGTGCAAGCCATATATTGATATTTCAGAGGAAAAAAAACACACTGAACTTCTGCTGGTGATGCATATGTATCAGCCAAAGCTGTCTATACAAATAGTGATGATGAGTTCCTCCTCAAGCGACATTCTCACAACGATCAATATAGTTTAGTCTCCTGAATATGGAAGCCCAGCATTCATGTAATGCTAACACTCTGCTACCTAAGAAATACCTTTTTTTCTGAAAGGCATACTGTGGATATACGAAGACGTACAAGTGTGGTCAGAGTCATAATACATTCAGTGCCTTTCTTGTTCCCCTTTTGACTTTGATTTTGACTCTGATTCACGGACTTCCTCATTTCCCAACAGCTGAGACATGAACATGAGACACAAACACACACACACACACACACACACACATACACACACACACAGTATGTTTGATTGCATAAGGAAAGCACAGCAGAGACAGATTGTCCATGTCTGGTGATTGACTGTCATATGACCCGTATCTGTTCTGGAGAGGACATGCCACAGTCTGATCCCCATTTTCATTTAAAAAAAAACACAAGACCTTCTGCCATTTAGGATTCTTTACTACGAACTCTCAGCAAATAATCGGGAGACCTGGCAGAGAGCAGTACTTATCCCTGGATAATACATGGTTAAATTCAGAGCTAGCTTGCAGCTGACACGGGCTTGTTTGCATTGCAGCCTCACGCAACCGTCACGACTTCGATAATCGATGTATTTGGCGACGTACCGACGTGTCTAATGGTTTCAGTCTTCGGTCAGTAGCTCCCCGCGGTGTAATTCACAGATAGAGCCGCAGATTCCCACACATACCGCGGGTAACGGCAGGTTTTCGGCTGAATGGTCCTTCAACACAGCATCTCACTCACAGTCAGCTGATCAAGGCTGTGCGAGTGCGCCTGCGCAGACGACGCTGCGCACTATGCTGTTGACAAGCCGCTGGAGCATTCACGGTCCAAGTATAAAGTCGGAATTAGAAAGATTTAAGCGGATTGGACACATGGGCAAAATGGTTTTATTAAGAATGCATAGATACGCGTGTGGGTGAGTCACAACATCAGGATAACATGTCTGTCAAAGTGTGTCATGCTTAAATTACTAAAAAAAATGACCTAGCGTTATCAGATAGCATATTACAAGGGTAGCACGAGTGCTCATACTAAAAGTGGTGATTATATTTAGATTTATTTTCCAGCCCAAACGTAGCTTCCAAGTGAAGATTAAATATTTTGTTTTATTAATAGTAATGTCTAAATTTTGTTGCCCGGATAGTCTAATATCCGAACAATAGAAATGATTTCGGTTGTGTCACCTTTATTGAAATTCAAGAGGCATAATTTCCGACAGTACTTCAATGCCGCATCGGGGTTTGTTTTGACAGTTTAGTCTGGGCCTCAATATCGACCTCTACTGGTAAATTACAGCTGCTGCATTAGTTCACAGCTGCCTTTTGGTGGCAGTGAATCACCACCAGTTTCATTATGGCCTGGACTCAGCTTTCTGTTGTGTCTGAGCAATCCCAGCCCACTTCCCTGGTGTGAAACAAAGGCTGAACTGTGGTCTGCACGTGTTTCCTTCATCTCAAGTTAATTGTGCAACAACAGCCATGACTTCTATGGGACCCTTAACTGAGCCATTGTTTATGTTGTTACCTGCATACCTACATTTCTCCCACTCTAACAAACTGTCGTAAAACTGATGCACAGCTTTGCTCGATGACACTCTGTAAGTGCAGTGCTTATTTCAACAGTCTGGTCTTTGAGGATAACAAATGGCACTGTATGTCTTCATTTTGGATTTGTGGGAATGCTGGGGGTATCGATAATTGCTTATCTATGCTGTTTGTGGGTATATGATTTATTTGTAGCTGCAAAATTGAATGTCCTTCCTGAGGACAGAGGAGGCATTTAACTGAACTCAGTAGAACTGAAGCACGAAATTAAATTTGGTCCTGTCCTCATGCACCCTGATGTGAACCTTGAAGCACATACTTTTCTCTTTTTTTCCCTCTACTTGATACTTCTGTAGCATTGGTGGAAGAAGATTTTAAAGGTATTGTAGTATTGTACAAATGCTACCTAAGTCTTAGTTTACCACCAGCCTTGATAAAAATAAATTCTATCAATAACGCAATCTGGAAAGAATTATACTAAAATTAGTAAAAACTCTAAATTATCTAAATGGACACATAAATATATATTTAATAATAGCTATGTTACTGATAAAATATTACTTCATTTGATTGTTTTGATGGGTTTCAATTACTGTCTTTTATTGTTGTTTATGGCTCTGTCATGCACTTCTTGTATCTTACACTGATACAGGTACTTTACAAATTAATATTAACTGTCCCACTGGTCCCAAATAAGCTTAGAGCAAAGTTGGAGGTAGCCAAGACATGTCCCTTTTCTCAGAAATGTGAAGTGTTTGGCCCAATTTGATCAGCTGTTCCTGTAGTCTGTACCTTAAGGCCATCAGCATGACTGAGCTGCATGAATCCATATATTTAATCCAGTCACTCGGTTTCTAAACATAGTAACGACAGCCAGCCGGGTGGGAACCTTGAAAATGTCAGTGTCTGAGTGCCTTGTTGTTTGGGGGCCAGTGTTTTTCTCCTGAACTGTGCTGTTTGGTGAACACGCTGTCTTCTAAAGTGACTGTCATAAAGCACAGATAAGAGCTATAGGACATTGGGACTGCAATAGACACACAGAGACGAAGCCAGGCAGCGTGTTGTTCCAGCGCCCCAGTCGTACAACACAAGTCATACGACCGAGTGGCTGCAGGCTGAGTTTCAGTGCTCGCCTTGCCAGTCATTCAGTGCTGCACAGAACTCCTGACCACTATGCTTAATGAGATAAATTTTGCTAAATTATTTTTTTCCTGGATTGCATAAAACATTCCACTTTCAGAGTTGAAATAGGGCAAGAAGTGAGTGTGACAAAGGATTAAGGGCTAATCAAGGAAATATTCAATAAGCTCCTGAATCGTATTAATCGCCCAGATTTTGTGAGACACAAACAGGAAAATGGCAAATGTAAAAATAACCCAGACAGAGGCATGTTTTTGTTTGTTTTGTCTTTCCCGCATTGTGAAAATGTATCAGAAACCACTCTATTGTTATGAAATTGGTTTAGTGACCCAGCAAGATTGTGACAACAGTAATAATATGTAACTGAATAGGATTGTTGTGATTAGATTTCCTGTAGGCCACTGGCTTCAATTTTCCCAGTTGTAAAGCACGTGTTTTCATGATTTCTATGTAAAGAACTGAATAATTCACTTAACACTGTGTGACCCAATATCGCCATAGATGAGACAGGTCTTGCAAACTGCCACTGAGCATTATCTGAGCATTGCATAGTCAGAATAAAGCAGTTTAAGAAAGGAAAATACAAATAAATTCAATGCATTCTTGAAAGTTTATTCCGGTATCTACATTTGTTTAAAATGTTAACTTGACAAAGGTGTGGTAAAATAAACACCTGTAAGCAGTTAGAGAGCATTCTTACAGAGGCCCTTCTAAAAGCAAAAAAAGTGCACAAAAATTACTGAAAGATTGGGAAAAAGGGTAACATGAAATTAATTGGCAAAAAAAGTGGTTAGACTGGGGAAGAAATGAAATAATTATGCATCCAAGAAAGACAGCCACAAAAGCATACAATATGGACTATCAAAATACACACTTACAGATCGATAGGACAAACTATCCATGAGGATTAGCAAGTAATCATTGCAGGAATGCAAATACCAAATACAAAGGATCAGTCTGTCTATTCATGCAAAAAAGTTCCAGACCATGTGAATGAGGTAGCAAAGACAACAAAGATGGCAGCAGTTGTATCAGTAAGTTACGCTCAGAAGTAGTCTTGCTGAATTCTGAGTGAATTGTTAAAATGTAACAAAATGGGTCTGTATGTTTTGGAGTGAGGGTCTGTGTGTTTCTGCAGTGGATCTGAACTGTGCAATGTAAACAAAGTGTCAGTGGAAGCCTTGGCCTGGTTGAAACGAGTGGCCATCTACGGAAAGTTTATGGTTATGTAACATCACTGATCTACCGCGGCTTCAATCATGTTCGGAAATACATATTTGGTATGGCCTCCATAAAGCCGGCCTCTGATTGGTGGAACTGAACCCCGGGTCCCGCCCCCTTCAGGGCCGTTGATTACCTAGTGGTTCCCCCTTCTCCGCTCGGCTCCAGTCGTCCTCCACCCATCGGTAGACAGAGAAGACGCAGTTCTCCCCGTCCGCTCTTAACTAAACATATGGCCCAAACAGCCCTCTTTCTTTCTTATATCGTTGTTCCCACTACTCTTTAAAAATTCCGCCGAAAAAGAGAAGACGATTTTCCAAAACATTCTGGCCGTTATCTCACGTAAGTACAGCGAAACACTCGGGCTTGTGAGTTTCCTTGGATCAGCAGGCGGACGTAACATGGCGGGCCAGTCTTTCTGCCTCCTTCCCGCACATGACAGACCCGATTCATTCAAGCCTGCGTCTTCAACGTCGATTTCAACCACGCTAACGCTTTATTACGCTGTATTGACCGGCTAATCCGGTGTATGTTAGCGTGGTTCGTGTGTTAGTCGGGGTTATTAGCTAAATACAATGCTAACATAAGCTGCTTCCTTCGACGGGGACACGGCGGCGTGTAGCTGTGTCCAGCACCGTTGTCCCCACACGGCTCAAACACTGTTTTTTTTATAAATCACGTTTCACGGTTAAAACACGGTGTTTCGATCGCGCGTACCTATGGATGTTTGTGTTTGTGTTGACGCATTCATTAATATGTCATATGTCGCTAAGTCGCGGTGTTGTCGCTGCCGAGTCGCAACCTAAACGTGGAGCCTGAGTGTTATAAACCTGAGATAAGGCTGGAGCCACTCGCACTCATTACATACGTGCTACTTATTGCTTTTAATAGAAGAAAAGAAAACAAGCCACGTAAGTGTACGAGTGGGGGAGAGTTGCTCAACGTATCGATTGTGTCAGTGAGCTCAACTCCACACCATAACCGGAGCAATAGATAACCGTTGAATCTGTTGAAACATCACATGAACACAGTGTCATGTCTGAGCCTCATTGTTGACCCCACAGTGTCCCCCCCCCCTCTTCATGTGTGAGTAATATTGTTATTATTGTCCATCCCCCAGGGCTCCCCTGTCTCTGCACAGGTGTATGAGCGCTACCCAGAGGGCCTAGGGGCGGCTCTGTACCGGGAGCGGTTCGACTTCAACGCTGAGCCGCCTTGGGATCCTAGCTGATAGCGGGACAGGTCCATCTCCTGACTTGTCCATGTGAGTGAGGCCACAGTCTGCCCGGAGAATTGAGCCGCTCTCTCTCTCACACACACACACACACTCAAACACACAGGTGGCAAAGTCCAGGATCAGTGTGTTCTGGATAGACGTGTGTATAAACTAGGGTGTGATCGGACATGTTTCTGAGGGATCTGAGAGGTTTGTTTTAAAGGGTTAGCGAGCAGTCGGAAGGAAAACCGAGTGGGTTGTTACATGTTTGCTATGTTCCCACTCGTCTTGGAAAACGTAAACAAAAATAGTGACTGATTTTGCAGTCATTGAAAGCAGGAAATTAGAGAAACAGTGAAATGTCTGTGAATTTGTAAGAATTTCTGCAAATCTTTTAACTCAGAGACTTTTGGAGAAGAGGGAGGAGTAAACATTACAATCTGGGTTCTGGGTTAAATTGCAAAACGAAAGTTTAGAAAATGATTCCTCTTCATAGCACAGTAGCGACTAGAAAGGTTCTGGAAAATAACTTGGTCAAAGGAGTGGAAACGTTGGAGTCAGTGATATGAGAGATGATGTTGTAGTTTCTGTTCCACTTTAACTTTGTTTTTTGCTCCTGGAGAGGTATAGACATTTCAGATTAAGTCTTGTTTCCGTGAAATGCAGATCATTGTGAAGATAAGTTCAGACTTTAAGTAAGTTCAGTACAAGTTCAGTCTTTATTCACATCTGTATATGTTGACATAAACACTGAATACATCTAGGTAGAAGGTCAGGTCTGTGTCTCACTTGTGAGGTTAACTTACTGTACAAATGATAAAATGTGCTGTTATTGATGATTATCTTTGTCTCTCTCTCTCCCTTGATTTTTCCCCCCCAGTTTGTTGCATACCGGCAGGACCCCATTGGCTCAGTCGTGACCCCTTGACTTGCTTATCTATTCTTTATGATTGTCGGCTTAGCGGAATACGGTTGAGATGAAAGGATTCGTTGACAAACCCAGCTACATCATTGAGCTCCTGGAGGGAGGAGTGACCCTTGAAGATGTCGTCGATGGACACATCTGCGAGCAGTCTCTGGTACGCCCCGCCCCCAAGCCTCAAGACACGGCAAAGGGCTTTTCCACCTCTTCAGCGATACTGAGAGGCCGCTATCTGTGCCCATCGGGCAGATAGCTGTCGCACTAATTAGTCGGACCAGGTTCCCTGAGCACCGGGTTAAGATGCGGCTCCGTCTTGCGTCCCCAGGTGGAGAAGAACGCGTTTGTGGTGGGAGACCTGGGCGCCCTGATGAAGCAGCATGTCTGCTGGCAGGGCGTCGTGCCCCAGCTGCAGCCCTACTACCCGGTCAAGTGCAACAGCAGCCCCGCGGTCATCGAGGTGCTGGCCTCGCTGGGCCTCGGCTTCATCTGTGCCAGCAAAGTAAGTTCTGCCGCTTTATTTTTAAACCGCCTCATCCTCTTATGAAAGCACTCAACATTTTGGGGACAATCGCATCACAAGAACCCCATTGATCGGCAGTCAGCTGATGACCGCTCTCCGTTCAAGTTACGCAACTCATCCGTGCGCTTCCGGTGGTTTCGACGGGGCTTTCTCCGAGCCTTAATATCCCCTAACACGCGTGTCCTCCCGCCCGCAGGCTGAGGCCAGCCTGGTGCTGGAGCATGGCGTGCCGCCGGAGAACATCATCCTCTCTGGCGTCTGCAAGCAGCTGGCGCACATCAAGCACGCTGCCAAGAACAACATCCAGCACCTCGTGTGTGAGAGCGAGGCCGAGCTGACCAAGATCTCCCGCCTGCACCCCAACGCAAAGTAAGGGATGAAATAGAATAAAAGGGGAGAGATGTGAGAGCTGTGTTCCTGTGTCGGGAGGCGCCTCATCTGCTCCTCTCTGAATCCCCCTCCAGGCTGCTGCTGCAGTTGACCACCCAGGCCCACGCGGCTGAGACCAGCATGACTTTCGGCTTCTCGCTCAAGAGCTGCCGGCACCTGCTGGAAGCAGCCAAGGAGCTGGGGGTCCAGGTGGTGGGGGTGACGTTCCACGTCCCCAGCTCCTGCCAGGACCTGCAGGAGGCCTACACACACGCGCTGTCAGACGCCCGCTGTGTGTTTGACATGGGGGTAAGGCCGAGTCCCTTCATGATTTAACGATGAATGAATCAGCCAGGGTTACTCTCTGCATCCTCGGTGTCTTGGCCTGTAAAGCCGATTGTTTTCCTTTGTCCTCTCAGGCCGATCTGGGCTTCAACATGAACATCCTGGACATTGGCGGTGGATTCACTGGCTCGGAGTTTCAACTGAAAGAGGTAATAGCTGCTTCAGAGCTGATAGCCCTGAAGGTTTATTTGCCCTGAAATCAAATCACCATGTACAGGTGGTTAAGTGTCACACTTGAGCACCCCTTTATTCCTTTAGCAGATTAGCGATGACGCGCCCCTGTTTACTTAAAAGCTTTTTCATTCATCTGGCGACACAGCCGTTTACACACACACACACAGCAGTGATGCAATATGCCGGTGCATGTGCACCTCTGAAGGCTTTGCCATCTATTTTTACCCCGTCATTACATCACTGCACGGTGTGCGCATAGAGCCGTGGATGTCTGGAATCTGGGAGGTGCGTCTCATTATGCTGCCGTGCGTCCGCAGGTTGAGTCTGCAGTCAGGCCGCTGCTGGACGCCTACTTCAGCCCGCTGTCCGGGGTGCAAGTGTTGGCCCGGCCCGGCACCTTCTACGTGGCCTCCGCCTTCAGCCTGGCTGTCAACGTGATCGGCAAAAAGGTGGTGACCCGCCACTGGGACAGCCTCGCTCAAGGTGAGTCTCCTAATTCTCTTAGAGGCTCTTTGTCCCGTGCCCCAGTTAAATCGGCCTCGAGCTTGGGGGTGGATTTCTTTTTTTTAAAGGGCATTTTGTGTTCTCATGTTGACGATTTTGTGCGTTATGTAATCCTAACAAAGACTTCCCGACAAAGAGCCACTTGATGATGCTGTGCGTGTCACCCGCTGCATTTCTGCAGGTGAGAACAATGAAGATACCGAGTTCCTGTACTACATGAATGAGGGAGTTTATGGCCCATTCAGCCACAAGTTGCTGGGAAACTCCATCTCTGCCCCGGCAGTGCACAAGGTTAGTAGGCCTCCGCCCAGGAGAGTTAACCCCATTGTGGCCTGAATGAAGCATCTGATTGCAGCCCTGGCTTAGATGGGGAAAAAGGGGGTCATGCATTGTGTGTATTTAAGGAAGCAGGATCAGAGGTGGTTTAGTGAATCATACTGACCCATATACCGACCTGTGTTTAAAGGTGAGGCGTTCAAACATAGAGTGGCCTCTGGGGGTTTGGCAGTAGTCAAAAAGGTTGACGCTGACCCATAAAAGCTGTTTGCCAGCTAACTGTAGGTAATACTGGGTTTCTTCTTTGACCACAATCACAGAATCTCTAGAGGTGACACCAGCCAGGGATCATTAAGTAGCATTTATGTAATAGTTTTTACATGACCTTATTGTAATATTTAATAGCTTAGTATAGATTTTACTCTCCCCACCCCCAGGGCACCAGTGCTAATAATATGAAATGAGTCGGTTGGGTTATATTACAGGCAGCAAGCGGCAAATGCAGCAACATAATGGTTAAAAGGTAAACTGCCCAACTATAATGAATGGATTGATAGTGTGCACGAAATTTACATTATGTAAAATTATGGAAAAGGAAAAAATCTACTGAATGCCCCCTTCATGTGGTTTTAATTGTTCCATTGTGGGATTTTTTGTATCTTCTTACAAGTGAAATAAGTCAGAAATGGAAACTTAGAAAAAGTTGGTGGTGTAGCTATCCTAAATCTTCATAGGATTGTAATGGAAGTAATTCGCCTTTTTGGAATAAACAGAACATTTCAGTGAGGTTTTATTGGTAGCTTTGGTCTTTGGACTTACAGGACTTATTACTAGGAATAATTAGTTCTTGTTAATGGACAGAAGTTCTTGATGAGAAGTAGAGCAACAGGTGTCAGGTCAGACTGCCTCTTATGTCAGTAACCCTGTGTTCTCCCTCCAGCATGTGCTGTGTGCTGACGGGGCGGTGTATCCCAGCAGCCTGTGGGGTCCCTCGCTGGACCAGCTGGACCACGTGGTGGAGCGCTGCCTGCTGCCGGAGCTCAGTGTGGGAGACTGGCTGCTCTTCTCCAACATGGGAGCGTGCGGCCTGGAGGAGTTCAGCTCCTCCCAGCTGCCTGTCTACTACACCGTGTCCACCACTGACTGGTGAGTACCGAGGCCTCTGGACAGAGAAACGCACCCGGTGGGGTCCAAGCGCTGACGCCCGGTGTCTCCCCACAGGTACGAGATGCAGGAGGCCGGTGTGGAGCTGGACAGTGCCATGAAGAACTTCTCCATGGTCCAGTACAGCGTGTAGCTACCCTCTGCCCCTGGTTCCTTAATATAAGTGCACAGATCCTCCTTAGGCTCTGCTTTCACCATGTGAGAGGAGGGGTCAGTGAGGTATTTGGGACCAGGGGCCAAATGTGGTCAACATTCCAGCCACCTTGGAAAATGCAGTGTCCTATTATTTCTTCCAGGAATTTGACTTTTTTTTTTCTTAAACCTCCCAAAATTGGAAAAGCCCTGTTAGCTAAAATTAGAAGTTGGCGGTTCTTGCTCCTCCCTCTGATGGACTCAAAAGAAAACAAATAAATCTGTCACGTTATGCAACAAAATGGACGACTCTTTGGAGATGGGACCCCCCCGACACGATTGGGGTGGTTTGTTTCCTAAATCAAATCCAGTTTACAAAATGTACAATTGATTTAAATCATGTTCTGTATTAATTACCTGTTGGCAGTTGTGTAAATCCTGTGTCTGTTCAACACCAACACATTTTGTCTATAGATGATTTCTGAAGTGTTACGGAGAATCATTGTTGGTTCTGTACTTCGGACCCCTCACTTTGCATAGTTTAAATGAAACCCTGACAATGATGTAACCTCTTTTCTTTTTATTGCAGCTCTCCTCAATGCAATTTTTATTTATTGGATTCAGATATTACCGGGGCAAGTTTAAAAGCTCCATCTTTACGTGTGTTTTGCCCAGGTATTATACTGTGGCCCATCTAACAGTGTTTTCCTGATAAGATATTGATGTGTTTTTTAACACTACATGGATTATGTGTGCTGTGATTGCCATTTGTGACCTCAATGGTTTCCCTTTACTCAAAAGGCATGATACACCCTAATGCACTCCTCCTTTCCTCTACTAGAAAGAGGTTAATCTGGTTTAAGATGCACAAAATCTTTTGTAGGTTTAAGAAATACTGTGACATTTAAGAACACAGTCCTGTTTTTTCAGATCTCTATTTTGCCTCTTCTTGCCAAGGAATTGGTCCCTGTTTTTCTCCTAGAATCTGACAAACCAGCAAAGGGGTCATTTCTAAGGAGTGCACAAACAGAAATGATCTGTATTTTGCAGATGTGGTTTTAAATGTCTATGTCTCTCAAGCGAAAGACACGCTAGTTGTACACAGACTCTTGAGGCAGCGTAAACGAGCAACATGCCAGACTTTTCCTTACGCCTCTCCCTGATTACGAGAGGCATAACGCAAAGTCCCATGTCCAGCTCGATGTCTCACGTCTAATATTAAAGACCTGACTCAACTGCAGTTTTTAAAGAATCCTGCCCTCGTGTGTTACAGATGACTAATGTATTAATTACTTGCTTGTCTAAGGCACTAATGGACCATAGCCTGTTTTTGACTGTAAATTGTGCTTGTTAAAGTAATGAAAGTGATTAATTTAATACATTTCTGACTGAAATCATCCATCTTGTGTGCGTGTCGTATTTGGGGCACTCGAGACTCCTCCACGTGGCATTGAATAAATCATTTCTGTTGGCTGGCATTAAAAAAGGAATATTGAAAATGATAGGTTTCTGGTGAACGATGGTGTTTTTAGAGCGTGTTCTAGCTTCACAGCGGTTCAGATGTTCCAGGAATCATCTGTAATCCACATGCAGGACTGCCAGGAATGAGACCGTAGTTCCTGCAATCAGTTAAAAGCACAGACATCATATGCTTACTTTTTGCAAGCTAATACTTCCTTATCAGCGCTTGGTCTTTGATGTGCAGTGGTTATTGTGTTACATTCACCCGTTAGTGACAGACTAGTTCAATGATTAAATTTCCCAGTATCAGTTGAAACAACATTTTCACGTTAAGCCGAATATTACGTGATACATGATTCGGGTTTAACAAAACACATCGTGTGTAAACATTACGTAATATGTGCGTGACACGTAATTCTCACCTGTTAGTGTGATCAAACTGTCTTTACTATCTTAAAACTTTGTATCTTTAAAAAGTGTCAAGGCATCTATCTGATGGAGCGAGGAAATCATTCTGACCAGGTCACACTCTATTCAGCCTGTCTCCACACAGCATGGTTTTGGATTGTGGGGGAAGACCAAAGAAACTGGAGTAAATCCACCAGACCTTAATCTCATTATCTCCTCATCAATCGCCTGAATTATCAGTGTTAACTACAATTTCCTACTTATATTTTACCGATAAGGAATGACCGCTCACTGAGTCTCAGTACTGAAACACTGAGGGAGGATGGATTTAAATGTGTCTTGTATGAAGCTGTTGACTTAAGAGGAATTTGCCTAAGAAACAATTACAACAATGTTGAAATTTCGGTAATGTTGCTGCAACTGCAACATTTCTGAGTGGAAGCCGCCTGTGGGGGAATGTTGCAGCAAAAGCAAATTATTTACAACTCTAATTGAATCTTAAAGTGGTTTGCTGAGGCGAGTTGTGTTAGAGGCCACATAGATCTAAATAATAAGATGCTGGTGAAATTCCCTTCCCGCTTATTGCATGACAGCGTGGTCGGGTTGCTACATAGGAGTGATGTGTTATAAAGCGGAGTAGCTCTTGATTTGCAGGATGTTCAGTGACAGGAGAACAATAGATGGCCTCTTAATGTTTGATTCTGATTGTAATTGAAATTTACCCATTGTTGGACCAATAAAGGCCAATTCTATTCTGTCCTATTCTATAAAGCTGAGTTTTTGGTCTGACAGGATGAAACTCAAAGTGATAAATATCTTTCCCTTTCCTCCTTAATGGGTTTAGCGACTGCTGGCTGAATAGTCTCTCAGCAGTTTTACCTTTGAATGTGATTGACTGCTTGAGAGAAATGATCCAATCAGCTCCACTGCAGCCTTAGCGTGTGTTGTCTAATATTGTTCCCTTTTTGCCCAGAAAACTCTATCATCCTGGTTTCCATTGGCAGAGATATAATAGTGAATATGATCTTGTCGGTCAAAACATCAAACATCGAGAATATCGTAAAAGATTTCATTTTGAGCCAACATGGTGACTCTGTACATAATGCTATCGCTTCACAGTAAGAAGTGCCCTTGTTCTCCAGGTACTCAAGCTTCCTTCCACAATCCAAAAACACACATTATGTTCAGTTGGAGGCTCTAAATTGCCCCTTGGTGGAAGTGTGAGAGTGAATGTTGTGTGTGTCCTATGATAGACTGGTAACCTGTCCAGGGTGTATTCCCTACCTTCACCCCCAACAACCATAGGTTCTTTCTTGCCACCTCCCTTCACAATTAACAGCTCCTCTCCTGACCTGAAGGATCGATTACTTACTTAGCGTTGTTACTACCTTCCTTACCTTGCGTTATTGTGCGATTCTGATTTGCGCGATCGAAAACGTGGCAGAAACCAACCTGAATGCTCTAAGCGCTACCAAATAGAGAGGATCAAGGAGGGCATTAATTTCCAGACTCGTCAAATGGTGCAACAGCTAATCAGCAGGTGATCACTAGATTTGTAACGTGAGACGTAACATCTTACGGCAAGCTAACGGCAAACACAACGCATAATCACATCAACGAATTGTCATTTTGTATTGAAACCAATCTTCGCTTGTTAAGGGTAACTCATAGGTTGCAACTCACACAGGTGTGTTAGTTTTGCTCAACTTTCCTGAGAGTGAACAAAAGGTCGAAAGATGACTTTTTAACATTAATATACAAAATCAAATGTTGCTATAGGTGTCTATAATCATGCAAACGTTGGTAGCCATCTTGTTTAATCGTTAAACTTAAAAGGTGCTACCAATTAATGCAATGCTAGCTGATTGACATCTAAACTATCTATACAACTCTCTCATTCAAAATTGTTGGTTCAAGCTGATTGGTTACAAGCAGTAGCATGATATGATGTCACAAACGTAAGCTCCACCTATTTAGCTCATTTTCTCGACAGCCCATTGGTTAGCCTTCATGGTGTACCACGTGACGGCCGGTGGGTGTCATAGTAGCCCCGCCCCCCAACCTAGCTATATGTTGCAGAACATGAAAGTCCAGTTGACAAGTCATTAATAACGTGAAATCGTGAAAGATAATTGAGTTGGTGACTACATGGAGACCCTGCAACAATGTCTGTGGGTCTTTTTTGGAGAATGAAAAGTTTTTTCAGTCTTTAGGCCGGGAAGCATCCCATTGGTCACTTTGTGCAGTATGCAAATGAGGACCTCCTACGTCAGATCCTGAACTTGAGCGCCATTTTTTCCTCAACAGGAGAAGAAAGGGACAAAAGCAGAGGACCAAAAATATACAAAATAACTTGTCCACGGAGAGGGACTCGGCAACATCCCCTTTTAGACCGGACCTCGTCCTGCAGACTGTGAGCAGGCAGAGGATGCTGCGTGGTGTCTGAGCGCGTGTGAGTGTGTGCGGAGCTGGGGAGCAGACGCAGCTTTTACCGATACACACACACACACACACACGCGCACACACACGTATACACACACACACACAGACACAGTTGTGAGGCCGGTGGAAGTGAACACCTTTCAACCGTGTCGGAGGGAGGCACAGCGACAACTAACGACAACCTACAGCGGAGATTAAACGAGGTAAATGTGTGTTGGAGGAAGCTGTGGGCATCATGTAGGAGGGGCAGCAGGCTGCAGCTAACAGGAGCCCCAGTGAGAGCAGACATGTATACATGTATATGTACACACACAAGTGCATATATACAGCAGTTATAACCTGCATGGATTTGGTTCTGTACGGTCTTAGATAAGTGGTTCCATCCGAATCACACAGCATAGAGTCTTAAACTTTTCATCCATGCATACATTGACACACGTGTATATATATATACACACGTGCATACATAGAAATGTGTGTCTGCCTACACACAGCAGTTTTGGCATGCATGTGTCTAGTTGTGTGGGGTTTTAGGTGGGTAGTTCAGAATCAAAACACACAGTTTAGAGTTTTAAACTTCTCCTAGAGACGTGTTGACGCGTGTAGGTCATACAGCTGGTTTTGCATAAATAAACTTGGTTGTACGTGTTTTTAGGTCAAAGTCAAAACACTGTGTGTAGTGTGGCAAACTTTTGCCAGCCGCCTCGTAATCACATGTGATTTACATTCAGTCAGCGTGAGAGTGAAATCAGCTGTTGCACATTGCCATTTAACACAGGATGTGCAGTGATGCTTCTGCTGCTGTCTTGTCATATGGCAAAGTGTCCTGAGCTCCGTCTCTGTGCTGCTCAGTGTTCCTGCTGCCTTTTTACTGTAATATCTTGTATTCAGCCTTGCTAATAGTAAAACATTTGATAACTTCATTTGTCAGCAGAATAACAATAGTGAAAGTGTATTCTGGCCTGTCAGTACAGACACTGCAGACATTATATTGACTGACCACTACTAAGTGCTGTTTTGTGCCCCGTCTCCAGTTTGGCCACTTGTGGTTGGCTAATGTACAGATGCAGTCATGTCTGTTTCCCGATCTCCTTCATATTTCCGTTTTTTGAGGCCTCTGCGTCATGACCAAAAAATCTGTCAAAAGCTGACGCACGTTAAACGCCCCCTAGCGGATCACAGGAGGTGGTGCGCTTCTGCCAAATTCAAAATGTCTGCCTTCCTGGTGAACCTCACATGACCTGCAAGCCTTCCTGTTATTCTAGATTTTAAATGTATCCTTGAATGCATCTTTTGTGAGATACATGTCAGATGTGATACAGTAGGTCAATTTTTCTATGGTTTCCAAATTAGCATCATTGATGAATTCTCACATGTTTTTAAGTCATCGACGCGTCTTAATGATCTTGATCCCTCACATTATTAGAAGTCAGCCATGATTTAGTGCAATATTTGTTTTGTTTTATTTCATTGTTGGGCATGTTTTGTTGTTTGCTGGGAAGGCAGGGAATAGCGCCTATACAGGTCACCAGTACATCACAGGGCACACACAGCATTGTCTCATACACATCCAGGGGAGGTTTGGAGTCCATAATTGACCTAAACATGCATGATTTTGGACTGCGTGTGAAGTATGCGTTGAGAGCCCACACAGTAGGGAGGACATGCCAACTACACAGTGGCTAAACTAAAGAATGGGCCTTGGTCTGAGTGGGATTTGAACCTGGGACCTTCTTGCTGTGAAGTGACAGCGCTATTGATCAATACACCTTTTACGATGGCATTTGCAATTATTCAACTAAGGAAGCAGTTCAGTTGTAACAAAACAATTGAGTAGAGTTTGAGTGCACAGTTTTGCAAATGTTGCGGTGTACTTTGGTTGTGTTGTATTGCAGTGAACCTGTAAACCAACAATTACTGTTTCTAATGCTATGTTCCATTAGTATTTGTATATAAATTTCAAGCTTTGTGAAGAATTATGTGTCAGTTCACCTGGTGCATGGGGATGAATGTCAACTGCCCCCTAGTGGATTGTAGGTGCAGTGCAGGAGGTGGTGCTCTTCTGATGAGTTCAAAATGGCTGCCTTCCTGCAGAGCCTCACATGACCAGCACACCTGATGCTACTTGTTATACTAGAGCTAATGTTCACGCTTTTATACATTTTTGGTGAGTTATGTATAAATTAAGATGCAGTAGGTATTTTAGGTCTGTTTTTCGTTAGCTTCCCAAATTAGCATAATTTCGCATTTTATAATATTTGTGAAGAATGTAAATGTTGCATACGATCCAGACATTGTCTTACCCACTTAGTACACAGTGATGTCATGGACGTCTGCTTATGCCCATATGCCACATACTCCCTCAATAGGTAACCTGGAGGAATGGGGGGGGGGGGGGGGGGGGGGGGGGGTTGCTAACATATTAATCGCGATTTTCATACAGACTGTTACTGGTATTACTGATAGGTTTCATTCATCGATGTTATGACATACAATTGGAATCAACCAATCAACCAATTGTATGGCTGGAATATGTGTGGTTTGTAGGTTAACATAGGCTTGTTCAGCAGACTGGCACTAAATAAGCATTTAAAACTATACTGCACTGCGTTTGAAAATAGAAACTGTACTTTTGGAAAACTTTTTTGAAACTGCTGGCAGTAGTGATGTGTAATGTGTTGAGCCAATGCGAGTGAGTGTAGTTACTTGGAGCAGCAAAGTAGGGGGAGAGAGAGAGAGAGATGGGCGAGAGAATGGCAGCTGCAGTGTCTTTTTAACTATGGATAAACTGGGTGCACAAAGTCCTACAGGGTGTCAAGGTTATGTTTCTCTAATTATGGCAAATGTATCACCTTCATGTGATTGTCATAACTCATGTTATAATTTTAGGGTTTTTTATTCATTTAAATCCAATAATAACACTTTTGTCTTCTCCCTTTTGGATACTAGTATCAAAAAGTATCAAATCATGCGGTACCAGCACAAAATGTTATCGGGACCACACTAGGTCGAAGTAAACAATCATTCACACCATTTGTCTTTTTATTATTGTTCATCATCGTGAGAATTTATTTCATATTATAATACCTATTTTATTTATTCATGTCAAAATCAAAGTCTGGCTGATTTTTGTGGTGTGTTTTGGGTTCCTGCAAAATTGGGCTGATCAACCAAAACGAGGAAACCGACACACACTGTAGGAGACATAGATTGGCCTGTGTCCCCTACGTGAAACTGGGGTTTCGAACCTTGGGGGACATTGTAGCTCAGAGGCATCAAATCACTTCACTTTATTGTTATCATGCTGTTTAGCACAACAAGATATACTTATGCAAGGATAAGAAAGAATAGTCTCCACACAAGCACACTCTCTCACACACACACACACACACACCACAGACACCAGATTACAAGCATCATCGTTTCATCTCATACACTCATAAAACAGCATAAAGCATCAACAACAGTAGAAACTAGATGGATAGATAGGTAGATGGATGGATAGATGGATAGATTGAAATTATTCACTAACCCACTGTGTCGCCCTGGCATTAACTAAATCACTCAAGTGAAGAGCCAGTTCTGTCTTTACAAAACAGATGAGTTGGAATTGAGAACAAATGTTGTAAATCACTGTTTTTGTAAGGCAAAACTGTTTCATTGCTGTGTCACATGGAATTTCTTTTTTTCCTTTTTCAAGGTTTGTGAGGAATAATGTATCAGGTTCCTGTCGGAAATCTTGAGAAGATCCGGAAGGCACGGAAGGCTGTTAAGAATGTCCTAAGTGATATCGGCTTGGAGGACTGTCAGAAGTATCTGGAGGTATGTTGGAACTTGGAGAATAGTGGAATTATTAAAGATAACACAAAATTAACAAAATACACAAACAAACTTTGAGCACACTCTCCCAAAAGCTGCAAGCAGTACATCATTGCATGTGCACAGACGCACATGTGTCACAGACACATGATGAGATGCGTATAGCATCAGTGTGTCTGTCTGAAACTTTCCACTGTGACTGTTAATGTGACCCGGATTCTGGAAAAAAGTAACCACTGTGTAAAACACAGAGAGAGATCAATTTAAATTGATGAAAACGATTGGGGGAAAAATGTTGCCAAACAATATTATCATTGATTGGCTGTGGCGTTATGATGCCCAGTACAGGCTGTGACATCGCCTCCTAAGGTGAGGCCTGTCACTGCAGGTCCTAATTTGAACACAAATGTTGATAATGTCATGGACATTCTTGTAGTTGATCCCTGTAGTGAACAAATCCATCCAATATCCTCCCTTCTTTGTACTTTAATGGTGGCGGAGGGCATGTATGGGGCGCAGGCAGGGAATACACCATGTGAGTGACAAGTGTGTGAGAAACCCAGGGGAAACATGCAAGTTCAGGCATCTGTCTGCCAGTCGGCCAATCTTCTCACAGCGTAGGGATGGTTTTTCGTTTTTTATTACATTAACTAATCACTGGTTAATGTCATAAATCGTGCGTGCTTATTGACTGTGTTGTTTGTGATGCCAGTGCAGATTGATGTGATCGGTAAGATGTTATGTGATGTAATGATTTGATTTGTTGAATAAAAAGCCAACAGTCACATTTGAAGAATAGCACAGAGGAGAGACGCACCAAACCATGTTTTTTCCACATTGCTCCAAATCTTTCGAGCCACTAAGATGTCAGCACAGCGACATTGAACAGAACATGTCACGATGCAGCTCCTGGGCCAGAAGCTTCCTCTGAGGATGGGGTGGACCAGCATGGATCTGTGCATGGCTGTTATTAAAGAGAGGCCTCTCAGCCAGCCTCTGCCTGTCCCATGTAATGTGTACCATACAGCTGTGACTGTGTGCTGCTTTGGCAGCAGTGGCATCTGTGTGTGACTCAGTGGTCACCAAGCACCTGGGCTGAGGTGCGTCTTGTGTATTTTATGCGGCACACCTCTGGCCTGCGGGGGGGGGGTTAAGTCTACGGTTGCTATGGCAACAATTGGCTGTTGTGGCATCATATGAAAAGTTGCTTCTGGATATTTTGAATTTGGCGTGTCAGAGTTTTTTTCATATATTTTGGATACACTGTGGTTTCATATCAAGTATCGTGTTGAGAGACAGAACTGTCTATCACAGCAGTGCTTAGTTTGTTTGGACAAATGAAATGTCCAGACTGATGTATGTCTATACAGTTGACCCAAGTACCATTTCAACAAAAACTGTTGGACATTTTGTTTTATTGTTCTGCAGTTATCATGGACTTGATGACGTGATAACTCACACATGTGATAGATTCATACTAGATAATGTTTTGCCCTCATGGCCAGAAGGACCTGGGTTGGGCTCCTGGGTGAGGCAGGGGGCCTCTGGGCAGTTTGCACATAGAGTGTGTGGGATTTCTCCAGGTACTCCTGTTCTTCTCACAGCTCAAAAACATGCATGTTTAGGTTGATTGGAGACTTTTATGTCCCCAAAGTGTGTGTGTGTGTGGGCCTTAACATGGACTGACTTGTGAATACGGCCCCTTTTTACTGCTAACTTTGTACAGACCGTCATTGAGAAGTTACAAGTTTGTTTGTGTTGTGTTTACTCTGCAGAGCATCAAGGAAGACGCGGACAACAACACTGAAGGAGAAGAGGAGGCCTTTCAGGATACAGACTGGGTTGATTTCACCATTCGATACAGTGGCAAACCACAGAAAAAGGTGGACATGACGCTCAAATATTGTTGACAACATGAAATGTAGTGATTTACTTTTGCTGAATGTGACTGAAATATTTCTTCTCTTGTTTGATGCAGTGGCCCTACCGGTCTCGAGCTCTCTGCTGCACCCTGTGCAAGTACTCCTCACACAACATCTACAACTTCAGGAGCCATGTGTCCCGCTGCCACACGTACCTGCAGAGGGTCTGCGCGCTCACCCCCTGCTCCAAGTGCCTCTTCATCGGCCACCCCAAGGTGGTCAAGAGGCACATGCTGTTCTTCCATTCCAAGCCCCTGTCACAAACACTCACGCCTACGCTCGCACATCCGCTCACACAGCCCCAGAGGGAGGCGCTCCTGCCCGCCCCCACCGGGAACGAGCGGTATCAGTGTCGCAGGTGTGGCTTCCCAAACTGTTCCATCTTTGCAATAAAGAAGCACATCATCCTCAAGCACCTGGAGGGCGTGGCGGAGCAGTACATCGGCTATAGGATAAACACGCACGGCAACACCGCCGTCAAGATCTACTGCTGTAAAGTGTGCAAGTTGAACACTGGGACGCTGGACCAAATGTTGCACCACATGCTGGTCGAGCCCACGCACTACGCGGTCAGCGCGAAAGTGCAGCACATGTTGATGGAGAACAAGAACGTTAAGGCAGCCCCCAACGGGAACGGCGTGTTCGTGACATTCCCCAGTATAGCACCTAAACCGAACCAACCTCAAATGTTCAAAGGCAACTCCTTGGTTTTACCGAGTAACGGCCAACCTTCTGGGACTGTGGTGGCCTTGCAGCAGTTACAAGGGACGGCAAACAACGCGACCCTGATCTGCGCCCCGGGAACCAACCAAGCGTTTCTTCCTCCTCAAGCCTCGGCGCTGGTGCAGCTGGCCAGCGCCGAGGCCAAAGGGCTGCTGCAGCCCGGCGCCACCATAGCCCTCCGCAGCGCCCTGCCCCAGGGCTCGCCCGTCATGCAGCTCCCCACCGTGTCCAACGTGTCCCTGAAGCAGGCACCGGTGACGCTCGCCCCCGCCGCCGTCCAGCCGCCGCTGCACGTGCAGCAGACGCCGCAGATCGTTCTACCGCCGGGCATCCAGGCCAGCGTGGCGCTGGCGCCCGGAGCCGCGCCCAAGCCCGCCGTGGTGGCGCAGACGGCCCCGGCCAACCAGGTGGCCCTGCAGGGCACCATGCTGACCTCCCAGTCCCTGCTGAGCCACCTCATCCCCACGGGCAACAAGCTCAACGGTATGCCCACGTACACCTTCGCGCCGCTGCCCGTGGCCGTGCCGGCGTCCCAGAGCGGCGGCGGCGGCGGCAGCGGCACGCCACTCAAGCCGGTGGAGCAGACCGCCAACTCCTCGCCACAGACCAAGAAGTGGATCACGTGTCCCCTCTGCAACGAGCTCTTCCCCGCCAACGTCTTCGACATGCACACGGAGGTGGCGCACCAGACCAAGACCAACGCCCCCAAGTCGGAGAGCGTGGCCGCGCGAGCTGCGTTTCTGAAGAAGATGCCCGATAAAACTGTCAAGTGTCTCACCTGCAAAATGCTGCTCTCCGAAAAAAGCGTCTTCCAGCACCTGCTACATGGCCTTAACTGTTTGTACTGCTCGGCGTTGTTCTTCTCCATAAAACAGCTGGCGGAACACGTGAAGATGCACAATCCGACAAGCAAAGGATACTGTGATTTCCTGAGGCAGAAGTACAGGATTTACTCAAAGGGCGTGGGGGGGATCCTGTTCCCGTACTTTGACGTCCACACCACGGCACCCAAAGAGATCCTCG
Source organism: Karalla daura (assembly GCA_029224185.1). Taxonomy (NCBI): domain Eukaryota; kingdom Metazoa; phylum Chordata; class Actinopteri; order Chaetodontiformes; family Leiognathidae; genus Karalla; species Karalla daura. The sequence continues at coordinate 9,334,044 of CM055205.1, read as the reverse complement.
GGGAGGGCGAGGTCAACCTGGCGCTGGTCACCAGCTCCCTCGACCTGATCTTCTTCAAGCTGCAGCCCAGCAGCCAGCCCGAGATCTGCCCGGCCCCCGTGAAAATCAACAGCTCGTACTGCCCCTTCTGCGACGAGAAGTTCCACAGCGAGTCCAAACACCTGGAGCACCTCAAACAGAAACACTTTGTGGCGCCCACCATTCACGCCATCCTCAAGACCGAGGCTTTCAAGTGCATATACTGCAACGGTGTGTACACGGGGAAGGTCACGCAGCAGGCCGTCATGCTCCACATCCAGCGGTGCAGGTGTTCGCCTAAGCAGCAACATCAGCAGCAACAGCACCATCAACAGCAGCAGCAGCAGCACCATCAACAACAACAACAACAACAACAACAACAGCAACATCAACAACAACAGCAACAGCAACAACCCGTAGTCCCGAAAGTGACCGTAACAGCACTGCCGCCCCCCAAGCCAGCCCCGCAGATCACTCAGCCGTCAGGACTCTACTTTATTCAAGTGCCCCGCCTGGCCGTCAAACCACCCATCGCCCCGGCTCCAGTGGCTCAAGCTGCACCGGCGGCTCAGGCCAAGGAGAGCGAGGCGGAGATCCTGTCCAAGAAGAGGCTGGAGGCGGCGCTGAGGGATGCCATGGAGGCCAACAAACGGGAGCGGGAGCAGAGAGCGGCCATCCGCCGCAAGCGAGAGCAGGAGAAGATGCAGCCCCCGCCGGAGCCCGTGGCGCAGGACGACCCGAGCGTGAAGCTGGTGCTGGAGCCCTCGGCCCAGGAGCGCCGCGACGCCGACGAGCGCAGAGACTTCATAGCCAAGTACTTCAACGCCAACCCGTACGCCTCCAAGCTGGAGACGGAGGAGCTATGCAAGAGGCTGTCCCTGTCCAAGTCGGAGGTGGCGGGCCTGTTCAGCAAGAAGCGCATCAAGTGCATGAAGAGCCTGAAGAGGAACACGGCCGCCGTGCTGCTCGGCTTCAGCATGGCGGAGCTGAGCAGAGTCAAGCACAACGTGGTCTTCCCCGAGTGGCAGAGCAACGAGGCCGCGGAGCAGCCGCCCGCCAGCCCAACGCAGAGGGACGACGGCGAGGGCGGCGCCGAGCCCATGGACGAGAGCGCAGACGGTCAGGCGATGGAGGGCGAGCAGGCGGAGGAGATGGAGTGATATCCAAGACATCAGAGCACTGGAGCAGATATCACACGTGTCCCTATTAAAAATAAAAAAAACAAACAAACAAACTGTGACGATATCTCTTTGTGATAACGGTTACTTAAAAGTCTGCTGTGATGCAGTGCACAAGAGTTCCTCCTATAGGTGAGGGGCAGGTTGTGAGCGTAGCCTCCATTAATAGAGCTTTGTTTGACTTGGGTGTGTCATCAGTGGCCTGTATCCTCATCTGCAGAGCCACATCGTGATGCTCCTTCAGAACATGATGATGAAGATCCAGCTGTTTGTCCTGTGATATGTTATGGTGTCAGACTGTTGAGTTGTAACAGTGTTTAGCTGGTTACAATTTCTCTTCCAGGTATGGCTACTGACTTCACTGAAGCACTGTTCTGATCTGGTCTTTTGTAGCTGCTTTCCCTCTCCTCCACACCCCTTATTTAAGCTCATTGGTACAAAACTGCAGTTCTCTTATTCGCTAATACCAAGGCGCAAGTGCTGCTTTCACTGACAAACTTAAGTCTGCATTGGAGAGTGCATTTATTGATATAGATTGTTAAAAATCTTTACAAAGTGTTTATTTCACGTATTTGGACCTATTTGTGTTATGTGTCATTTTGAAGATTTTCCATCCATTCATTATCTTACCTGATTTCTACCCAGTAGTCCTGGAGTCTATCTCCAGCTCACATGGGGTCCACTTAAATTATTTCTTCCATTACTCCTCCCTCTACATTGAAAGTTTAAGGGCAAACTGTTGGTCATCACAAATGGAGTGTGAAGCCAAATCCTACAGAATGTATAGAAGTTGACAGGTTCGTTGACTTCCTAGAGTGGGTAAGCATTTAATCACTCTACTTAAAATGTGGCTTGCATGAGCCTTTGTTATATTGTCAGATGAAATTAAGGTTTGTGCCATTGTCAAGTCCACATCTTTGCATAGACACGTGGACATTCACAGCATAGAGATTCAATATGACATTAAACATGTGACTGGGTGGTGAACGTCTATCTCGGCTGGGTTGTTTTATTTTGTTCTTTGAACTCGAGATAGATTTTCTACACGTCCTAGTGGAGCAGAAATGTTTAAAGAGGCAGACAGTCTGTTCAAAGCCACTGTGTTAAAAAATAAAGTGGTTTCCTGTTGCTTTAATGGTTCATTAATTTTATTTTTCCATTTTGAAATAAAGAAATTAAATGGTGAATGAGGTGTGAAAGCATCCTAGGGTATGTTTCTTAAGCAACAGGCCTGGAAAACTCAGCATAACAAAGGCAGTGCAATAACAGGCCCAGAGGTGTTTCATCAGTGTTTAATATTCCCCTGAGAAGATCTGGATTGAAACGTTGGTCTGCCCGCCACAGAGATGTGCCTTCCATGGTGGCGACTGTGGAATTGAAAGCAACATATTTCCAGTGTATAAGCTTGATAGCAGCTTTGACTGATGAGTCCAAACTTTGCAGATTTTCATAAACCCCCCCAAAAAAAGCAGTTTTGCGCCTCTTTTTACCACGGTGAAAATTTCCCCTAAACGCGACTCATCACAATCGATGAATCCGTCATGATAAAAGCAACATGACTCCTTCTAAAATATCGTGCAGCCCTGTCGGTGTGGGCGCGGTGTTGGATCCAGCCAAACATCTCATTAAATGCATGCACCTTATGAGCATCAGACTATAGTCCTAATAAATTACACTTTTTTTTTTACATTGTACCTCTGTTTTGTGCATTATTCATTAGATTATTTCATTATAAAGCAATTAAAGCTTTTATTATTTTCTGGTTAAGCCAGGCATGAAGCAGATATAATGTGCTTCGCAAACTGCTTGTATCGTGAGCTATAACAGTTACTTCATAACTTGACAAAAAGTCAAGGTAAGCTGTCCATCATTTGTGGACCTTTTGATCAGTGGACCCCATTTTATGTTTTCGCTTTTAGGCTCTTTGTCTTCTTACGCCCGCTCCTAACTAAATGGACCTTGTGTCGAGGCTGCTTTTTTTTTCCAAAGTCAAGAACGTGCAGTGATTTATTTCATGACAGTTCTGATTTGATCGAGGATTGAGGGACCACTGTAGTTGTTGGTCTGAATGGCTTCCAGCCTCTTCAGGTACTCTGACGGTAGTCCGTTCTGCTCCGCACCCAGACACACCACCTGAAGAAAACACGACGAGATCGCCATTAAAATACTGGATACAACACGTTTCCCACATTTATTTATCCCTTAGTACAGCTTTTACAACACCAGTTGGATAAAAGTGCCAACAGACCTACCTGTTTGTACTGGGGAGAGGGAGGACAGGCATGGAAATTATTCATCTGATAAGTCCTGCAGATCATCATCCCTTTATCCGTCTCCACGGAAACCTCCAGAGGAGAGTACATCCCCAGGTTCACGCCTTCCTGACTGAGCAGCCACAGAGAGGAGCGGGTCAGTGTTAACCTCTGAGCTGACCCGACAGCCGCGCACTCTGGTAACTCACTTGTCGAGGCTGGCGAGGTTCTCGTTGCTCAGAGTCCAGACGACGCCCCACACCTCTGCCCCTGGGTGGCACTCGATGGTGGCCACGCCGCCATGCCAAGTGTTCTCCACGTGCTTCTCCCACAGCCCAAAGTTCAGCTCATAGTCCTGTGGCGTGCACACAAAACAGGGGGATGAGGATGGGGGGGGGGGGGGGGGGGGGGGGGGGGGGGGGGTTGTGTGTGAGGGGTGTAGGACAAAAGGCTGTGGAACAGTGAAGAGGCACGGCGCATTTTAAACAAAATGCCTTTTATTTCACTGACGTAAAGAGGAGTGTTTGTGTTTTCAACGGTGTCCCCGGCGTGCCTGTTTATTGTGGGTCACCACAGCACGGCCGGGCCACAGTGTTCTCTGTTGATGCAGCTGCTCGTGTAGTCGTCATTCAGATGGGGAAAATTACACACAAGGTTGCCAAGTAACTTGGGAGAGGGTCGCCAGGAGGTAAAAGTGTCAGGTCCACACAATTATGGGACAATACAAGAAATTATGAGGCTAATAATGATCAGCATTCATCTATTTTAGGTCCTGATTTTTAGGTCTTTTCACCAGATTTTCAAAGCCAACCTAAACCGGTTATAGTGCCTAATCATCAATATGCTGATCTAAGGATCTATGAAGCAAAAACCCCTAAAAAAAAAACCAAACAAACAATACAACACCTAACAATAACCTAGGAAATTCAAGCAGAGGCCTCCTGTATTATACATATGATTGTTGCATTGTTCTCATTTGGTATGAAGTTCATAATGATTGTATGAGTATTTTAAAAATGCTTTACAGAGGCTGTGGGAGGAGACGCCCCCTGCAGACAGGAAGCGTAGACCTAGTATCAGTCAAGCGTCGTATGTTGTAAAACATGTTTTGTTAAACATTGACCCAGTCGACACTATAAACTGTTAAACTCAAACCAAGTCAAACCTCAAACTGCCAAACGCGTGGTACAGCCTGGCAATAGCATTACAAGCCACATTCACACAGCACATTACTGATGAGTAATACAACGCAAAGTATAAACAAACCATATGACATATTTGAGCAATGTAAGGTGAAAGCAGATGTGTCAGCAACGAGTAGGCTTGTTAACACAATGAATGAATTGGTTAAAGCCATATCTTAAGTGTACAGATGCTGTGTAAACTACATGTATGTGTTCAGGAAGGCTCTCAGCATCCTCACTATGGTTTAACGTACATAGTGAACGTTGATTCCGCTCGTATCCAACCCTATAAAATAAACGTTGCATTAATAAGAGGACGTGGCTGGTTACCTTGAGGCGGCCGGTGGTGCAGAAAACAGCCGAGGGGTTAGCCAACTGGAGTCTTTCCTTTAACAAGTTGCTTCCAAAAGCGAAATACATAAAATGACCGTTTACTGGACTGGACATTTTCTCTTCTTCGTGGATTCCAGAGAGCAGAGTCTCGGCTGTAGACATTCAGTACACACAGGAGATGCACCGACCCGGTCACGATACGTCAACGTCCTCGCCATATTGGTCGTGGCAGGAATAATTGTGGCGCCGGCGTAGTCACGGTACGTCAAACGACCGCCATATTTGTAGTGTCATTTAGCTATAAATATATATACGATATAGGTATATAAAAGTATATGTTTTATGCAGTACAATGACTTAATCGGTGGCTTAATTGAATTATTTAAACAAATGACTAAATTGACTTAGAATACGATTCCTAATCTTGTGTCTGCAGACTCAAGTCACATTCATTCATTCATACATTCATGCACTTGCTGCAGAGATTACGTTACACGGTTCGCCTTACTGGTTTACCCAGCATTTTTAAACATTCGCACACATTTGTACAGCTGCCTGTTTCATCAATACAAATAGGTGAAGGTGATAATGTATATTCACGTTCTAATGTTCAAGAAGAACTCTTCAAAGAATAATACAAACGATTACTTTGTTACATACATTTGATGATCCCAACAACCACACACCAGTCATACACTCTAACAGATATATGAATGTGCACACACTTAAACCCCTAAAGGGAGATATCTTTATAATATAGGCAAAATGATTAAATGGAAGCCTAGCTGGAATCGATAGTTTTATCTACAACTATAGCTATTTCATCTCTCTGCGAGACATAATTTCAAAGCACCAGTTGTTGTGCAGCCCTAGACAGCGCATAAAATGTGACATCTTAACGAGGCATCGCTTTGCCACTGGCAATGTGGCGGCGATGTTGACGCGTTCCGGTCGTTCGAGCAACCGTATGCATAAGACTGCAAATGAGTTGCATAATCTTATCTATATTCCGCAGATTTGGTTTGGCGTCGAATAGAGGGTCTTTATATCGCTTTTGATTGTTTTAAAGTGATAATTTTACTGAAGATTGTCTAGCTCGTATTTGTTCACTTCCGGGTCAGATGCTAATTTTTAGCGGCCTCATGCGGCAGACTGCTGCTAAATCACCCCTACCAACTTCATCCAAGTATGGGGAAAACTCATTCAAATCCCCATTCCAAGTCAGATAATCTATGCAAAAATAGCAGAAATCTCGAGGATTGGGGTTTAAACAGCTTTTGTTTTGTAAAACACATTTCCCAACTAAGCTGTGGACCAAAACAAGTACAGTTGAGCTAGAGCACATTAAGAAAATAAATAAATGTAAATTTCTTAATGCATTAATTAGAACACAAAAATCTATTTCATTCCAGAATGTCCTATGGCTCCAGTCACTGTAGACTATCATAAGCCAGTAGGGAAAAGGGTTTTCAATGCAAAGATACTTTATTCAATTTCGTAAACAAAACATGTTGAGTAAACAAGGTGAGCGAGTACTGTCAAAGCAGCAAAAAAAACAAACGTCAAATATATCCTCTTCACAAGGACTTTAATGTACAAAATGAGGAAGAACAGAGCTTAAAACAAAAACATGAAAATTCACAAAACGTTTCCTCAGAGAAAAAAGAAAAAAAAATTTCCTGTACAAACAGTGGGGGGTGACAGCCAACAAATGTGCGGCCTGGTGATCATCTCCTCGGGCCGCCCCGGCCTCGTCCCCTTCCTCTGCCGCGTCCTCGTCCTCTGCCTCGACCTCTTCCTGCCACTGAAAAGACAGAAGTAACACCTCAATAACACCTCGTGACACAATTTCAAGGTAAACAGGATTTGTATGGAACAATGTCCCATACTATCTGTCAGTATGTGCATGGAAGTGTGTGAGAACAAGAATGCTGAGTAACAAGGTGCAGCAAACTGCACCTCATTAACTCATTTGCTTTGTGTTCTGTCGACTTGTATTGTTACCATTACAGTTTCTAAGCAGGTAGAAAAACACCTTCACTTCTATCACTCCATAAATATGCCATAAAAATCTAAATCAGCAAAGAAAGACTCCTTGCAATGTCAACCAACAATTGCATGGATGTATAAACAGAATTCATATTCTTAATCAAAACTTTACATTTTAATAATTTAAGAAAATCAGTGACAGTCTGATTACAGTTCAAAACACAAGTGCACAAAATCTGGCACATCTTAACCACAATCCAAATTCACTACATTTGGTGAGTGCATGGTCGCATGAAGCACAACAGAGCAACGTGCACCTGGTGTTCTGGCACAATGTATAGTACAATATGATATGGGAAAGTCATTGGTTGCAATATGGCTATCTCTCTGTGGAACATCTCAACAGTGCTTTGACAATGCTCACCTGCTTCTCTCTTCTTGGACTTGATCTTTGGCTCAATGTCAACCAGCAAGGTGTCCAGGGGAAGGCTGTCAGGCAGGATGAAGTAGCGAATGTTGTTGCCACGGATGCTCAGAGACTCCAGCTGAGTGGGCTCCCTGTTCTTAAGCGTCATTTTCACTGCCTTCAGGTGAGTGTTCATGCTCACATCAACACCTAGACAGAGGTAGGGCAGAGGCAAGAAAAACAAGTTCCAAGTTATGAGCTGCACAGAATGACCATGGAATCCATATATCACATTCTATGTCCACGTACATTTTGTTCCTGTCTTACATGCTGCATTATTTTATCTGTTGTGGCTATTGTTTTCTATTGCATGGCTGTCGCAATGTTTTAACTTCTCCTCAGTTGATCAATAACGTAGTTGGCTAAAAATCACTTCATGTTCTGAAACAAAGATCTGATCTAACTGATCTTGACAAACGATCACAAAACAGACCAAGCAAAATACCAATTAACATTGTATAAAGTTCCTAACTGGAACTAAAGTCTCTCAAGCAGGAAAAACCATTGTTGGAGAGCATAAATGTCCACACATTCAACTTCATACAGAGGAGTTGTGACAGCATTTTTTTTTGTATTCAGTTCTTGTGCTCACAAACATTTTAGCCACTTAAAAACAAAACAAAAAAAAGAGTAGGCAATAGATCTGTTCAATTTGTATGTAGTCAAAATGAAACTTTTGTGACCTATTCTCACAGCACTTTCTGAACAGTCACACAACAGAGCAGTTACACCGCTGAGCAGCACGATACCGTGCCACTGCACACCTGCGCACCATTTAACAGTGGTTTAGTGACATTAAATCATATTAACAGCACACCTGAGTGTACCTACATACTACACATTCTTGATTGTACACTGCAAATCTTCTATGCAAAAATGTCAGAGAGGCTCTCCAAATTCCCCCTTACACATTACCATTGTTTAACAATTAAGAGGGGGAAAACTAAGAATAATCTCGCCACAAGTTGTAGACTTTAAAATAATACTGCTCTCTTATTTCTTATCAAATCTGATCCGACGTCTTACCTGTAATGGTACCATGGACCTGGGTGCCATTCTTCAGTTCAATGGTGACAGTCTCGTGACTGAGTTTCATCAAAAACCTGTACGTATAGAACAAAATAAAAGCATCAACACATGTTCCTCCCAACTTCACACATTAGGAGCCCTGCACAGTGATGCGGACATATACAATGGCTCCCAGTCCACATTAGCCTGATGCTAGCCACCTAGCCGAAACCAGCTACAGGCTCTGCAGCTTTCAACACCAAAATAAAAGTACTTAAGATGAGTAGTTCGAACCTCACACACCCATCTAGCAGAAGACTAAAACGTGTGATAAATAGTTCTAACAAAGACCTAAGTTTCACATCATGAGAATGAGGTGCAGAAAAACGAACTGGGCCCGTGAGTTAGCAAACACTAAATAAAAGTGCAAGTAGTTTATAAACGGCGGTTTTGATTAAATCGGTGCAATTTTAAAACTAAACAAGCGCGTTAAAATCTTCAGAACCCGGCAGGAGGGTGTTTTTAGGCCCGGGTTGTATCCTCCATTCATTCCTCCGCTTCCCGCCTCATCTCCGGCTGCATCTATATCCATCCTCAAAGATCGCGTTGTTTTCATCATCTCACATCACAATACTCGATCACGGGTGTACTTTCATAACGTCTTACCGGACTAATTTCATGATTGCAGAGATAAATCCTCCACCAGAGAGACAAAAATTACAGCGCTCAAGTGAAAACACAGGCCGCTGTTGTAAGCGTAACGTTTCAGTCGCGCTGATGTGACGTTTACATTGCGCGACAAAGGGTCTCCTTCGCACATGCGCGGTACAGGTCCATGTTTCCGGGTATGGAATAGGACCCTGATTTTATACTCGTATACAGTGCTATATTTTGGACAAATAAGTGTAATTCATACAATAACACAGCATATTACGAATCGCTTACGGGCTCAAAGTCAATTTTAAAACAATTTTAGTGTTTTTAACAACATTCAATTCATCTAAACAGAGAAGCACAATAAATATAGGCTACATGGCAGCCAAGTGGTTTAACAGCTACAGCATTACACATCTGTATTCTAATAAATCAACTTGTTAACAAAAAGACTTAATTAAGAGAAAAGCTTAGTTGTACCTAATTAAGAATGGCTCTGTTGCATTTAAGTGCTTTGTGATTTTGCATCTCCAGCTGTAACGAATCTGAGAAGATCTTTATTGGAATTATAGTGACAGTTCGCAAATAAATAAAAGGTTTGAATGAAACGTTGAATATAGCTGTACAACAAAATCAAGTTATTTTCCTCCTACACAAGACGGTCTTGGTATAAACTAAGATGGGGGCTACTTCTCAGGTGCAGACAAATTCAATATTTGCATGGCGATATTTAAGCAACAATTGCAACACAACACCAAGACAATCGTAAGCAGAGTAGAAAAATGAGGTCTTGTGCTATGTAGATTGTACAGACCTCTATTGCACTTGTTCTTTTTTGCACTTATTTGACTGGCAGTGGCAAGAGTTTAAGAAGTGAGGGATATATACCTGAAACTGTTCATCACAGTGTTGATATTGGAATTGGAATGAAAAATTCCATTGTAAAAGTTAGAAAAAGACCCTGCTGCTGTAGTTTCCTCTGATTACCAGAAGATGTCACTAGAAGCTATTTAAGGTTGCATTTCGGCCACTGTGGCATCGCTGATAAAGACAATAATCACACGGCGGCACACTTTCATCTCTTTTTATTAAGAGTAAACTTTGCACTGACACTTTCATTTACAGTTTTGGCCACACATCAAACCTTTCTCATGGACCAACCGGGAATGTATCAAGTATAACCTATGAGAGTGCAATTTCACTTTTTCTGAATTCTGAAGTGGTTGGTTGAGGGATTGTTGATATATAAACATTATATATGGAGTACAAAATGGCACAGGTCCGTGCCCTTGACACCATAAATCCAAATGTAAAATCAAGAAAACAAAAGAGAAAATAATGATAATAATAATTATAATTATACAAAGCCACACCCATCAGTCCACATCTCCACGTCTTGCCTGTCAGCACTTGTCAGTTTAACACATAAATAGCATGTTTGTGCAAATTAAAAGACACCGGACTCAGTGCTTCGACTGTCTTGCAACAGCCTGTAAAACCTGCTTAGAGCTGTGTTTAACAAGCCACCGCTGAAGGGAGGAAAGTGAAAAATCTTGGAAATGTTACGGGCGTCATCAGCTGCCCTTATGTCTGTATGAAATGTGTTGGTCAGCACCTACAGACTGTCCGGCACGTCACAGTTTCATGTTCATACGGAGGGATAACGGCGTCATTTTAGGGCTTTAAACTCAAGACCACTTCAGCGAGCACTCCACACCTCACACTTCACCTCCAAGCTCAAACTCATCATCTGTGGGTGACGCCTTTCAGATTGTATATCACATTATGTATAACCGGCGACTCAGGTGAAGCGCAGGGAGAAATTTCATCTACGGGGATGTGAACCTGCTTGTTGATGCTTGCCATGAAAGTACGATTTAAACACTCCTCCTCTGTCGTGTCAGTCTCCGAAGAGTCAAAGCGTATCTCAGCCAAACAGGCAGTGTTTAAAATGCTGTGTAAACATTACTGCTGGGCGGTGAAGCTGTAAAATAAAAGGCTGAATGATAACCCAGGATCAAGGTTCAAGATCCCGAAACGACTAACAAATCAAACATAAAACACATTTGATCACCTTTCATATAAAGTGGCCGTTAGTCGCAGTGGAAACTCGAGTAAATACCACATTTGAAATGCAGCGTCGAGCTGTTTTTAGTATTCCAGGCGCTCAGAGCTTGGGAACTGCTTCTCTGGGGATAAAGTAAAGCAGGACAGACTTGGGCTGCAAGAGCTCATGATATTAATGTGCATCAAGAACCTCTGTGTACTCCATCGTCGTTCCTCGGCAACTCTGTTAGAACATGTTTAAAAATGAATGACACCAATAAATACCAACAAATAGACACATACCTTTGAAATAAAAAAAGGCACACAGACCCATCAACTCTGGTCTCAACTGGAAGAAATGCTAAGAGATAAATTAGAGTTAAAGAAAAACATCTCTCCTCTCTCAACAGCACACTGTGCTGGCCATCGCCTGTGGAATAGATATGAAAGACAAATTTGAGTGTTCACCTTTAACAACAGTTTCAATGTGCAAACGATAAACTTGGTCCTCGTCCAACAAGTCTGCACGCTTATAACTTATAAGTATATATACTTATAAGTAAATGGATCGGTAAGGGAATGCAAAACGTGTTGGTAGACACTTGCCCTTCGGCTCAGTGTGTTGCTGCTGCAACATGGGCGTCTGCGCTCCAGATTCACCTCACTGAACATCAAACTTACACATATGCATGCAAGTTTTATCCTCCTTACTCCTCCCCTCAGCTTTTAAACCCAATCATTTTAGAATCAATTTTTAATTTGTATTTTTCTTCATGTCCTAAAGGATGAACATAATTTACATATGTTGTTTCATTAATATCATCATGAATCAAATGCATTTTCTAATTATTCAGTATTCAGTAATGACAATTGTACGTTGTCATTTCCTTTTATAAATTCTTGAAAGGGCTTCACTGACGACATTAACATGTAAAACTGTTTTGGTTAAGATGGATTCTGTGTCGCAGTGATGGACGAGCGACCTTTACTGGGATGTATTCCCTGCCTTCACCCCCCCACACACTGTTAAGGTACAAAGCAGGTAGGATGAAGGATGGATGGATGGATGGATTCTCAGTCAATCTGGCAACCATAATCTGTATAGCGGTCTCTGCACATTGAAACTCTTGTTTAAAAAAAAAAAAGAAAAGAAAAACCTGTAAAATATGACATTGCACCTCAGATACGGGTCGGCCTCTCATCCATACAAGTGACCAGGGGAAAACAGAGGGTTCAACTCAACCAGCGCCCGTAATGCTGAGTTGCTATCGGCTCCTAAGACGGACCTCTGACCCGACACCTTTCCTCATCTGGGCGTAAAACCGAGGAACCACTGTGGTCACGAGCGTCCAGACGGGCACGTTGTTCTAGACGGGTGTCTCCTCGTTCTTTGCAGCCTACCCAAAGGCAAGATCAGTAGTACGCGGGGCTCTCTTAACAAAGCAGGCACGGTGTGCATGAAGGTCCAAAAATCAGAAATAGGCCCTCTGATTGTACAGTACGCTAAACAAGCTCCAGGGTGACAGTTCTCATCGTATTTGGCTCTGGGAGCTGTGAACAGGCTCGAGGTGGGGTCAGCGCGTTGATAAAGTGTGTGCGTACGAGGCAAATTTCAACATGATCAGCACCAAAACTTTCACCCCGGACAAACTGAGACGACAAAACAGAGGAGGCGAGGGAGTAAAATAAAGATGGGAAAGGAAAGGAGAAGGAATGATTAAAATAAAATGTGCAGCATTTTATGTATCATGATATCAGTAGCTTTCCATTGATGTATGTAATCGGTTTAAAACACTCGTTTGCTTCAAATTATATTTGTCTGTGTTCAGAGCAGACAAAAGCACTTAAAATAAAGGAAATCAAACTGAGTATGACATCATCTTTAGTGGATTAAGTCCGCAGGGCTTTATGTTCTCTCTAGATACAGTATAATACACACAGTAGACACTCATCTGCCAAACAACTACACCTTCCACTGATGCTTTCACCCTTTATTCAGTGCTCCTCTCCACTCTTTGATTCTCTCTCTCTCCTCTTCCTCCATCTGTTCCTCCTCTCTCTCTCTCTCTCTCTCCTCCTCTGCCTCCCGCTCACACCAGGTGCACCTGCTCCTCCCACTCCTCCTCGGGCGACTGTTCCCCCTCCAGCTGAAGGATGAGGTCTAAGTCCGTCTCCGTGGCCGGGGCAGTGTGTGCGGGGCTGTGTGAGCACGGGTGTGTGTGCGCTTCGTCCAGCGACAGGTCAGCCACACACCCTGCGTCCACAGCCTCCTCGCCGGCCTCTCTGTTCTCCACGTCCAGGGTGCTGGGCCTGGGCGTCTTGGGGCCCTCGGCGCCGGTCGCACCTACACGTGGGCTGCCCGAGCCCCGGCCCGCCTCCGGCTGGCCCTCCAGGGGCTGCCAGATGGGGGCCGGGGTGGGGTCTCTGGAGGCCTGGCTCTCAGACTCAGTCTCGGTGTGTGTGTCGGGGGAGGAGTCGCTCTCTGTGGTGGGCGGGGAGGGGATGAGGGCCAGGCTCTGCGGGTTGTTCTGGGGGTTGATGTTGTTGTTGAACCAGGCCATGATGTTGTCCAGCAGCTGGGCACTGGCTGTGGGGTCCAGGGACTCCAGGCTCTGAGGGTCGCTGGGGGTGAAGGGCCCCCCCGGGGGGATGACGGGCGAGAGCAGCAGCTCGGGCTCCGGCTCCGGAGACAGGAGGCACAACTGGGCGGGCGGCTGGGGGTCGGGTTTGGGCGGGCGCTCCAGGGCGTAGGCGGCCGGGCGCTCCTGAGTGTACGAGCTGCTGCGCTCGGGGCAGGGGCTGTAAGAGCTGTCGGGCTTGGGGGCGCCGTCGTACGTGGCTGCGTGCTCCCGGGCGTACGGGCCGCCGGGGGCCGGCAGGCTCTGGGGGCGTTCAAGTGCGCAGGAGGCGGCGTGCTCCGCCTCGGCCAGGTAGGCGGCGGGGCGGCAGTAGCTCGGCTCCTTGATGGCGATGTGTTCGAGGACGTATGGGGCGCTGGGAGCGCTGGGCTCCGGCCTATGGCTGCGGTCGCTGTGGGCGGGGTCGGCGGCGTAGGGGGGGGCGTGGCTGTACGCGTGGCGGGAGCACAGCTGCTCCTGGGCGTGTGCGTCCAGGTCGTACGGAGTGGTGATGCTCCCCAGTTTCATAAGGCTGTCTCCCAGCTCCAGCAGCTCCGCACTGAGGCAGGGAGGCGGGGGCGGCAGGGGCAGGGAGTTGGAGGCCGGAGGCTGCGACGTGGAGTCTGTCCTGTTAGGGGGCCGAGGGGGGTCCAGGAGCGAGGCGGGGAAGGGGGGGCCCCGGGCTCCCGGGGGGCCGTCGGCGGTGAGGGAGTGCAGAGGCACGTCGGGGGGCTCGCCGGCCGTGCCCGGCCTCCTCTCCTGGGGCCGCTCCAGCTCCACCCTGCCCTCCAGCGCCCTCTCCAGGCCGCCCTCCAGGCTGCGCTCCCGCCGGGACTCCTGCAGAGACAGCTGGATGGCCAGCAGGATGTTGGGGTCGTCCTCATCCAGCGAGCCCAGCGCTCGCCTGCGGCCCTCGCCTCTGTCCGGCGCTTCTGCGGAGACAAAATGTCGCATTGAGAGGAGAGCTGCACCGCGTGGCTCCGCTGTAAATCCATGGCGACGACCCGCCTGGACCACAGCGGCAATAACTTCAAATCTCATTTACCGGGCGTCCAGCGAAGTGACAAGGCTAGATTTACCGACGGAGGCAGAGAATGGAGCCGGATTAGGATCTGGACTTTGTGCCAATATAATGCAGTAGAAGAATCTGCCCTAAAGTTTATGGTTCTCCCCTACAGTGCGTTTCCAGACCCGTCTGACAGCGTCCGCACCTCTGTGCCATTCAGGGAAAGTACACAGTGACAGGCCAGACCTGTGTTGTCGCTCCTCCTGCTGGTCTCGGGCGTGTTGCTGCTGCTCCTGAGGCTGTGCAGACTCAGCATGTCTCCTCTGCGCCTCGGCCGGTGTCTGCGGCGGTACTGGATGTCAGCGTAATCCTGCAAAGAGCAATTCAAGACGGGTCACCGCAGCCTCAACTCTGAGCGGCACTCTGAACATGTTGCATCACTGGGGGGAGGGGGGCCCCGCAAAAAGCCATGCTTTTGCTGGGAAAGCCAGGAGTGGCGGGTGCGTTACCTGGGACTGCCTGTCTCGCTCTCCCGCTCCCAGAACCGAGTGGCGGCTCCCCATCTTAACACACATAAGCAAACCCAGTCAGCAGCAGCCCTCCCCGAGTCATGCACTAGGCCGCACAGCGCTGGAGCGCCAAGCTGCGCCTCAACCCAGAAGTGCAGCTCAACAATGAGGCCGCTTGTTTGGGTGTGTGTGTGCGTGTGTGTGTGTGCATATGTGGTGTTCCTGAGGCTCCAGGAGTTTCTGTTTACCTCGGGGGAGGCAAAGCCCAGGTACTCCCAGTCCCACGATCCTCCAGGGTAACTAAAAAACAAACACACACAACACGGTTTGCCAGCAGTGACGCGAGCCAAGCAGATGATCACCGTTCTAAGCCCTGCGCGGCTGCCGGGGATGTTTACACTTCCACTTTTTGCTTTTCTTTCCTCCCTGGCACATGAAACAAAGCTGCATTAGAGCGAGCGGGTTCGTCCGTACTTCCTGCGCGGAGGCTCCGGGGAGTCGTTGGGGGCCACGCCGCGAGCCACCGAGGCCAGGAACTCCTGCCTCTTCTGCTGCACCAGGCGGGCGGCGCTGATGATCTTGTGGCAGGGCGTCCTCAGGTACGGCCGGTTGACCTTCTGGGCCAGGTCCTCCACCACCATCTCCAGGTCCGTCTGGACAGGCAACAGAGAAGAACGCGAGGTATTAGCCTCCGTCTGCTCAGAGAGAGTGGAGGTTCAAATGTAAATGTGGATTTGTGACTCATATTTTCTACTTCTACTTTCTTAGATAAGTTCAGCCTGAGTATTTTTTTTGCTTCCTCCATTTCTAATCCGGCCCAAGAGTCTTTAGCAAAGCTCTGCTTCACCTGAGCAATCACTGCTATGTCAACACTGACCTGAAGAACCATATACCAATTCCGCACGAACCAGGATATTGTAGAAAAAACACGTCAAAAATGCTTACCATCACAATCTTTTTTTAAAATCTGATTAGAATATGAAACATTCGTTCAATCATCTCGATCTTGTCCTTTATTGCACATTTCTTCTCTTTTGCTGTGTTGCAGTCAGTACCACCCTTAGGATGCCAATACATCAGCCACGAGCTGATTTCCTCTCTAAAATTCTCGTACGATTATTCACGGTGTCTTGTCCCATGATCCAGCCACGACCGCCATCAGGCAAAAATACCAGCTTGTGCTGGAAAAACAAGTCCCACTGGTCAGGCTGCGACTGCTGTGACTGCTCTAACCCTGGAGCCCCGTCTGGCCTCTAATGAGCCCAGCAGCCCGCGGGGGACGGCTGCTGCTGGGGCCACTGTGCTGCTCGGGCTGTTTTGTTTTGCAGAGGACGGACAGACAGACAGACAGACAGACAGACAGACGGACGGATAGAGTATTAGGTTACCTGCATGAGCTCAAATATCTCTTTCTGGGTGCTGCCTGGCTGCAGGAAGAAGCCGTAGGGGTAAGAGCACTTGAGGACGCGACGCGTCTTCAGCAGCTCGCACACGCCGTCCTCGATGAACCGCGTGTCTGGAGGCGTGCCTTCACCTGGACCGGAGCACACGTGCACAAAGTTGACCCGGCCGCTTCACTCGGAGCCACACTCATCCCGCCAATCCACGCGGGTGACGCGAGAAGCGCGCCCGGCGCCGGGAGCCCGGGCGATCGCCTCAACCCCGGCAGCCGTTCACGCGCAGACACACTTACGGCAAATGAAGGCCCGGCTCAGCTGCTCCATCTTCTCTTTCGCCGTCTTCAGCAGTTTCTGCTCCAGCTAGCACACGGGCGGAGAGAGAGGAGACGTGTCAGGGAGGCGCTCGGAGCGTTCGGGAAGTGCATGCAGGCTTCGGGGGCGCGCGGGAACGCTACCTTGTAGCTGTGTTCGTGGTTCTTAAAGCGAGTGTAATAGTGCATGAACCGGTCCAGCTCCTGAAAGCTTTTGTGCTTCTTTTCCGCCTGCAACAGAGTTTCACACACAGGGTTATTTATATGTCGGGGAGAGGCTGTAGTTTGTGTGTGTGTGTGTGTGTGCCAAAAGTCAAAGAGGGCTCCTCTCTCTTCTCCTTCTTAAAATGGGTTTCAGAGATTTTTCAGGACATCTTCAGTTGCTACGATAGGACGGACAAATGGTCACAGCATAAACACGCTCTGGAGATGCGTCTATTTTAGATTCACGAGGTTGTTTTTGTTTTCATCCCTCTCCCACCTCGTGCAGTGCGGCTTTAAAGCTGTGCAGTCCATGGCTACACCGCGTCTATGAAAAAACCTCTGCGAAGCTCAGAGATGATGACTCATTCACAGACCAACCTCCATTCAAACCCGGTGCGCGTTTACTCTCAGTGGAGAGAAAAGCAGAGAGGGGAGGAATCATTTTCCAGGAAACTCTTCCCTCTCGCTTTCCATACGTTTTCCGCGAGTGGCCAGGCTTTTCCAGGAAGTGCGGCGTGTGCTGTTGGGCTGCGTGCTCGTACCTCCACAGTCATCTCCTTGGACTGCTCCTCCAGCTGCTGGATGACCTCGTAGCGCGTGCAGCGGTAGTAGCCGCCCGTCGACGAGCTGTGCTTCTTCCACTCCTCCAGGCAGATCCAGCAGAAGTCGTACTTGCACTGCGGCGCGTGACGGGGGGGAGAGCACGGGACCTCATTAGCCACACAAATGTGAGGAGGGACGGCTCGACGCGGGGGACCGGCGCCCGTTACCTTGGCACACTGCATGTGGTTGCAGCCCTCGTTCTTCTGAATGGGCGACTTGCAGTTGGCACAGGGTTTGGAGTTGGTCAGCAGCCACAGGCAGTTAGCGGCGTCCTCGTAGGCCTCGCTCACACCGGCCACTGTGGAAAGCACACGCACGCATGCACGCACAGCCACATCTTAGCTTTCAAACACCTGCTCTGCAGACAGGCCGTCCAACACGCACGTCTGGCAAACGTCAATGGGCCGGAACACCTGCGGCGGCTCTATAAAAACACATTGGGCTCATCCTGCCAGGCCTTCCCTGACAGCTGCTGCTGACGGGATTACCGAGGTGCAGCTAACACGATCCCTTTTCCCGCTCCAGGTTGGGGAGAGGGGGGGACAACAAACAACACGGGAAGGTGAACTCACGCTCCTCGGGCTTCATCTCCGTGACTTTCTGGAGCCAGTTCCTCCACATCTGACAGTCACACGGCTCGTGGGCCTCGCCAAGGCACTCCCTGCACCGGGGAGTGAGGAGGAGCAGTCAAAGACGGCGACGCTTCAACGGCACAACAGCTTACTCATCCACACAGAGAGGTGCAGAGACCCGTGAATAGCTCTTAGTAGCACGCGGCTGTTGACTCACAGACACACCTATGACCTGTGTGCTTACGACCGGTGACCTGGAGAAAGGTTTCTAGGTCAGGTGGCTGCTATCAGTGGGCTAGCGGGGCTAAGCCCTCCTTACATGCTGCAGACGACAAGATGAGAAGTTACTGTCTAAATAACAAACAAAAGATCGCCATCAGATTTAGTGGAACCCAAAGTGGCAACAGCAGGGATATTTTGTGCAACCAGAGCACATCAAATCTGCTCTTATTTAATTTCCTGGTCTAAATGATTGACAGGTATCATGTCCCGCCCTGGCTATTTGCTGTCGGTTTAGGCTAAGTTCAATTAACCCGCAGGCCGATCGGCTCTGACCAATCAGGAGCGGGCTGGCCCCGGGTAGATGACTTCAGCCCAACACCGCTGTTTACAAAGTGTGTTCAGGGACCTTTGGAAAGTTTTACCGCCAGCCGCCACCAGTCAGGTGTGTTTGGGTCAGAGGTGTGTGTGTGTGTGTGTGTATGCGTGTTCTCAGGCGCACCAGCAGAACAGGTGGCCCTTGCCACAGTCGACGGCTGGGGAGGGCAGCAGGGGGAAGCTCTGAGGGTCGCTGTCCCCGGGGCCTGGTCGTGTGAGGCGCACCGCCCGCTCACAGCGCGCCGCCGGGCACCAGCGGATGGCCGGATTGTTCTCCACAAACGCCTGCAGACACAGAGGGACGCGACCGGTGACGCCGAGGAACCCATGAATCCAGGAGCGGGGAAGCATAACAGAAGCCGCGCTCATGCCTCACCTTGATGTCAAACTGCAGATATCTCTGGTCCATCTCCCTGGAGACCACGCTCTCGATCACGTGCACGGGCACCAGCTGGTAGCACTCGTAGGCCGGGCAGAAGATGTTGTGCGCGTCGCCCTCCTGGATCTTCACGTTGAGGAACCTGTGCACGGACGAGGGAGCGATATATGTTGATGATGAATGCTGCGAGCCAGTGGAGTACGCGACACGCCGGCACATACCCTTCCCAACACGCTCTGCAGAACTCGTGTCCACAGGACATGTCCACCGGGTCCTCAAACACTGAGATGGTGCACAGACAGATCCCACACTGCAGCCGTGAGCAAAGACAAACAGGCATCGCATTAAACGTGTGGTGACACATTATAAACAACAGATATAAGTCCCGTATTTGCCTTTAACCTTTAGGGTTGAGTGAGGGTTTGTTTGAAGTGATTCCAGAGGCAGGCCGGCTCATATCTGTTGCATCATTATATTAGGTTTTATTATCCCTTTCATGCTGCGATATTATGGTCAAACAACTTAAGCTCCGGACACTCAGGATCGTAAAACCTCAAGCAGGATTTGCAGGCCGACCAGGATGTGTTATTGCCCTGGCAGTGGACAGGAGGCTGAAGCTTTCGTGGAACTACAAAGAGCTGAGAGAAGATTCATTGCTTAAGACACGGACTATGAACTCCCTCGTCCTGGTAAGACATTAACCTGCTGTAATCAAACAAATGAGACGCCTGGTGGCCTGTCGAACGAGAGCAAACTTTCTAAGGTAGGACCTGCGGCCTGAGAGCGCTGACATCTAGACGGAGTCAAACTGCACAGGATGGTCTCACCACGGACAGGCCCTCCTCCCCGGGCGTGAGGCAGCTGTCGGTTGGCGAGGTGAGGGTGAGGGTGAGGGGGGAGCGGGGCGTCCTGGGGGTGCGGGGCGAGGGCAGCGTGTCCCAGGCGTTGTAGCCGCTGGGCGGCGGGGTGGGCATGGCCACGCCGGAGCGCTGGCAGCAGCCCTCGGCGTCGGACATCCAGGCCTCCAGCAGCTTCTCTCTGTCCCAGTCTGAGGGAGGCCCAGAGGACACGGTTAGCTTCACTCTGGACGCTGGCCGTCACTGTACGCTCAGCCAGCGTCCACACACGCACCGTGCGCTCGGAGCAGGGCCTCGGCCGTGAAGAGCGGGGCCTGCAGCATGTCCGCCGTCTCTACAATCAGCATGTCCTTCAGCCTGCGCAGGTCCTGAAGCTTCAGCCCCTCGTAAGGCTGGGAGAGCAAAGAGGGGAGAGATGTTAGGAGAGAGTCACTCACTCTGTTCTATGTCTTATTGCTAGGTTATTATGACGTTTTCTGTTTGTTTTGCTGTGATTCCTTGACTGCACTAGACTAACATGTCGCCCCCCAGGGACCCCTGTGGTCCTGGGGGTCTGTGTGTGCTTTCCCCCTCCCTAGTCCCCATGGATGCTTCTCTGGATCCAGGACCAGCCCCAGGGTGTGCTGCTACTGTTTTTCCCTGTTTCTTGGGAGAAAACCCCTTAGCCGATGTGAGGGTCCAAATGGCAGGCGGCGTATACCCTTACTACATTCTAGTACCATTACTGTAACAATTGTAAAGCGCACTGAGTTAGAATGCACTTTATAAATAGAGATTCATTGACCGATTGATTGAAAAGGTGTGCCACAATACGAGAATCCTTCTTGTATGTTAGATAGAGATGTGGAGGGGAGGAGGGGTGGGCTGGGAAGGGTGGTGGGGGAGGGGGGGGGGGGGTTGCTGGAGGTCAGTAAAGGTGGGAAGGAGAGATTAGGTATTAGCACAGATTTGGCTGCAGGAGGAAGATTCAAAGGGCTATCAGCTGGCAGCAGCTGGTGCGTGCTGGTGCCCTCTGCTACCCTGGAGACGGCGGGCCACGTGCACGTGGAGCGCTCGTGTTGCGAGCCTCGTAGAAACGCTGCAAAGCTGTGACCCGCTAAGCTGACGCGCAGGAGAGGAAAAACATGCTCTGGCGACACAGCCGCTGCAGCTAGTCAAGGTGAGGTGTGACGGCTGTGTTACGGGCGGCGTGGGGCCGCTGGCTGCAGATAAAGTGAGAAATTTAATCTGCTGTGTTTGTCCAGCGGCCTCTGAGACGCACACACACCCCCACACTCACA
Source organism: Karalla daura (assembly GCA_029224185.1). Classification (NCBI taxonomy): domain Eukaryota; kingdom Metazoa; phylum Chordata; class Actinopteri; order Chaetodontiformes; family Leiognathidae; genus Karalla; species Karalla daura. The sequence goes on along the minus strand of CM055205.1, from coordinate 9,312,580 downwards.
CACACACACACACACACACACACACACACACACACACACACACACACACACACACACACACACACACACACACACACACACACACACACACACACACACACACACACACACACACACACACACACACACACACACACACACACACACACACACACACACACACACACACACAGAAAGCTTGGACTAGCAGCTACTCAGCTTAATGTACTGGTCGACAGCTCTTGGCTGAACTCAGCAAACATAAACCCCCAGGTTGGATGAAGATTGATGAGTGAGATGAACATAAAGCATCTCTGCAATATTGATTACACAAATTGCTTTCCACTTTGGTTTAATACACACAGATTTGCAAGACCTGAAATCCCAAACTGCTAGGACAGAGTCTTGGATGGGTCCGGGAGTCTTTGAGGAAGACCTTCTCATCTTATCATATTTCCTCGTTGAGTGCGAGCAGGCTTAACAAAAGGCAGGATTGTGTTAATGTGTTTCAATCAAATTTACACATTTACTTCATGACTGTCAAGTCAGCTTCAATCACCTTTAAAAGCTAAAAACGTGATTTCTTTTATATGTGAACACACTGTAAAAGTGTCTGTGTGACACCCTGAGAAAATGTTGTGGTAAAACACTGAAAGAAGGGGACTCATCACAGATATCCTCTGTGTAGTGAAAGGCATCAGCGTTGCAGCAGACTAAGATCTGTGACCTTACAAAGAATAAAAATGACACGTTCACTTGTAAAAGAAAACGGGCCGGCAGGAAAGCCCCACATCTCATAACTGCGCTCTCACCTCCTTGTATTGCAGCAGGTTGGTTTCGGCGTGTGCGTCTGTGTTCGACTGCTGAGCTGAAGAGGAGGAGAAAACCATCTGTGACTCCAGGCTGAGGGCCAGCTCGGTGTGGTGATGCCGCTCGGCGTGGTCACATGGCGTCAACTTGTCCTCGTCCTCCACGAAGAGGTCCGCCTCGCTCTGGATCAGCAGCTAGACCGGGGCGGGACGGGCGGGCCGGGACAAAAAGAGAGGGAGAGGGAGAGAGGTGGATAATGGCCGGGTGGAAGAAATGGAAGGCGCTCGCAACAAAAGGGGGAAACAAAAGGCAGCGAGACGCAAGAGGAGCACACAAAGGGGAAAAAAAACAGGGGGAAGGAGGAAGAAAAGAGAGGAAAACGACAGAGACGTGATGGTGGGAAACGGCGAGAGGAAACACAACAAAGGGAAGCGGGCGGGGAGAAGAGAGGCAGAGCAACCCGTTCATGAGGGAGGTGAATGAAAAGCAGTGGGAGAAGAACCATGTTTTCACAACTTTAAGGATAATATCTAGGTTACCCCCCCCCCCGGGCTGCCCGCTGTTGAAATGCAGCGCAATTTGCTTTCAAGTCTGCCAGTGGATTTTCGTTCTAAATCAAAAGGCTGTAAAAAACCACAAACCTCGAATGAACAAACACACACACACACACACACACACACACACACACACACACACACACACACACACAAAAAGCGCTACTTGGACCTGACAGTGACGGAAACACAAAGCAGGTGCTCCTGGACGCGGGGACTGGCTGGCTGCTCGGCCGGCTGTGAAATCTCGCCGAGCGGAAGAGCAGAAAAGCTCATCCCTGGTGCGACTTGGCGCCCTCACCCCCCCCCACCCCTAACCATCCACCCCCTCCAACCCCCCCCCCTCACCTCCACGCAGCTCTTCATGCCGGCGGCGGCGGCGTAGTGCAGACAGGTGCTGCGGTGATTGTCGGTGGCGTTGACGTTGGCCTTCTCGTACTGGCCTCCCTCCAGCCTGGCCCCGGTCCAGCTCAGGATCATCTGGCAGGCCGGGGGGGGGGGGGGGTGACACACACACACACACACACACACACACACACACACACACACACACACAGGCATTATCCCTCAGGCTCGTCCCCGAGCCATGAAGCCTCTGCAGGGATGCTGGGGCTTGACCGGTACCTGCAGGCAGTCGGCGCGGCGCTGCTCGTCCCTCTGGGGCCGGGCCAGGCGAGGGGACAGCGCCCCCTCTGACAGCAGCAGGATCTGCGGGCCTTGGCACAGCACGTGGAGGCACGTCTCGTTGTGCACGTTGCGCTTGTTGGGGTTCCCCTCTTTGCTGAACAGGAAGGACCTGCGTAAAAAAAAAAAAAAACAGATGAAAAATCAAGAAAAGAAAAGGAAAGGCGGGATGAAATAAAAGCAGAGGCATCTTGAGGTGAGAGGTGCTCAGAGGTGAGGAAGGGGCAGACAGAAAGTGGGAGAGGCAGAGTCAGGCCGAGGAGGGAGGAGGAGGTGAGGGGGGGTGGGTGGGGCAGGCCAAGCGGCCAGATGCAGACAGATGTGGAGGGATGAGTGGACGGAGGAGCGGGCGGAGCTGATGCCACGCTAATGTATGGCAGCGAGACAGAGCGGGCTGAGTGCTGGAGGGAGGAGAAGAAAGACGGCTGAATATTGACCATTTCTGCTTAACATCTCTGAGATAATGGACATGCTGGCTGGCCGGCACACACACACCCACACACACCCACAGATGGTGATGGATGTGCCAGTGGTGCTGGAAGCCAGGCTGCAGTTGTAGTTCTGTTTAGTAAATAGGTTTTTTTCCTCCTTCTGCTCTTTGTCTGTCAGAACCTCCATTTACTGATTAGCTCTCCAGTCTTTCCCTTGGCTCCTCCACCTGCGCTGTTCTTTTCCTCCACGCCACTTCCACCGTGCCGATGAACTCCCTGAACCTCCATTTGGATGCTGCAGCTTTCCTCACAGATCCCAATCTCCGCCGTCCTTCCGGCCTCTCAACACTGAACTATGGCAGCCGAACTGAAAGGGAAAAACGTGCTTTCCCTTTGATTTTTAATGCAAAATCAAAGAGGAAATAATGGGTCGTCACTGGACTATCGCATCCAGAATAAATAATAAAACACACCTCCTGGCGGAGGACAAATTTGGACGCAGCAGCCGCGACTGAATTAGTGTTCAATTAGTGTTTTCTCATTGAGGCGCTCCTCAGCCCATTTCTCCAGCGCGGCCTCGCTCTCCCACTTCTGACCTTCTTCTCCTGTCAGCCACAAGCCCCTGCAGCTTGCCCGCTAATGACAGTGCACTGCCAATTCAGCCACACTGCAATAATCACTAATTACCCCGCTCTCAACGACAGCCCAACACCCCCCCCTTCACACACACACACACAAAGCTCCAAGTTGGGGCTAACATCAGTCCAGGAGAAGCAGCAAGCTCCGGGACGTCACCCCTGGTCCGGCAGCGGGGCCGACCCAGCTGTTTAGCGATCTGAGGAGGGCAGGACGCCTTTGAAAATGCCGAAACCGTGAATTGGTTCAGGACGTGTGACTGAAAAGGGGCCAAACATGCCCCGTGGCGTGATGACATGCAGAAAACAACAAGAGTGGAAGTCGCTGGGAGAGCTCCGCCCTCTCCCGACAACAGGGACACAACTGTTGAGGCGAGGCGAGGAGCGGCGTCTCCGAGACATTGGTCTCGCTGGACGGGGAGGGAGGGTTACACTTCCTGGACTACACCCGCTTTCACCCCCACACGGTCCCGATCTCATGGGATCAGCCAGCCCAATCTGACCCAGCGAGATGACCGGGAGAGAGAGAGGGAGAGAGAGAGGGAGGGAGCGGATGAGCGCGTCTTAAAAATAATCACAAAACAATAAATGAGAGAGAGCAGCGGCGCGGCCGGCGGCCCACGCTCGGCGGGCCTTGGCTTTGTCTGAGGTTTCTCGGCCGTCCTCCTGCCCGCCTCTCTCCAACTGAGCTACGGGAACAAAAGGAGCATTTCCTCTTGATACTTATCAGGGAGCGGAGAGAGCGCTGCATTCAGCACGCCTCTCCGGCCCATTATAGGTTAGTAGGAAGGGACACAAATAGCACACCGTGATTCACTGCGCTGCATTCACAGACTCGGACACATTAAGCAGTTGTGGAGTCACAGTTTCCCCAAATCAAAACACTCGCACGCACACACACGCACACGCACACATACACGTGTGCACACATGCAGATACACAGATAATTGACTGGCCTTTTCAGACTGCTTCCTTCACCCCCCCCCCCATCCCCCTCTCCTCCTCCCTCTCCAATCATGTTAAGAAAGGGCAAGAGGGAGGAAGAGCGGGAGGAGGAGGTGGCGGCGTCGAGGACGGCTATTGAGGAACTGAATCAGCTGTCTCGGTCATGGCCAGCAGCCTGATTATCCCTGCAGGGGGTCAAAGACACGCTGGTGCCTTGGTTTTTTTTCTTTCTTATGATTTCCAGTCTCACCTCTTTCTTTCGCTCCTCTTGACTGCTTCTCGTGAGACAAAGAACATTTTGGTGTGCTGGTGCAACCGATTCCAGTTAAACGTGCACACGGGGCGGGGGGAGTTCTGGGGCGACACTGTGAGTTTGGCATTTGGCTCGCACACAAGGCACAGATTGACAATAATGTGGAGGCAGGACTGTTTGGGGAGAACTTCATAAAAGGTATTAGTTAAGACCAAGTGTGGTTTTTCTGACGTTGGGCCATGGTGGGCTTCAACCTGGACATGTATTCGCCCCATCACAGGACTAAAATACACAGATATTCACTGGTTTAGAAAGCATAGAAGAACTATTAACTTGTTATTTTATGTCAGTCCTGCTTTTGTGGCTTATATTAGGCAAAGTGTTGTGTATTTTGTCAGGATATCGCATCCCGGTGTTTTATTATGTCACTAAGCATCAGAACAGTTTCTGATTTCAAGAGTTTTCATGGGGCACATTTGGCCATTGGGTTTTATGTCATTGAATCTGGCCATCTAGGAGAAGAGTTTGGACACCCCTCCCCCAAAGTGACAAGCACCAATGCATGTTGGCCTTCATATATCAGTTGTGCACACACCAGAAATGTGGGTGTACGCAAGTATGTACCGATATGGACACATGCAGTACAGTATGTCCAAATCTCATGCCAGGTCAAACCTTGGGTACACATATTCCAAATCTGTCCTCTTAAAATATCACGGACTGTATTGTTTCCCTCGGTGCTGCAGCCACCTGACTTCCTCCCAGGCCACTTCTCCAGCTGCCCAACAGGTCTTGTTTTTTGGACTTCGGACACTACGATTCCAGCGTCTGATGCAGAATCAAGGGCTGTGGCATCCAGCATTGAAATGAACCACGTTGGTAGCTGACACATTCGCCCCCTCGTTTTTGCGCCACGCATGAATCACACGCAGCCTAAAGTGTTTGGTTTTTTTTCTTTGCGCCTGGATTTGCACCCGTCCCTACACTCGCTTTTTAGTTTTAAAAAGTGACACTAGTTCGACCAGCGCGTTCTCTTTCTGCAGGGACTAGCGGTTCCTCTCTCCAGCGAGCCTCCCATCTTGAGGCTGCAGTTTGCCGTGTTATTAAATCAGCGTCTGTCTAATTGGGTCTGACTGCCAATGTTCCTCCCGGCTGATGCACCTTTTCTGGCATATGTCAGGAAGACTTTGGAGACTTGTCGCCCGGTAACGTCATTTTTACAGTCAACATTTCTTGAGAGCCAGCATCTGGACATGAAGTCATCACCTCTGTGCATTCACTGAAGTTGTCAAACTTGCTAATCGCCACTTAGCCTGACTTGCGTAACGGCCTCCACGGCTGTATTGGATAACGGCTTAACGACATCACAATCCCTAAACGCGACAAAATTCGGTCGGTGCCCGGGCCGTTTCCCAGGCGGACCCGGGGCGGCCGGGACGTGGCGTTTACCTGAGCAGACGGGTCATGGCGTGGCGGCAGACGTAGTGCAGGGCTGTGTTGTGCTGGTACTGCTCTCCGTATGATGCGTTGGGGTCCAGGCCGTCCCTGAACTGCGGGTTGCCCTCGTACAGCTGCCAGGCCAGGGCCTCGTCTCCACCCACCAGGGCCTTGCGAAACTTGGTGGCCGTGTTGCCCATGGCGTCAGGTCAGATGAGAACCGCAGCTGCGGCAGACGCCCGGTTTCCTTTCTACCTGCCTGTGCCTCCCCCCCGCCTCCTCCTCCTCCTTCTCCTCCTCCTCCTCTTCCTCCTCCTCCTCCGCTCACCAAAGGTCACAACCTAGAGCAACATGGTTCAGTGTTTTCCAGCCCTGTTAAGTAAAAGAGAAAGAGAGAGGGGAGAGAATTGATTAGAGGAAAGGAATGATGGTGGAGAGGCAAACATGGAAAGAGGACAGAATAATAATGAATGAAGAGAAGCGGCCAGGTGCAGAGTTCCCACTTCTTCTGGATATTTTCAGCTGCTGTGGACCAGTTGTCACATCATACCCGAATGCTGGTTGAATGCTTGTTTTTGAGGCCTGTCATTTTGTACATTTACCCAGATTGCCCCCGCCCCTCTCACCTTCAGAGGTCTGGCTAAAAAGATGTAAACCACCTCACCTGTCAAATAAAGTCTAGAAATGATGACAAATTTACACAACATGCAGGTGAAATCTGAGGTCAGTCAGGGTCTGTGGTCATTAGTTTTCCCCGTTTTCCAGGATGCGTGGGAACGAGGAGCAAACAGAAAACGAGACAAAAGTCAGAGAGTGAAGAGGCGGGGAGACACAGAGGGCAGAGCTCAATCAACCGGTCCATCCATCTATCCATCGATCAGCTGATGTGCTGTCGCGAGGATGTTATCTCACCGGAGATCGAGAGGGAAACAGGGGTGAGGAGAAAAGACGCAAGAAAGACAAAGAGATAATTATAAAGGGGGCAGACGAGAGGGGAAGGTTAATGATATCCCAGCTATTGATTTGTTGGTCAGTTGATGAAAGGCACGGTCAATATTACCACAGCTGGCCGCTGCCAGTCCAGTTACTCTGTTTTTGTGAGGACTGTGCATGTTTTAGGCTGTTTACCTACTTGTTTGCCACCGGAGATGTGTGTGTGTGTGTGTGTGTGAGAAACCATGCAGCGCTAATAAGCTGGGTCAAAACCAGTTTTACTTCGCCTCTCAGGCACGAAACCAAAGAATCACAAGAATCGCAGCGATGGCCCCTTCAGCTGAGTTTACTCTAGCAGCAACAGCTGCCCCAGAGAGAGAACAACTTATAACGATCTTTTCATTATTTCCCTGTCAGTAAATTCGCTTTGCTGGTACCACAAGCCCCGTTTAATACCACCAAAAATAATCCATCCATCACCGCGCCACTCCCGCTTTGTGCTTTAATGGTGTCGCAGGTCGGCCGTCACCCTCGCACACAGCCTCTCGTCAGATAGTGTGCACAATCATCACGTCCCTCGGTGGGCTTCCTGATTTCCTCCCTCGTCCGCCGCTTCTCTACCTTTGTCTCTCGCAAACACGTAAACAGTTTGTCCTGCCTTCAACGCGCAAACACGCTCCATCCTGTAATGAGTAGTCTCTCTCGGAGTGCATATATGCGCACGCGTGTGCATGCGTGTGTGTGTGTGTGCGCCTGTGGGTGTGTTGGGCCGTTGAGGGTATCATTACAGTCTTCATTCTATGGCCATCTGTCTGGCCCCTCACAAAGAGCCTCTTTTAGCCCGGCTACAGTTGGCCGCTGGCTGGCCGGGCTCTGGAACATTTGAATAACGTGGCTGGCTGCCTCCCCTCTCCTGCCTCCCGTCTCTATGCAGTGACGGACAGGGACACAGTCAGGGGAAAACACACGCTGACAGACGGTGACATACAGGCCGCTGAGAGGAGGCTACCGCTGGCCAACATCTTGTAAGTTGTGCTGCCGCGACGCATTCAGCACAACGGCCCTCGTGTGTGTGTGTGTGTGTGTGTGTGTCTCTATCACAGTGTGTGTGAATCAGGAGGGGGAGTGGCGGTGGTGGTGGTGGTGAGGGGGTCAGTATAGTTAATAGGTCAGTCTGTCTGCTCGGCTCTCTGTTTTGTGCACACTGGTTTACTTCCAGTTCACTTCCCTCCTCTGCCAGCTCCTCTCCGTCTCTCATACTAAATAAGGACAGGAAGTCGGGACGGGACGTGGACGTGCTTGAGAATTCCAGGGATTGCAAGTTCTGCAGTTTGGCAGCGACGGCGCAATTATGTGCCATTACGACGGCTCTTTTAGCCTACACGTCATTTAGCGGTCGGGGTGGAGTGAAGCTGAGGAAATGCTTCCCTCCCACTTGACCTGACACTTGTCTCTATGAGTCTTCCGAGTCCTGTGAGAAACAGGAATCTCTCTGAATCACGCTGCCCAAAAATGAAAGTTGGACCCGCACCATGTAGACTCTACACACAACAGTGAGCTTATGGTATTCCCCATTTTAGGCAATGTGATAATGACTCATGAGCTCAAGAATCCCAAATATATGAATGGTTTCTGGCAAAATCTGCGGACGGGAACTTGAGTCACGACTTCTGAAGAACAGCAAGCAAAACACATCAGTCCAAGCTGAATAAGTTTCTCTCTTGAAGCATTCAGTATAAAGTTCAGTATAAACAGAGAAACTGAAATGAAAAATGGTTGACCCCGTCCAGATAACTTTTCCAACTTGCTAGTTTAACCAACTCAAGTTGTGTTTGGCATTTTATTGGCTAACTGCCTTCACAGAAAATTAAATGTAATCCACACAGGGATGTAAATCGCAGCAACTGGACTCCTAGATTATGAGTCTCCAATCTACTACGAGTCCAGCTGACACGATTTAAAACCCTGTGGATTATGATGACCTGAACGGATGAGATATCCCCACAGACAAACTAGATGTAGTGTGGCATTGTAAATACCCATTATTACTCACAAATAATCACTGCATTCTCAATACAACGGCAAATTCTCTCTGCTCATGCTACCAGCCATCAATTATGGACAGGTGACCAGTCCATCACAGGACAAACACACTCTCACACTTAGGGGCAATTTAGAGTCTCCAATAGACCTAAACAAGTGCATTTTGGACTGTGGGAACCAGGAAACTAGACCTAGACCAATTTTTACCTTCACCGATAGTCATTGTCCCATCTTACATGTCTAGAAACCTCAAATACTGTCAGCCCAGCCTGAGAAACAAAGACAGGTGGCAAAACTAAACTTCTCAGAGGACTGAACTTCAAGCTATGGCAGCATGAAGCTCGACTACTTACACACATACAACAAATGATTAGAAAACTAATGTTTCTGATTGATTCCCTCAGTGGTAGATCAGATCAACATCACTGTCAGTTCTACCAGAAGGGCCGCCAGTCATACTAAGATATCAATAAAATATTGACCACACACAGCTATGACAGGAACAAAGCCTTTGACTCCTACTCTCTTGCTACGACTGCGTCTCAACTTGCTGTCAGCTTTTCAGACGCACAAAAATACAGAGGAAAGACACTAAAAAGTTACTCCAACACGACTTTTACCAGACATTCACCAGAATTAGCTAGGTCACCGTGTATCGGCTAAATATCCAGGTCAGACCCCTGAAGAAGGGGAAGAAGTGTGTCAGCATGAAATGGAGCACTAAACAAACAGCAGCAGACTTTCTCTCTGCATGTTTCTGTCCATGCGGCCCCTCTCGGTTAAAGCTCCTTTGTTCCGACACCCAGTGTATCACAAACACAGGGTTAGGTCTCCGGCAGCCACACGGCTGCTCGTATCGGAGCCCTACCTCTCTGTCTTGTACGTGCTGGTACCGACGCTAACGAGCGGTGTCCGGTAGGTAGGTTAGCAACGTTACCGTACAGATGGCCTCCCCCCCTCCACCTCTCTCTCTCTCTCTCTCTTTACACAAACATCAAATCTCTGTCGCTTTACTTACACGGTGCTCTCACTTGGTCACACGGCGCTCACTGGGGGACCTTCGTAAAGCGGGGGCCATTATATCGTCGCTGTCATTTGCGTCCCCGGCTGTCTCCCCGGGGTAACAACATCGTCATTCTCCTCCTCCTCCTCTTGCTACTGCCACCGGAGCCGGCGGTGGACGATGCTGCCGCGGCTTCGCCTGCTGCTGCTGCTGCTGGAAGCGGAGGGGCGAGACTGACGGAGCCGCTCCACTGTGTTGTTGTGGCTGCCGAGGAGGAGAGCTCACTGCGCATGCGCGACGCCAACCGTCTCAGTCTTGCGATCCGATTGGTCGACGCGCAGTTCCGAGCTCTCAGGTTGGATTTCCTTTTAAAGGGGACCCGGAACGGCTGAAGGAGCCGAGCTCTATGACGGAAACTAAAAAAACCCATTCACCCTTCTCCCGTACTTACAAATATGCATTACACATAATGAGAAATGCTGCTTAAGTGTGTATTAAGATGGGATGCTGTTAGCCAAAGATTTAATTTGTAGTTGCGGCTGTACTGGGTAAGACTGGTCGTATCACAGTCTGAGATTCTCGCTGACATTTCAATTAATTAAAAAAATGAGGCACTAAAATGAAGTGAAAATATGATAATAACGACGAAATAAATACAATTCAGCTTTATTTAAAGTGCCAATTCATAACTGTTATCTCAAGAACATTTTACATGACAGGTGGTCTATACCAAATTATTTAACAAACATAAGCAAACAAACAGAGCTGCCCAAAGCAACCAAATGCAACAAATATAGAATCACAATGACATTTTTTGTACGTTTTCTGGCTGACACATGACAGAAGTAGACAACAAATAGTGCAATGCAGTAAAGAAAAACAAGGCCATGTAAAAATTGCCAAGATCGGGCATCTTGTCCTGTTTCTCTCTTTCTCTCTCTCTCTCACACACACATAGTGCGTTAATGCTTAGATCCTTGTAAGGAATGGTATTATGGAATGCATTCCCCGACCCCAAACCCTTCTGCCTAACTCTAACCCAAAGTTTGAACTTCACCTCTACTAATCTTCCTCACAGCAGATGCCCATTCTGCAGGCCTCACACAGTGATGCCTCATGTGGTTTGCTCCGCACCCGGACCCTGTCAGATGATGAGCTGTCGTCCTCCTCTTCTTCATTGTAGCAATTCTTCCGGATTTTGTAGAACAGCCTGCGCAAGGCTCTCTCCACCTCATCCTCAGAAAAACCAGACAGGACAAACTCCTCATCGTGCTCTTTGCAGGCCTGTCCAAAGGGCCGCACGATCACGGTGCCCCGTTCTCCCCGCAGGCGGTATCGGAACAACACTACCACCCGAGCTGAGGGCCAGGTCTTCCTGCATGTTGGACATTGGAAACTACAAGAGAAATAAGAAGATACCACAGGATAGTTAAAGGGGCAAACATGGTGTATTGAGGACTGTATAAAAGACTGTATAAACAATGCCAGGTCACATGATGAGGTGGACTGAGAAATGCAAATACATCACTAGGGAAATGAGGCAAAAAAACCCCTCAAAATACATTAATAAAAAACATATATATTTAGTCTTGTATCATCAGTCAAATAAGTAAAAGTACTAACAGGTCACCTTAAAATGTTAAAGTTCTCCTGCACAGTAGATTCAACATACAACTCAAATTATGTCCATACAGTTGTTAATAAGTATGTTCTTGTTTTGATAGAATACTAAAAACTTAGAAAAGACATTTGTTTTTTTTGGTTTCTGTAGCTGAAATGCTACATGGTTCAACCCTATAATGCTCATAGATATATTTTTAGTTCATACAGGTTTTGTTTGAATAGTCTAAATCTGCAAAGTAATTAGGAACTTAGTGTGTTTAAATTACCATAAAATAGAAACATGGAAGTGCTTCAGTAGTGATTCATTGCAAATATACTTTGTCACATTTTACCATTAGATTAAATACACAAGGTATTTTGAAGGTTCTGCCTTTGCAAGTGAAATGTTGTGTTAAAACTATCTATCCAGGCACTTCACTTTAAAAGCAGCTGCTGAGTCTCTCCCTTCAGAGTCTCTCCCTTGTATTTTTGGACTGTATAAAGGACTGTATATAATACAAAACACTCTTAACTAAACTGATAGGTTGCACACTAACACGCTACACAAATCATGGAGAGTGAACACTGACTAGGGAAAACACTGAATCAATCATTTAATACAAACACAAGACAGACATGCACATGCATTTCCTAATCTATATCCCTATACTGTATGAATACTTTACAGCTAAACTAAACTATGCTAATCTTATACTATGGTACCAGTTGGGCCAGCATGGTTGGTGACATGCGATGAACAGACAAGATGGCGTTCTTTGTCCTGGCGCCACACTGAAGGGGGGGTCAGTCACTGAGGGGTGTGGAGGAACGGTGGTTGTCTCCAAGGCTCTGGAGATCACCAGAGATGAGCAGGTCAGATGGCAACCGTTAGTCACCCTGTCCTCAGGTGCTAACAGCTCCACCTACTCCTGGGCCCGGAGTTGCTAGCTAATTCCGCTTAGCCAGCCAGCCTAGAGCTTCTTGTGGTACCGTCCTCGGGCAGTCAAACTCCGTTCACTGCCCCAGAATCCAGTCACTTGACTTAGATAGAAGTGTCCGTTCTCCTATCTCTCTGTGAGCTAACTTGCTCTTCTTGAGCAACATTTTCTTTCTCAGTCTCCACCTGCACCAAACTGATGCTACTGGTAAGAGGGAGAGAGAGTAACATCTTCTCTCTTACCAGTGCCAAATACCTATTGGTAACCATGCTACCATGTAAAGGCAGTCCTGGTTACCAGTAGGTAACCAGAGTAGAGAAGATTTTACTCTCTCTCCCTCTTACCGGTAGCATCAGTTTGGTGCAGGTGGAGACTGAGAAAGAAAATGTTGCTCAAGAAGAGCAAGTTAGCTGACAGAGAGATAGGAGAACGGACACTTCTATCTAAGTCAAGTTACTGGATTCTGGAGCAGTGAACGGAGTTTGACTGCCCAAGGACGGTACCACAAGAAGCTCTAGGCTGGCTGGCTAAGCGGAATTAGCTAGCAACTCCGGGCCCAGGAGTAGGTGGAGCTGTTAGCACCTGAGGACAGGGTGACTAACGGTTGCCATCTGACCTGCTCATCTCTGGTGATCTCCAGAGCCTTGGAGACAACCACCGTTCCTCCACACCCCTCAGCGACTGACCCCCCCTTCAGTGTGGCGCCAGGACAAAGAACGCCATCTTGTCTGTTCATCGCATGTCACCAACCATGCTGGCCCAACTGGCACCATAGTATAAGATTAGCATAGTTTAGTTTAGCTGTAAAGTATTCATACAGTATAGGGATATAGATTAGGAAATGCATGTGCATGTCTGTCTTGTGTTTGTATTAAATGATTGATTCAGTGTTTTCCCTAGTCAGTGTTCACTCTCCATGATTTGTGTAGCGTGTTAGTGGGCAACCTATCAGTTTAGTTAAGAGTGTTTTGTATTATATACAGTCCTTTATACAGTCCAAAAATACAAGGGAGAGACTCTGAAGGGAGAGACTCAGCAGCTGCTTTTAAAGTGAAGTGCCTGGATAGATAGTTTTAACACAACATTTCACTTGCAAAAGCAGAACCTTCAAAATACCTTGTGTATTTAATCTAATGGTAAAATGTGACAAAGTATATTTGCAATGAATCACTACTGAAGCACTTCCATATTTCTATTTTATGGTAATTTAAACACACTAAGCTCCTAATTACTTTGCAGATTTAGACTATTCAAACAAAACCTGTATGAACTAAAAATATATCTATGAGCATTATAGGGTTGAACCATGTAGCATTTCAGCTACAGAAACCAAAAAAAACAAATGTCTTTTCTAAGTTTTTAGTATTCTATCAAAACAAGAACATACTTATTAACAACTGTATGGACATAATTTGAGTTGTTTTGATCCTACTGTGCAGGAGAACTTTAACATTTTTAAGGTGACCTGTTAGTACTTTTACTTATTTGACTGATGATACAAGACTAAATATATCTTTTTTTTTTCTATGATGAGTATTTTGAGATTTTTTTCCCCTCATTTCTGTGGTGACGTATCTGCATTTCTCAGTACACCTCATCATGTGACCTGGCATGACACAGCGACACTGATTAAAACCCCGTATGTCCTGATACAGAGTAAAGGGTGGTTCCTTGAGCTGAATCTACGACTGTTATTAGTTTAAAATCATGGGCAGATTTAGACCCTTTGAGAGTGTGGAGGAATACATACTTTCCATGTGCACAGTGGCTAAAGACCTTCCAGCCTCTCCTCCTCTCTTCATTGGTGAGAGTGTCTGTTAGGCCGTAGTTGAAGTTGAGGGTCCACTGGTCTTCATAGTCCAGCTCATCGTCATCGTCCAGCATGTCATTAAAAGTGTTCATCCACAAGGAAGGGATCCAGTCTGCATGTGGAAGGGAGATAAATAAAAAAAACACCTCCAGAAACTCAACGTGGCTCTCCTTGGAGTCAGAAGCAAAGCCGTCACAACATCAAACAGAAGGAAATGAAAAGATTCATCAGTGTAAAAGAACTTAGCATTAAAAAGCTTGTTCCATCTTTTTGGACTGCAAATTCTTAGGATCACACTGATTAACACAAATATCAAACAACAGCAGCAAATCAAATAATACCAACATATTGTACATCAGAGACGTATATGGGCAGAGTTACCTGTGTCTGTGCTCATCTTGCCTGTAGATGTGCGATCCTGGGACGATATCCGTCGTCTGCACGTCTCTCTGCACTGCCTCTGTTTATATGCCTTAGCAGCAGCCTCTACTCAGGAAACCGAAACTTAACCTCCTACTTTCGTTTTCCATCTGATCAATAACATTACATCATGTTTCGAAACTTAGACACACGAAATAATGGAAAATGGACTATTACATAAGTCACAAAGTTAACGAAGACCTCAGTAGATACTGGTGAAATAAAAAAACTTTATTCCTCCAATTAAAAGGTAAATGATTATATTTTAGGGGTTCTGAGTCTTCAGTTTTTAAACTCCGCCTTCTTTAGAGAAAAAATGAAGACGTATCATCTCATTGTTCATAGTATTAACATTATCATTATTATTATTATTACTATTATTTTGTGTTCTAGTTTTCTTTCCAGCGTCATTATTACACGTCTCCTGTTCAGCTCTCAGCCCAGTAGGGGGCGGTATAACACTGTTAATGCACAAACCAATGATTGTGAGTGCAGTTCTCTAAGACAGCTGCTGGCAAGGGGGCCTGTCTAGCGAGTCTTCTTGGTGACTACCATCCACCTGCCCTGTCCAGTTGTTCCTTCTCCAACACCCATATACGGTGACTGGGAGGAGCAAACCCACATAACAATAATGTGAAACAAATGTGATATTACTGGAAAATGAGCACCAGAGTTACTGGTGTTATCGACATCCGAACTTGAGTGATGATCCCCACAGCAGCTGTAATTTTTGTAATGCTTTTGTCTTTCACCGATGGATGCTTTTGTGGGGTTAAGGGGAGTTTGCTCAGGAGAGGAGTTTTTTTTTATTGTTCACTGTGTTCTCCCTGGGGTAAGCTCACTGTCCTTGTGTCTCGTTTGTGTTACTAGTTCACCTGTGCTCCTGGTGTTTCTCCCATTGTTTCACGCCTTCTGCCCTGTTGCCCCTCACATTTTGTCCAGTGCTCAGCCTGGTTCCTTTTTTGAGTTTCCCCCTTTGCATCCATATTGTTTGAGTCCAGAGTCATGCGTTTCGGTCCTCATTATTACTTTTCAGACACAGTCTTCCATAGATCGTAACAGATTCTCACATACATTTCACTCAAGTTAAAAATGAGGAACTAAAATAAAGTGGAAGCCACTGAATAAATTCAACTCATTCCAATACAATTTAGTTTTATTCAAAGAGCCAATTCAATTTTCACATTATCTCAAGAACATGGATCTACGCCGAAATATTTAATAAACATAAGTAAACAAACAAAGCTGCTGTGCAGAACCAAAGCAACCAAATAAATGTGACAAATACAGAATTACAATTACATTTTTTGTATGTTTTTTTGGCACACAAACAACAGAACTAGAAAATGCTGTGAAAAAAAAAGGCCATGTAAAATTTGCGAAGATCAGACATCTTGCCCTGTCTCCCTCACACACACACACACACACACACATAAACCCTTCGGCCAAACTCTAACACAAAGTTTGAACTTCACCTCTACTAATCTTCCTCCTCACAACAGATGCCCATTCTGCAGGCCTCACACAGTGATGCCTCATGAGGTGGACTCCGCGCCTGGACCCTGTCAGATGGTGAGCTGCCGACCTCTTCACTGTAGCAATTCTTCCGGATTTTGTAGAACAGCCTGCGCAAGGCTCTCTTCACCTCATCCTCAGAAAAACCAGACAGGACAAACTCCTCATCGTGCTCTCTGCAGGCCTGTCTAAAGGGCCGCACGATCACGGTGCCCCGTTCTCCCTGCAGGCGGTATCGGAACAACACTACCACCCGAGCTGAGGGCCAGGTCCTGCTGCATGTTGGACACCGGAAACTACAAGAGAAATGAGGAGATGCCACACAAGTGGCATATTTTTGTTTTATGGTAATTAAAACGCACTAAGCTCCTGATTACTTTGAGGATTTACACTATTCAAACAAAACCTGTAGAAACTAGAGTATTAGTAGTGCTGATCCATGTAGCATTTCAGCTACAGAAACAGAAAAAGTCTTTTCTAAGTCTTTAGTATTCTGTCACAACAAGCATTTATTTATTAACTACTGTATGGACATAGTTGTTTTGAACCCAGAAATATTATTATGTATATTTGAAGATTTTAAAGCGTTAACTGTGCAGAAGTACATTCACATTTTAGTATTTTTTGCTGACATGTTCATACTTACTTATTTGACAATTTATATGTCTCAGTATTTTTTTCTATTTATGATGACTATTTTTTTTCCTCATTTCTGCAGTGACGTATCTGCATTTCTCAGTTCACCTCATCATGTGACCTCGCATGACACAGCAACAGTGATAAACCTGTATGTCCTGATACGGAGCAAAGGGTGGTTTCTTGAGCTGAATCTATGACTGTTATTAATTTAAAAATTGTCTGCAGATTAAGACCCTTTGAGAGTGTGGAGGAATACATACTTTCCATGTGCACCGTGGCTGAAGACCTTCCAGCCTCTCCTCCTCTCTTCATAGGTGAGTGTGTCTGTTCGGTCATAGTTGAAGTTGAGGGTCCACTGGTCTTCATAGTCCAGCTCATCGCCATTGTTCAGCATTTCATTAAAAATGCTGATCCACAGGGAAGGAGTCCAGTCTGCATGTGGAAGGGAAATAAATAAGATGCAAAAACAACAACCCAAAAACTCAACGCACGGAAATTAAAACAGACGGAAATTAAAAGATTCAATAATGTAAAAGAAACTGGGATTAAAAAGTTTGTTCCATCTCTTTGGACTGCAAATTCTCATAACACAAACATCAAACAACAGCAAATCAAACAATATTACACACTGGACATCAGCGGTGGGTAGAGCTACCTGTGCTCATCTTGCCTGTAGGTGTGCGCTCTGCCTCTGTTTATGTCTGATCAGCAGCCTCTAGCCACGACGCCGAAATTGAACCTTTTACTTTCGTTTTCCATCTGATCAATAACATTACATCAAATTTCGAAATTTAGACGCACCAAATGATGGAAATGGACATGAATGGACATAAGTCATAAAGTTAACGAAGACCTCAGTAGATACTGGTGAAATAAAAAGCCTTTGTGCCTCCAATTAGCAGGCAAATGATTATATTTTATATAGCTTTGAGTCTTCGATTTTAAAACTCCTTCTTCTTTAAAAAATGAAGAAGTATCATCTCGTTGTTCATAGTAATAACGTTATTATTATCATTATTGTTTTTATCTTTATTATTATTGCGTGATCTTATTTTCTTTCCGCATGCCTCTGGTTTTGCTCTCATCCCAGCAGGGGGCGGTATAACACTGTTAATGAACAAACCAAAGCTGGCCAAGCGAATCTGCTTGGTGACTACCATCCACCAGCCCCGTCTCTTTGTTCCTTCTGGCAACACCATGTACGGCGGCTGGGAGGAGCAAACCAACATAACAAAATGTGAAACAAATGTGATATTGGCGAGAAATGAGCAACCAAAGTTATCATCCAAACTTGCGTGAGGATCCCCATGGCAGCTGCAAATTTTGTTATGCTTTTGTCTTTTACTGATGGATGCTTTTGTGGGGTTGAGGGGAGTTTGCTCAGGAGAGGAGTTCTGGTGGTTGTCGTGCTGGTGCAAAGGCCTGGAAGTAGAGATGTAGTCTCTTTCTGCTGTCAGTCATCATAGGAAGTTTTAACTTTCCACCCCAATAGGAAAGAGGAGCAAAATATATTGGTGAACGCTCAGAAAGTTGACTTATTTTCATGTCATAACAATACTTGTGTACATCCCAACTTCCATACAAAGTTTTCCATGGTAGACAAGTCTGCACTGAAGATGGTGGAGGCCTTTCTGAACAACTCAGATCATCCACTGGTGACCAAAAAAACAGTGGTGGTGGTGGTGGTGACTCCTCTCTCTTTGATGCAAGACAGAGGGACGAAGACGTTTCTTTGACCCTACAGCCGTAGTTTCCCTTTGGGGACCATTAAAGTATTTCCTCTTCCTACTCCAATGTCTATACCTCAGATAAGATTTGAGAAGGCTGATGCCTTTATGTTTTCACTGTGGTCAGCCAGTCACAGAGCTTGTGCTGTATTCCACCAGCGACTGTCCTTGGTGCATTTATCTGTCGTGCCATTTTAAAACGTCATGAGAGAGAAGAGGACCAGAGAGAAGGACAATTTGCTGAATAAACACAGGAGTGGCCATAAATGTACCGTCACCTCACCTCCTATTGTCTTTATAAATAACAGCCGCTCCTCTTCTGCCACATGCATGTTCATCAGGCGAGGCCCTTGGTTACCATCAACTCCTGGGAAGTCCCTGTAGTCCAGGTCTTTTGTTTGAACAGGTGGTACCCAGGTATTATCTTGAAAGAGGGTTATGAGTGAATTGCTAGAATCACTCAGACCAGGAAAGGTTTGTTCAGGAATTTACAGGACACTGTGTGGAAGCGTCTATAGAAGCTATGGAACATTGGTTTCATCAGAATTATCTCAGATGCTGTTTTAGAAGAGCTTGAAAAAGTTTTTAGCCATCAAACTCTTCAACACAGACTAACTTTTGAAGAGTTCCCAAACTAGAGTATGCCTTTTGATATTTTTCTTATTCATGCCTGTTATTTATTACATGATTACTTTTTGTTATTCATATTCAATATTGTCTCTATGTGCAATATTGTTTTCTAATGAGCAGTAATAATAATGGAATATGCTCCTTCAATGTTGTTGTGTAATACAATGACAATTAGGATTATTCTATTCTATTCTACAATTGAATAAATGCAACTCAGCCCAGTACAATTCAGCTTTATTTGAAGCGCCAGTTCATAACAACATTATCTCAAGATAATTACCAAACAACCAAATTATTTAATAAACATAAGTCAACAAATGCAGTTGTTGTGCAGGACCAAAGCAACCAAATAAATGAGACAAATATGAATCACAATGACATTTTTTGTACAATTTTTGTAGACAACTTTGCGATTCATTAAAAATAAGTCATGTCAAAATTGTCAAAATCAGGCATCTCTTTCTCTCTCTCTATCTCTCTCTCTCTCTCTCTCACACACACACACACACATGCACTGCATTACGTAATGTGTTCCCTTACCCCTAACTCCTAACCCCGTCCCCTCACCCTTCTGCCTAACTCTAACCCAAAGTTTGAACTTCACCTCTACTAATCTTCCTCACAGCAGATGCCCATACCACAGGCCTCGCACAGTGATTCCTCATGCGGTGGGCTCAGCACCTGGACCCTGTCAGGTGATGAGCTGTCATCCTCCTCTCCATCCTCCTCGTTGTAGCAATTCTTCCGGATTTTGCTGAACAGCCCGTCCAAGACTCTCTCCACTTCTTCCTTAGGAAAATAACAGCGAGCAAACCAATTTTTTGAACACATTTTGCAGGCCTGGCCAAAGGGTCGCATGTACACTGTGCCCTGTTCACGGCGCAGACGGTAGCGGAACAACACTGTCACCCGAGCCGAGCTCCAGGTATTGCTGCAGTTTGAACACCGGAATCTGCAAGAGAAATGAGAAGATGCAACAGAGGAGTGAGAGGAGCAAACAGGCTGTGACTCTGAAGGTGAGACTCAGCAGCTGCCTTTAAAGTGAAGTGCCTGGATAGATAGTGTTGACAGGCAGAGCCCTCCCAAAACCTTGTCAGTTTTAATCTATTGGTAAAATGTGACATAGCACACTGAAAATTAATCACTCCTGAAGGACTTCCATATTATTATTTTATGGTAATTAAAACACGCTCCTAAATACTTTGTGGATTTAGACTATTCCAACAAAGCCCGTATGAACTAAAAATATATCTATGAGCATTATAGGTTTGAACCATTCAGCATTTCAGCTACAGAAACAGAAAAAGTAAGTCTTTTCTAGTTTTTAGCATTCTACCAAAACAAGGACATATCTATTCGCTATTGTATAGACATAATTGTTGTTTTGAACCTACTGTGCAGGAGAACTTTAACATTTTTTATGCTGACATGTTTGTACTTTTACTTATTTACCTGAAAAATGTTTGACTGTAAACAGTATTTGCACATTATTGCTAAGTACATTTCAGTTTCAATTCGAAAATTCATTAAAAAAAATCAATTGTACGTCTTAAAGCTTTGGAACTTTTATTTAGCCTAAAATTGCCCGACCTCACCATTGCTGCGCAGTAGCTATAATTTGAGTGTTGTTTATTTT
Source organism: Karalla daura (assembly GCA_029224185.1). Lineage (NCBI taxonomy): Eukaryota > Metazoa > Chordata > Actinopteri > Chaetodontiformes > Leiognathidae > Karalla > Karalla daura. The sequence goes on along the minus strand of CM055205.1, from coordinate 9,291,956 downwards.
GTCACGTTGCTACATTAAAAACGTCTGAACGCTTCTTCCGTTACTTGTTATTTCCTGCTCAGTGCTTAAAACCCCATTGAAGTATTTTTAGTACTCATTACAGTTCTGCACACCCCATCATGTGACCTGGCGTGACACGGCTACAGTGATAAACCTGTTTGTCCTGACACGGAGCAGAAGGTGGCTCCTTGAGCTGAATCTGCTACTTCATTTGGTTTGAAATCACTGGCAGACTCAGACCACTTGCGAGCGTGGAGGAAGACGTACTTTCCGCGTGCACAGTGAATGAAGACCTTCTAGCCTCTCCTCTTCTCTTCATCGGAGAGTGTCGGTGTTATGTCTGTCTTGACTTTGAGGCTCCATGGGTCTCCATAGTCCAGCTCATCATTGTCGTAGAGCATTCTCTTAAAAGTGGAGGGCCACGAGACGCGAGGTCGCTCTGCATTAGTAGAAGAAACAACAACAAAAACAACCACAAAACTCAATACTGCTCACTTTGGAGACGAAGGCAAAGCTATCTCAAAAAGCTTCCTCCATCTTTTTGGACTGCAAATTCATAGGATCAGACTGATCGAGAAAAGTATTAAACAACAGCACCAATAAAACAAATATTTTGAATAGACTTACTTTTGTCTTTCTCCATCTTGCCTGCAGATGTGCACACAATAAAGAAAAATATCAATAACGACAGATAAAACAAATATAAGCTACATAAACTTGATATGTGTAGACCTACGTTTGTGTTTCCCCATCTTGCCTGTAGATGTGCGCTCTGCACTGAATGTCTCTGCACTAACTGTTTATGTAGCGCCTCAGCAACACCGTCTACTCAGGAAACCGAAACTTCCTCCTCCTCTAATTAACATATTATTATCTTACATTTTACGAGTTTAGAGTCTTCGGTTTTTCAGTTCCTTCTTCTTTTAAGATAATTGAAGACACCCTATCTCATTGTTAATAAAAAATAACCTAATAATAATTTTGTGCAAACTAGATTTTGTGATCTAGTTTTCTTTCTAGCGTCACTATTACAACATGTCTCTGGTTAGGCTCTCAGCCCAGTAGAGGGCGCTATAACACTGTTAATGCACAAACCAACGACTGCGACTGCAGTTCTCTAATATCCACCCACCCTGTCCAGTTGTTACTTATCGCTTCCGGCATGTGGTATTAGGGGAAAATTAGCACCAGAATTATGAAATGGTAAGACTCATACCACAGTTTGGCATTCTCACTTACATTTCAGCTGAGTTAAAATTAGGTACTAAAATAAAGTAGAAACAAGTGAATAAATTAAACTCAGCCCGATAGAATTCAGCTTTATTTAAAGTGCCAGTTAATAACAACGTTATCTCAAGAACGTGGGTCTGCACCAGATTATTTAATAAACAAACAGAGCTGTTGTGTGGGGCAAAAGCAACCAAATAAATGTGACAAATACAGAATTACAATTACATGTTTTGTACAAGTAGACAACTTCAATGCAATGCACTAAAAATTGCCAAGATCAGTCTTCTGTCTGTCTGTCTCTTTCTCTCTCTCTCTCACACACACACACACACATTCACACATAGTGCGTTAATGCTTGGGTCCTTGAGAGAAACTGCATTATGTAATGTGTTCCCCTACCCCTAACCATCCTAGCCTAATCCATGAAATAAAGTCTGAACCTCACTCCTGTGAATCTCCCTGAGAGCAGTTGCCAGTTGCACAGGCCTCACACAGCGATTTCTCATGAGGTTTAGTCTGCACATTGGCCCTTTCAGATGACGAGCTGCCATTCTCCTCTTCATCTTTGTAGCAATTCTTCCGGATTTTGTAGAACAGCCTTTGCAGGGCTCTCTCCATCTCATCCTTAGAAAAATTACAGCCGACATACTTGGTGCTGTGCTTTTTGCAGGCCTGTCCAAAGGGTCGCACAAATACTGTGCCCCGTTCACGGACCAGGCGGTAGTGGAACAACACTGCCACCCGAGCTGAGGGCCAGGTCTTCTTGCATGTTGGACACCGGAATCTGCAAGGGAAATGAGGAGATGCCACAGGAGAGTGAGAGGAGCAAACAGGGAGAGACTCCAGTGGAATCGGCAGCTGCTTTTAAGGTGAAGTGCCTGGACGGACAGTATTAACATGTTAACATAACATTTCACTTGTAAAGGCAGAACCCTGACAAAACCCTGCAAGTGTAATCTAATGGTAAAATGTGACAAAGTACATTTACAAGGATCATTTCGTTTCTGAAACACACTAGGCTCCTAATTACTTTAGATTACTACAGATTTAGACTTCAAACTTTAGACTATGCAAATGAACTAAAATGTATCTATGAGTATTATGGGGTTGAACCATGTAGCATTTCAGCTACAGAAACAGAAAAAAATAATGTCTTTGGTGAGTTTTTAGCATTCTGCCAAAACAAGCACACATCTGTTTGCTACTGTATGGACATAATTTGAGTTGATTTGGGTTCTTTTGGTCACATTTCTGCATTAAAAATGTCTGGACGCTTCTTCAGCTACTGGTTATTTCCTGCTCAGTAATAAGACGTATTTTTTATCTCTCAGTACAGTTCTCCACACCTCATCATGTGACCTGGCATGACACAGCGACAGTGATAAGCCTGTATGTCCTGGACCGGAACAAATGGTGGTTCCTTGAGCTAAATCTACCACTTTAAGTCTAAATTATTGGCAGATTTAGACCCCTTGAGATTGTGGAGGAATACATACTTTCCATGTGCATTGTGGTTGGAGACCTTCCAGCCGTTCCTCTTCTCTTCATCGGTGAGTGTGCTTGTTATGTCTTTCTTGATTTTGAGGCTCCATGGGTCTCCATAGTCGAGCTCACTGGAGAGCATTTCATTGAAAGTCTCGCTCCACGAAGCATGATTCTGCTCTGCATCAGTGGAAAAAATAACAACAAACCCCCCACAAAAACTCAATAAGCAATGCTGTTTCAACATCAAACAGAAGGAAATTAAAAGATTCATCAGTGTAAAAGAACTTAACATTAAAAAGCTTGTTCCATATTTTTGGGACTGCAAATTCTTAGGATCACACTGATCAACACAAATATCAAACAACAGCAGCAAATCAAATAATACCAACATATTGTACATCAGAGATGTATATGGGCAGAGCTACCTGTGTCTGTGCTCATCTTGCCTGTAGATGTGCGATCCCGGGGCAAAATCCGTCGTCTGAACGTCTCTCTGCACTGCCTCTATTTATATGGTGTCTTAGCAGCAGCCCCTACCAAGGAAACCGAAACCTAACCACTTACTTTCGTTTTCCATCTGATCAATAACATCACATCATGTTTCGAAACGGAGGCACAAGAAATAATGGAAATGGACGATTACATAAGTCACAAAGATAAGATAAGACCTCAATAGATGCTGGTGAAATAAAACCTTTATTCTTCCAATTAAAAAATAATTATTACATTTAATGAGTTTTCAGTCTTCAGTTTGTTAACTCCTTCTCCTTTACAGAAAAAAATAGTCATGTTATCTCATTATAGATTCTAATAACAACAAAAACATCACTATTATTATTCTTATTATAATTACTAGAATCATTATTTTGTGATCCAGTTTTCTTTCCAGCGTCATTATTTTAACATTTCTCTGGTTCAGCTCTTCATCCAGTAGGGGGCGGTATAACACTGCTAATGCCAAACCAACGATGTGACTGCAGTTCCTTCGATTAAAAAAGGGTGGAGACGTTTTGGAGCAGCGACACAAGCCCTTGACAAAGTCCTCGGGCAATACATTGATGTATCTATCAAATATTATAGTGGTGGAAAGTGTGGAGAGTCAACCCTGAGGGTTATTCTTAATGTTTATCAAGGTCTCTGAACTGTCTGTATTAACAGTACAAAAGTAATGGAATATAAAATTTAATCAAACACAAACACACAATGAAAATGTTCTCTTGAACGTTCTCATGTCAGCAAAGGTGCGGCTAACCTGGTATTCTTTACTTTTAGTTTCACAGGATCACAGGGCCTTTCTGTATGGAGTTTCCATGTTCTCCCCCTGTGTGACGTGGTTTCCTCCAGGTATTCCGGTTTCCTCCCACACCACATGCAACATGCTGCATGTTTAGGTTGACTGAAGACTCTGGAACCACGGTGTGACTGTAACAGCGTGTATGTTCATGGTCATGTATGTACAGTAGATATAGCTCCAGCAGACCCCTGGGACACCACTGTGTGCAAAGCAGGTAAGAGAATGGATGGATCTCCAATCACACTGTGTTCACGTATCAAGCAATCACAACACGTTCTGGAAAAAAGAGGGCATATCCTACTTACCATGATGACTAGTAACAATTGTCTGAGCCAGGTGCCAGCAACAAGCTGAGATTTAGCAAGTCTGCATGGTGACTAACATCCACCCACCCTATCCAGTTGTTCCTTCTCACAGCCCGCATGTGATATTACTGGAAAATGAGTCCCACAGTTATTGGTGTAAACACTGATCTGTGTCACCTGTCTTCCCTGCAAGAGGATAATGCCGCTTTCTGTTGTGCCTCTGGAGTGTTTTTCACTCTGAAACCTGTTTAAGGTTTGACATCTGAACTTTCCATTAGAACCCAGAGCTCAGCACTGAGTGATGACTTGTCGGAGAGGTTTCTGCTGGTTTCTCCTTTAAGTCGAAACTACGCTTAGTTAGCTTCTGTGGTCGTAGTAAAAGAGCAAAAATGAAGTTCTGTGGAAACGGCTTGATGGTGTAAAACTGGTTTGAAAAGCTATGTTAAGAATCATTATCATCACTTCAGGATTGTGGCAATAATAGCATCAAAATGACAACGCCTGACACAGGTATGCTGTCAGAGCTCTCTCTCTCTCTCTCTCTCTCTCTCTCTCTCTCTCTCAAACACACACGCACACACACACACACACACTTCATATAAATGAAAACCTTTGCACACACAATTAGGGCTTTCCTTCTAACCTGAGTTGTTCACAGTTCACGTTGACGCCCAACCTAGAGTTGATTATCATTCTTGTCAGAGACTCCAGAAAAGGTCACACACACACACACACACACACACACACACACACACACACACACACACACATATTTGATAAGGCACACATGTAGGGTTGTCAAGTCCACGAGACAGACCTCGTTTAGAAGGACTTGTGTGATTATTTACGTGCTGTCTGACACAGCAGCATAATGGCAATGATGTAACAGGGTCTCCTAGTTACACACGCACACATACAGATATACCTACACCCACATACAGTGTTGTAGTATTTTTTGTCAGGATCATGTTTTACTATGTGTAAAAGGACCTGTACATGAAGAAACTAAAGACGGCTGAAAATATCATTATATGGTGAGTGGTAATGGGACTTTGCTGTTGTCTCAATGGCATGAGAGTCTGTGTACATGCTGCACACACATACCCCACCTCCCATCACACATACACACATAGTACATGGAAACCCGCATACTATATAGAATTTAAGTGCACATGTGTGCAACACAGTAGTGCGAAGACGACCTCAAAGCCCCAGGCTCCACAGAGTCACCTTATACTCAGGTGTGACATTACAGTGTGAGAAAAGCATGCTGGGAAGGCTTGCAGGGCGGCAGAGCTGCAGGCTCTGGCCAGAGAGAAGGACAGAGAAGTGAGACAACAGGCAGACTCAGTCTCACCTCTTGGTATAACCGCTCTACCGTGACGGAGGAATTTCCTCCTGATCCACGTAAATAGTCGTTAAGCACTCAAAGATAATAATGGCTGCATACGTTGCTGGTGTGTAGCAAATTCAAGAGGAAAAAAAAACCCTAACCCCAACTAAAAATGGCTTCAAATACTGGTCTGACATGTTAGAAATGTGTGCGTGTTGATGTGTGTGACTGCCATTACAGCTTACATTTAACTTTTAATTAGAGAAGAGAAATAAGGTGGGAACTTCCATTCTTGGAACAAGTCCTACTGGTTTATTTACACCTGAAACTAGAAATATGAGAATATAGTAAAACATATCGTGCAGGTGAGTTAGACACCCTCTATGGGCATATGACCTTAAAAACGGGTATTCATTGGTATATAAATAAAATTGATTTGTCTAATAGACTAGTAATCAACCTGAAATTGCAAAAGAAAATTGTTGTAAGGCTTTCTAGTACATCTGTGACCACATGTTGATTTAGTGGTTAGCATTGTCGCCTCATAGCAAGAAGATCCTAGATGCAACTCATGGTTGTACTGAGGGCCCTCCTTTTGTGAGTTTGCATATTATGTCTGTGTCTGCGTCGGTTGTCTCTGGGCCAGTTTCCTTCAAAAATGCCCAAACATGCATCAAAGTTGATCAGAGATTTGAAATTGACTGGGATAAGTCCAGTTAACCCCCACAAGCCTCTTAAGGTACAAAGCATCTTATCGATAATGAATGGATAGATTAGCTGTGAGAATACACTTTGATAAAAGCTGAGCAATTGAACTACAATCACTTGAGAAAGTTGTCATCTCCTCTTTGGCAATAATATTTTATGAAAACACGTGGACCAGCTGCTTGCCCCAACAATTTAATGAGAATAAAACTGAATTGAATAATGCAGGACATTGTGACTCTTTTTAGTCACCTAATTCAATTCCAAGCATGGTGGATTTGGTACTTTTTATAGACCACCATCAAAACAACAAACAGAAAAATGAATGCTGTTTTGCCCTCATCTAAGACTCTGTGCCAGTGTCTGCCACATGGCTCTGGAGAGCCATGTGGCAGACACTGGCAACACGTTGGTAATACAGTTTGCACAGTTCTGTAAACACCGAGCCAAAACAACCATGACGGTATTGTCCCAGACTCCTCTGCCGGGTGTGTTCAGATGCAGGCCAGGATTTCTCTGCTGCCCGGTCCCTGCCCGGACCTGTACACCTGCTCTCAGGCTGCCAGGTGACTCAGAGAAGGAGGAGCGTACGCAGAGGGGGGGTGCGTGTGGGTGACTGAGTGGGGAAGGGGAGGACACTGGGTGTGTTGAGATGCCTTGAGCACATTCCTCGAAGCAACCGCGCCCTGCATTTCGGCGCCTGTATACCTGTTTGTTATCAGAACACATTCAAGGAAGTAGACATTTTTGCAGCTTTCTCTCTTGGCACATCTGTCAGCAGACACAACTCCAGTACTCATGCAGGATTGTTTCATCTGTTATCACTGCTCAGTGATGTGCTCCAACACTTCCACTGCCAGCATGCCACCCTCGTCACGTCACATCTACGCCATGCTGAGAGTTGCACATTTGCATGAACTGGAGAGAGTAAACAGGGAAAAAAGAGAGGGCCCAGGAACACTGTGAGGGTATAACGGCGTTGTAAGCAGACGTTCAAAGAGCAGGCACGCCCAAGACAGAGGCACAGAACGTGTAATCACTCCTACCTGTGTGCTGCTATCAGAGAACAAGGTGTGTTCTGACTGATAGACATGTCTCAGGACAAAGGACGTCCACGAAGAACAACAGTACAAACATGCACACCGGTCACTGAAAATCAAAACGAAAACTAATGAAAAGTATATAACACAAGGCAAAGGAGGATTAAACTCAGGTGTTAACAGTCAATAAATATTGGAATCAATCATCTTTTGACCCAGAAGCTGCCACATCAATCACCTCCAGGCGTCTACAAATGGATCATAATTGGTTTATATGTGTACACAGAGACGCCAAAGACAAACAGAGTCTCAGAGTCTGCACTGCGCTCATTTTCTAGCCTGAAAAAGGCCAGATTTTCCAAATCCAACCAACATTAGAGGTGGAGAAATGGAGTAGAATGGGAGTACCATACCATTAGGTTTTACAGAGGATTCATACAGAAAGGAAAACTCTTGAAATATGCTGATTCAGATGAGTGTGGATGAAAGCAACAAGTGACTCATTTACACCTCATGTCAATGGGGAACACTGTCTCAGTGGAAGTGAACCTATGGAAGGTCATAAATACGACCTGCCATAAACAACATGTCATAGCAGACTTTGAGGCGGGAGCAGCAAATAAATATGAACTGGAGATTGGGTACGAGATCGACTTTTCACTCGAGTGTGGAAGGCGGTTATTTCTTCCATCACAAATTACAGTGCAGCCTTGAAAACAGCTGGACGCCGCCACTCTGTGGATAAACACACGGATGGAAAGTGATACCTTTCTTTCCTCCTAGGGGAGTATTCAAGCAAGGCAAATAGGTCAACAAACAATTGCAAATTTATGCAAACCATTTGCAGTGTATTGTGATATATCGGTCAACGTGAGTCACATGCTCTCGATACTCGATGAATCACGCCAACTCAGAATTCACGATGAGTGTTAAATGCAGTTTGTGATTCTAGCTTAAGCGCTATATTTCTCTTCCTTATTGTCACAACAACAACAAACATTGACTGGAAACCATCTGATGTCAGATCACCAACAAACAAGTTTTTTTTCCTGTCGTCCTGCTGTCAATGTGCTTCACAGGAAACTGTGAATAATAGAGTCATAATAAAAACACAGACGCTCCAGACATTGCTTTCTGCAGAGTTAATAAATATGAAAAACACCTTCATGTCATGCATGAGTAAAAAATGTCTACCATTCGATGTGACTATAACTGTGTTGGAATATTTGGCATTATAAACTCCTACACTATGTCTTGCAAGAATGTGAATTAATGTAAAACAACTAGATCTTAAACTAGATTTAACATTTAAATGATACTTTTTTTTAGCTGCACACACTCTCACAGTTATATATAACACGTTGCTTTACATAAGTTTCTGTTGTAAACTATGGGAAAACTGGCTCAATGAGAGGAGAGTGAGCCCAATATTTAGTGACCAGATTGTTCCATTCAGCACGCCACGGCGGAGGCACAAAGTTACAAAGACGATGAAGCCCTGGAGGTAAAATGGCTGCTGCCTTCCCCCAGCAGGCCTGCGGGAGGAGAAGAGCGACTATGTGGGGAAAGTCTGGAAAAACTGCGTCCTGGCCACTGGACGAGGCACCAATTTCCAAGCGGGCACGACACTTTTGAAATACGCCACGGGGAGCGGTCTTCCAATGGTCAGTGCGCTCCCGATGATCGGCGGAGTCTGGGAGGAGTCTCGCCGGTGGGAAAGCCCTGCCTCTCAGGAGCGGTCCCGACGCTTCCTCATTTACCGATCCGAGCCCCGCACAGGAGGCTCCTCACCCCGCGCAGTGCCGAGCAGTCAGCCCGGGCCTGGTCGTCTGCTGTGCAGTGCCCCGGGCAGGGGAGGCGCTTTTTCCATGCGGAGGTCCTGCTCGATCCGAGGAATGGGACGCACCGTGTGAAGTGGACGCACGTCGGACGGAGCAGCGTCGGTTCAGAGAGCCAACTGTGCCGCAAAGTTGGGAGGTAGGGTAGGCAGGCGAGCTTTGAGAGGGCAGACAAGCCAAAAGCCACTGTGACACACAGCCTGTTCTATTCTATTCTATTCTATTCTATTCTATTCTATTCTATTGTGATCAAGTGGTATTGCATACCCAATTTCATTGTATTCTTTGTTTTCTATCTGTATTTCCATTCCATTCTATTATGTTCTACCCTAGAGGAGTGGAATAATAAAAGTGGAAAATTGTGACTTGGTCTCTTCCCTCAGCAGTGAGTTTACAGAGTGAGGTACAGTAGCTGCTGTGCTTTGCACACACCTGGAGAGTTTTGTTGTTACAGTCTTACACAGACAGGCCTGTGTTGGCTGGCGCTGTCAGAAGTATTTCAAACAAAGAAAGAAAGAAAGAAGAAAAGAAGCCATTCTTTTTTCTTCTCTTCTCTTCTATGTCGCTGCTAAGAAGAGCTTTCGCTGCACTGGCATTGTGGGGATCTACAGGTTGTAAATAATGCTTTGAAGGAAAGAGACTCTTTTACAAGCCCGACTTGGCTGCACAATGTGATGTATGCATTTCAAGTCATGTCATTAGGGCTGACCCGACATCCTTCTCATTTCTAGAGAAGCTGTGAGAAAATACAAGATCCGGGGTTGTATAATCACAGAGCGGTGTCTGTAGAGTAGAGGAGACGTCCACTGCATATCTTCTCAAAGTGATTTATAGATCTATAGGCTCCACCTACAGACCTACCCACCAACGCCTCCACACGCAGGCACTGATAAGTTCTATTTGGCAGCTTTCATCCAAACAAGCCCTTACACTTTTGTGCAAACCTTCACCTTTGACTCAGCTCATTCAAAGTGACTCACTGGATAGGAATAGCCCGACATGTGGTTATAATTTGAGGGGGAAAAAGTTTGTAGTGCCAGCTTCTCTGTGGCAGCACTGTGCTTGCGTGCTTCTCATTATTACATTTCATCCTGTCACACTAGCCATATGGCCGGGGCTGCATCCCATTCACGGCCCTGTTTGCATTGTATGTGTCACAAGGGGTTATTGTCTGTTTGCGAACGGCCCGAGAGTCGTGTGGGAGCGACATTGTGCTTCTGGCGCAGAGATGAGGCAGAGCGGAGAGGTTTTTTTTTTTTGAAGCTGTTATTATTGGGTTTTCCACTTGAGGTGACCGCAGACATAAGGCGGTTGGAACAGACGACTAGGATCTCAGAGGACCTGTTTTTCTTGCAGCGCTACCGCGTCAGGCACCATGCGTTCTCACATACTATGCAGCACGCTGTAAGTCTGTCTGACCCCCGAGCTGCCTGCCTCTGTTGCAGAAAGTCAACAGTTGTGCCGAGGTGTGATGATGACGAGAGACAAGCAGAGTCTCGGTGTTTGCCCTCATCTGTGTGTGTGTGTGTTTTCATCTGACAAAAGTGGCATTGAAGGCCTGTGACAGGAGCAACAGGAGATTACTGGCTCATCCCTCTGAACCTGTTTTCTGGGTATTGTTTTCTTGTTCCATTCACACAAGCGAGTGATGGCACAAATTGAACTGACCCGAGAGGTATGTAGGATCAATTGTGGTGTTTGCTTAGCGAGGTGTGTTCCGATGCGAGTGCGAGGAGAAAGTGAGATACTTCTCAGAGATTCTGCTCGGTACTTTGTGTCTCCCGAGGCTTATTTTGTCAGATTTGCATGTTGAAACAGGTCGTTTCTCTCCCTGCCTCAAGTGACCTAACTTCACTCTATTTCTCTCTCGATTTTCATGTCGGCGTTCATGCAGGAATGCAGACCATTTACAAGCTCAGTGAGCAAGCGCTGAGTACGTTTGGAAATTGGGTTTATCAGCCTCAAGGAATTGCAGTCGGTTGCTGCCTGCCCACCCTGCGGTGGTTTAGTGTTTCAAACTGGTTTTGTTCATGGTACATTTAGGGCAGGCTCATCCTTATGCAAGCTATGGAACTAAAGGGGGAGCAGAGGGAGAGAGAGAGTAAAAGAGATCTCTCTTATCGCACGTCTCTATCGACAGTTTTACGCCCGCTGTTGTTGCCATAGGGACAAACGGATCAGCAGTATTTGTTTGAACATCCCAGTTGGCCAGGTGAGCTGGAGACACGTTGTCATGTGTCCTACATGCTGCTCTGACCCAGAGGACGGGAAGGTGGAGGAGAAACCGGTGTGAGCATCGCCCGCTTTGCTCGTATCAACTTGTGTTCGCTCCAGAGTGGAGCTTTTTATTTGTCGGCCATTTTGATTTAATTAAGTGCTGAAGCAAAAGTGCACAGCATCAAGCATTTCACAACCGATTAAATCCAAGTCCATGTGCTTCTTTGCCTAAGGACACACAGCGTCTATAGATAGATAGATAGACAATTTGCAATCTTCATTCATGTCTGTCATTCTGGCAGTAAACCAGTAAAGAAAACTGTCTAGTTATGACACCAAACATAACAGCAGTAATTAACGTTGGTAATAACAACGTTAATGACTTAAGAACGGAAGCGGGATCTTCTTGAATTGATTTGCTTTTGGTTCCCGTAAATATATTATCTCAAGTTGGGTCATGTAGAAGAGAGCAGGCAGGTGTTCGTCCCTCAGGTTTATTGCTTTTATAGGCTTACACGTGCTGCTGCCTCAGCAAAGTTTAGGTCCGCATACAACAAAGCCTGGGGCTTCCTTTGAGTTAAGGAACAGGCGAATGGTTCTTATAGAAACTTGGCCGGTATAAAACGATTCCATGGGTACGGCCTTACTGCCTACTGGAAATCTTTTATGAGAACGCCACGCCGCAAAGGCCAGGCTTCTATGGCGAGAACACAGCGAGGAAACAGGATGTCAGCCATTTTGCCTGCAGATGAATCACCACAGTCATCAGTTGCAAGTTATCTGCAGGCTGGGTCAGGCAGGGCTCCCTGGTGACTCACCGGGTCTCTGAATAAACCGACTTCTCCCAGTGATTGTGGGTTGGGACTTGGGCCCTTCACGATCACCGCTGGCTTCTAAAAGAGGCTGGAAGTTTACAGAAAACACGTCAGACGCACACATACACACACATCTCCAAAGCAGGAGCAACCTTCCAGTTCACCTACAAAGACCCTGCATTACACATACACGCACATGTATGCACATGCCCTGATCATGCGCCCTGGCTGTCAATCGACTATATTTCCTTTGGCTGTACATTTCCATGGTGATGTATCCACACAGTCAAAAAACACTTCTTGTTTTGACCACATGCTGCCACGCACAGAGGGAACCAATGTGCAGTTCTGGGTTTCACCATCGTACCACATCTGACCACATCTCTACCATGAGCTGAGCCATCATGTGTGCAGCTGTCAGGACGACATCAAATGTCAAGCTGGGGGTCTTCTGACTGCCTCGAGTGATGGTACAAAACTATGTTGTGGCTTGGACTCAGGCCCGCAATCTTTGTCCGCTTTCATCCGATGCCAAACACAAAGCTTCCAGAGTCAGTGATGTTTTACTGTTTGTTAAAGGGGCAGACTCCACAAGTTCATAATCAGGTGCTCGATTATGATGACAAAGAATATGAAACAAGCTGGACTGAACTGACTGTGTAACTTGAGATAACTGGCAGATAATGAGTGAAATGTAGGAAGAAACTCATCTTTTTGAGTGATGCAGGTCTTGGAGGAACTTATCAGGAGTAGTTGTAGTTATTTCACATATGTCTTTGCCGGCTGGGGTTTTGTGGTGTTGGAGTGAGAGAACAGTTTTGGATCGTGAATCAACTCATTCATATGTGAATTATGTGAACACTGGGCTGCCAAATGAGTTCTAACACTCTCCATGCCCGCCTCCACATTCATACAGCCGCACATTCACAAACTCTCAGGCTACAATCATCCATTCACTTCCTCCAATTAAGTCTAAGTCACTTAGAGTCAACAGCTGACTCAATGTGCCCCTCTGCGCTAATTTGCTGTTTTTTTCAGACTGAGCAGGAAGGAGTAGCACCTTGAAGCATGACGTACGTCAATGAAAATTTAGATCAGTAAACCTGTCTTAGCAGCTTCTCATGCCTTTCATTCCTCATCCTTCAACCTCCCATCTTCTATCACTTCACTCTCTCCGTATGCAGTCGCTCTATGCTGCAGTTCTTCTCCATTCTTACCTCAATGTTCAGTTTTCTCACAAGCCAGATTGAATTTCGGCTAATTACCTGTGCGGTCAGGAGCAAGAAACTCTGTAGCTTAATACTATGCTTCTGTGAGACGAAACGGGCGATTCAGCACGGTGTGTGATTCCAGCAACAAGAGCTAAGTCATGTGAACTTCTAATTACAGTCTTGCAATGAAAACAGTTTACAGCAAACTACACAGGACTCTGAAATACTCTTTATCACCTCCCAAGTAAAATCATTTAATAAGTTGTCAGCAGTTAATTTTAGCTCATGAAAGCTTGATCTGTTCATCCTGGTTTAAAATACACAAAACAAGGCCTAATCAATGCAGATTCAAAGAGGAATCTGTGTCTTTCTCTCCCTGATTGAGGACTTGTGTTTGTAATGTAAAAAACGTGTATGTGTGTGTGGACAAGTGTGAATGTCTGATTCACTATAAAGTGTGTAGCATGGCATGCTGGTAAAGGCGTGTTAATAACAAACGTGCACACGTTAAAACTTCCTACACAACCTTTAATTCTGCAACAATTGATGCTTTGTGCTGGAGGTTAAAGGTAATTTGTCTACTTGCATATCCAGAAACAAAGTCTTCCTGCTTTCACCGCCCAAAGGATCTTGTCATTGAATTATGAGTATTGTATATCACAGACGAAGGTGTGGTGTCTGTCAGTATCTGCTACTGGAGCAATTTAACTGTGTGCACCTGTGTGCCATTTTGTTTTCTATGGGATCGAACTGATATTAATATTGACTGAATAATGATTACCTAAAATTAAACATTTCTTTCATTCTGATTTTTTTCATAGGTTCCCTCTCCTCCTTAATCCTCTATCCGACTTTTGACCCCACACCTTTGTACAGCCATGGCACACCGTTCGCAGAGTTCTTCGGTTGGTGATAACCCCCTGGATCCCAACTACCTGCCCCCGCATTACCGCGAGGAGTACCGTATGGCTATCGATGCTCTGATAGAAAAGGACATACAGGTATGACTGCAGATTTCTACTTTGTGTGTAGATGAATATATGTCGTTGACATGCATGGTTTATAACAACCTCTCTCCTGTCACTCCAGGGATACCATGAATTCCTCCAGGCCTCAGATGTGGTCAGTTTCCTGGCACAGCCAGAAATGGACTTCATCAGGTCGGTGATCCAGGTACCGAAGCGGAGCTCTAGTGTCCTGGAGCTGACGTACCACGAGGGAGGCAATGAGCCCGATGGCTCCTCGGACACCTACTGGCCGGTGCAGTCAGACCTGGCTGCCCCGGGGCTGGACCTGGGCTGGCCGCTGCCACAGCAGAGCTTCCTGGGGCCCACCGAGGTCACCACTCTCGTGAACCCCTCCGACCCAGACATGCCAAGCATCAAGGAGCAGGCCAGGAGGCTCATCAAGAATGCTCGCCTGGTAAGCAAAAAAAAGGCAGCCATGGCAAACAAGGAGATAAGTTGGTTTGCTTTCGGTTCAGCGCATATGCGCTACTTCCTCATGGCTGACCTAAAAACAGAAAACAGAAAAATGAGTGTTTGTGGTTTAATAGGGCAGCCAATAATGAGGGTGTGTGCATTATGATACATGATTAATAATGCAGTCTTTATTTATGATTGCTTTTTTTAACTGGCTGTGCTGTCGCCACTCCTTTTACGGATGCCCTCTGGCGAAACAATAAAAATGCAATTAACACAAACTGCAGATGCCAAGATGCTAAATGTCACAAGTAGCCAGACCTGTCGGTGTTGGTTTTCCCAGAGTGCATGACTGCCTCCTAGCAAGTGACTCAGGGGACTCGTGAAGCACAAAGTAAGATTGCAGCATGCGATTAGAAAACAGACAGGACAGGTGTCATTCATCATTCCATACTTCTGTGGTATGTTCAACCAAGGCTCAGCTGTTAACACAGTGGAGTTAAATGCAAATTTTGTCTCTTATTTCTTAATGTTGAAACATTACTCATTGTGTTATGCACATTAATTTCCTACTGTTTTAATTCAATATTTAATTCCTCTGCACTCTCTGTAATGTATAAGTCAGCCCTAACTTCAAATTCAATTTCCAGTGTATGAGGAGAAGCCTTTTAGCAATCTAAACCAATCTGCCTACTTAATTTTGTACAGCTCAACTTTGCACGACCTAACTTTTTTGAGAGCATATTCATTGAAGTCAAAGTTCCTTCACATTATGGAATAACTAACTTGCCTGGCAAATATCAGGGTCGACTTAAAAAACATTGCCTTGACCTATTGCTTTGCCTTTCCTCTCCTTGTCTAGGTTATTGCCGTAGTGATGGACAACTTCACAGACGTTGACATTTTTGCCGACCTCCTGGATGCAGCTGCACGCCATGTTCCCGTTTACATCCTGTTGGATGAGCAGGATGCTCATCTCTTTGTCTCCATGGTCATCAACTGCAAAGTCAACTTGGACCTCGTTCCTGTGAGTTTACCTGTGCTGGACATGAACTCCGTTGCGTCATGAATTATTTGTGATACTGGAGTCCCACTGAGGCTTGTGTCTGTAACACGATTGAACTTTTGTTTTACAGATGATGCGGGTCAGGACAGTGGCAGGAATAACCTATTATTCCCGCACTGGGAAGTCATTTAAGGGGCAAGTGAAAGATCGCTTTCTGATGGCTGACTGCAGAGCTGTACTCAGTGGAAACTACAGGTGAGATTTTATTTCACTTGACGAAGTTTCTAAGGGACTGTTTCTTTCAATTCGCAAGTGCACTTTAACCGTCTCCGCTGCTGTTTCCAAATGTCTTACAGTTTCATGTGGTCCTATGAGAAGATCCACCGATGCATCGCACACCTCTTCCTTGGGGAGCTGGTTGCCACCTTCGATGAAGAGTTTCGTATTCTCTTCGCTCAGTCAGAGCCTCTGGTCATTGACCCGTCAGATGGTGCGCTCGCTGTGTCTGACACCAGCAGCACCAGCAGCTACTTTAGCAGCCAGTTCGGTTTGAAGAGGACCCAGTCCATGCGAAACCCCATAGGTTACCGCAGGCAGCCTGAGATTACCTCTGGCTTCCCTTACGGAGATGCTGACCGTAACCTTGGACTCTCTTTCCGGAGGAATGACCCATTCCGACACACCCTTGAGCCCGGGGCAGGAATTACTATTGGGAAGTACTCCCAGCAGCAGTTTCGTATGCAGCAGTCGTACCTGGAGCAGGGGAGGTCCATAGTCTCCAGGCAGGTAGAGACGAGTGGCTTCAAGAGGCACAGCTATGCCGAGGGAACCCAGGAAACCTACTCGTCTTCAAGGCAATACATGAAACACAGGGTCATGAACAATCTGGATGAGACCGACTTCCAGAGGTACTTCTTGCTTAAAGCCTTCTGCCTGTGTGCACAGTTTTACATGTGATGAACAAATATGAACCATTGTGTTTTATTCACAGGGAACAGACCCAAAGCAGCCATTACTACAGTCGAGGACCTGGGCCGGACTCTGGCCACGGACACTATGACAGACTTCGAGGTTCGCAGCTTGCACTCGACCAGCATTCAGAGTCAAGCTTTCGCTCAGACCAGGAACCCCCGCCTGGAAACTATGGCCAAGACTACTTCTCATCTGAGGATTTGAGAGGACACGAGGGGCATCATGCGCCACCGTTAGCAGGGAGGTACGGAGGAGCTGCTTCCCACAAGAGGCCAAGCATAGGTCAGGCATTCACCTGTCAGAGCCCAACCACACAGCAGCACCCACAGGAGAAGAAGCAGTTCCCCAAACAGCCAGCTAAAGAGAATAACGAAGACGACGACGCGAGGCAAGGCCTGAGGAGCTGGCGGATCCACTCTTATCTTAGCGCTTATGAAGAGGGTGGAGAAGATGGTTTGGCACAACCTATGGGGCCCGATGCATTTGAAGACCCTCCACCACCTCAGCCTCTGACCGCTACAGAGAACTCCTCCTCTCGCATTGACATAAATGAATCTCTGAATGTTCCCCCGAAACCCAGGCCAGATATCCTCCGGCCACGCTTTGGAAAACCCTTGTTACCTGAGAGCACCAGCAGAGAGTCTGCAGCAACAAAAACTACGGATGCACTTCCGTCAGGCAGAGACTTAAAGCCCTATGCGCCAGAGAAAAGGGATGCAGAGATGGGAAAGGAAAGGGATAGAGAGAAGGGCGCAGCAAGGGAGGTGGGTGTGGATGCGGAGGTAAAAGAGGCTCCGGATCTTTTCCTGTCCAAACACGAATCATTCCGCTCCCGTGTCAACCCGCTCCTTCAGCGCAGCTCTCGCCTGCGCTCCTCACTCATTTTCTCATCCTCCAAGGGGGAGATGCACAGCGGCGGCCTCGGCCTGAAACCAGCCACGGAGGAAGACGAGCAGTTAGACACAGGGCGCACTTCCTCGATTGTGGCTCAGATTCTAGAAAAGCGGAGGTCGCTATCTCGTGAGCCATTTGAATGGAGAAAAAAGGCCGAGGAGAAAGAGAAGGAGACGTTGAAAGAAGAACAAGAGGTAGAGCCAAAGCGAGAAGAGAAGAAGCTTCCACCAAAGGATGAGATCAAAACAACTGAGGAGCCTAAAAAAATGAATGAAGAGGTCAGCGTGGCCGCAGCTATCAAGAAGTTTGAGGTCGCAGCATCGTCGTCTCTGAACATGAATGACCCAGCCAACCGACTGCAGTATTTCAATGATCTGGCGGCAAAGAGAAAAGCTTCAAAAATGGGGACCGATTCGTCGCTGAAAGAGCCAGAGCCTGCCGAAAAAAAGCCAGACATTTCTGATAAACCTCCCCTCGCCACTCCCAAGATCCCAACGGTCTCTGTCAGTTCCACGGAAAGTGAACCAAAGAAGCCAGACATCGCTGCAAAACTGGCAGAACTCACACGTAAACCGTCGTTTAGCTCTGCGAAACCACCCCTGAGCTCCGCCAAGCCCCCTGTAAGCCACCTGAAGCTGACGGACACCACTCAGCCTGTAAAAGAGGACAGCTCAACGGAGGGCCAAAAGAGGGACATATTCAAGTCTCTGAAGCCGCTTCCTTCACCCAAGATCTTCAGGAGGGAGCCGGTGAAGTTCAGAGGACTGAATCCTCGCCGCATCTCCTGTGACGAGGAGATGCTGACCACCGATGCTACGGACGCAGAGAAGAGCGAGCTAAAGAAGAGCCGCTCCCACAGCTCCTCGACGATGTCGAGGGACGAGGGACAGCAAAAAGTGATGGGGTCTAACACGTCCATTAACACGCTGGGCGAGAGCAAGGGTGAGGGTAAGACGCTCGACTTCCTGAAGAAGCAGACGCAGAGGTTAAAGGGATTCCTCGGGCCCAAGGACAAGGAAAAGAAGTCCTCCGTGGAAGACCGGGGCATGAGCACAGTCATAGGGAACACTGGAGAGTCAAGCAAAAAGCACAGCTCATCTGATAAAGATACAGGATCTACCACTACTGACCAAACCACAGCCAATCACAAGACCGGTCTGTCGGGCTCGTCTCGACACCAGGGCCCGGGCAGCTCCGTCCTGTTCAGCAGCAACCTACGGGATGACACCAAGGTCATCCTGGAGCAGATCTCGGCCAACAGCCAGAAGAACCGGCAGGAGCGAGAGGAGGCGGGGGGCGACAAAGAGGGCGACGCTGCAGACAAGGGGCAGGAGAAACACAACTCCCTGAAGAGGAATCGGTTCCTGCGGCCGGCGGGCACCACCCAGGAGCGAGAGGGCCTGCTGAAGAGGATAGAGAGTCTGAGGAAGGAGAAGAAGGTCTACAGCCGCTTTGAGGTAACCTCACTCTGTGGATGATGTTTGGAGTGGGGATGGGAAAGGGGTTTATAAGTGGAAGCAGAAAGCTGTTTTAAATTAGAATATGAAAGGCAGAGTCATTGTTCTGGCTGCATTGTTCGAGTTGATCTGATGCAGCAGTTTACTGGGACAGTTTGAACTAGTTTAAGGAAAATGTGACTGAACAAACTCAGACACAAAACAGTCACGTTGTTTCTCTTTTTCATAGAAAGATATCTTGAATTTCATGGGTTTGTCCAGTCTAATATGCATAAACTGTATGTAAATGTATTTAGTTAGGACAGTTTTTCACAACTTTTATGTAACTGAGCTACATATTTGAGGCTATCTGAAACAATGACTGAATATTTGACTTCTAATGTGTATTGTATAGTATATTCTGGTGTAATTATGTATGTACTGGATATGTAAATTCATTTGAAATGTCCTTAAGACTAGAAGGAAAAACTGGATGGCTGGATCATATACTTTGTTGCATTCACTTTTATCTCTGTTGTCTTGTTCATAGATGGGGAACAACCTGGGCTAATGCAACACGGTGGAGTGACCTTTTCTCTGGAAACTATTTATGCAAGACGATCAAAAGTTGACTCATAGGTGCCAACAGTGCTACAACAGTACCTCTGTGTGCCTCCATGCTGCAGCCTTTCCTGGATTTTCACACAAAGTAATAAAACTTGAAAAGACAATATATTAAATGCTGAAAATGACCAAAAGTAATTGAAGCTGGAATGTGCCCATTTGCCAAGACCTGATAACACTTTCACCTTATATGGTGACTGAGGGAAAGAAGATTGTTACTGCTTGCCTGCTGGTTCATTGGCTTGTGTTTCACCAGAAAGGAAAAAGGTATAAATGAGCTTGTACAAACGTGACTGGGGGTGCTTGGGAGGATAAGAGAACAACAGTGCATAATGCACCAAAGAGAAAGCAAAAACATGGATTCATGTCAGTAGTAAAAACACTGTGGTGTATGACTGCACTTGTGTAGAGCCATTGATTTGTGTTTCTTCATATGTTCAGTTGAATCCTAATGGAGGACATTAGGATTCAACTGACCATCTGTTAAACTTAGAAGACTGAGGTCACACAGACTTTGCTTGTACTTATGTACGACACGTCGACAGTTATCACAGCAGGTCTGGATATTCTGTAGGAGCTGCTGATTGCCTTGCCTACAGGCTAGACTTTGATTACCTCCAGTCTGTGCTTTTGCATTCATCTGTATCATGATTTGGTTGGGTTTCATTTGTGAATGAGTGAGTTGTGAATTTGGATAGTCCGGTAGCAGTATCTGGCTTCTCAGGAAAAAACCTGCAGAGTTGCAACGCCCAGAGATTTGGATCTTGCCTCTCTGAAGCTGAGACTTGTCTTAAACTGATTGGGAGATAAATATACTTTTGGATTCACTGTGTGCCAAATAGTCCGTCAAAAGGCATTATGAACACTAGAGGGCTCCATTATTGGCCTAGGACAGAAAAATATGAGAATATGAAGATAAGGAACAGAATAAGATGGAAAACAGATGAAGGGTGAATATTCATGGTTGTGCGTCTTATTACAGAGACTGAAGAATGTGATCAGATCTGAGTCAGAAAGTGAGAAAATGTGCTTTTATTGTTTAATTACAATGTCAGGTAGCAGCAGGATAGTGTCAGAGTAGAGTAGAGCATGTAGTGAACTTTAGCATCTGCAGAGTGTATTGTACCTTATAGATTAAGGCATGCGCCTCGGTCTCAGGGTTGGGAATGTCAAGTAACATGTCAGAGAGGGGGACTTTCCAGGCTCATGGTGTAATGTAAATATGTTATTTTGAGTTGTTCTCAATCACTGTAAAAAATGTTTTTTTTACAAGTGACCTTAGTCATCATTGATAATGGGGAAAAATGCAGTGCTGGCCCAGGGCCATGCCTCCTTACATAAGTCACCTGGCTACGCCCTACACAGGGTGCGTAACGCCTTTGTTGGTCTCTAAGCACTATTAAACCCAAGATTTTCTCATATCGTACATTCCCAGGTGACGCGACAGCTCAGCAGAGTAAAACAGACCAAAATCTAAAGTCAATCAAAGGACCAAAGTATAGTATATGGACACTTGAGGGGTTTTGCTTTTCTTTTTGGGATATATTGTATATATTTATAGGAGAGCGACTTTGTAACAGATTATGATCTCCGTCATTGTCCTAACAAGGTGCCTTGAGTTTGTGTTGAATGATTGTGTAAGTATGCGGTCTCATTGGCATTATTTAGGGCGAAATCAGTTGCACAGGGCCAATGTGTTTTTTAACCTGAGATAGTATTACATTGTATTTGAAATACTTTTATTAAATCTCTTGAAAGCTGAAGCTGAATGTGGCTCTGTGCGCATATATCTGTATATAGTGTGTAAATTGTAGTCAGTGCTTGAATTGTTTTCATTTATGGTCTCAAGATCCATCCTGTAAAATAAAAAAAAACTCATTGACAAAATTGTGACAAGACTCTTAGACCTGTATTTTTAAATACGCAAACATCTATCTCACGCCTATCAGCGATGTTAACGGAAGATTTCACGAACATGTGGAATTTAGCACAGTCCAACTTTACCAAACTAGCCGGTGCCTCACAGAACAATTGAAGAACATTACATGAAGAACATTAGGAAAGACAAAGAAGTGAGCTGGAACACTCTACATGGAGGTCACTGGAAAAAACCCACAAGCTGTGACTTAAATTCAAATAACTCAATTTTGTCTGTAAGGCTAACTGAAGTTTCAGTGCTTCTCTGAACTGGTTAAGTGAGACCTGGCAGCCCTTCAGGCTGACATTCAGGAGATTTATGGTTCCCACACGGTAAAGCTCTTACATCGCTATCACAACCATTGCTACTCCGCCTAAGCTTCTGCAGTTGCCGGTGCTGCCTGCTCCTGCCTCGTCATCTCTTCGAGAACTTCGGTGAGCTGCTGCAGCTGAGCCAGCTTCATTTGCTCTGAGGGAGTCGCAGAACGAGATCAGATCAAAAGGGATCAGAGGGGAAAAAAACAAACAAGTGTTCTCATGCGGGAGCAAAATTGAAAGTTACAAACTGCTTACCAGCTGATAGCAGCTGAGCTTTTGTACCCTCAGCGTTCTGTATTTCAACGGGAAGTCTTTCTGGATTCTGAGTTTGAATTAATGGACAGTAAGCAAGAGGAACAGGTTGAAATACTTTTAAAATGTTTTAATATTTAAGCAATACTGAGGAAATAGTCATGAGGTCCCAGTATAAAAACGTACAAAGACAGAGTGCAGAGTCTTATGCTGCTCCATTAGCTGATCGAGCTGATTTTGAAACTTCATCCTGTGAATATTGAGCCGTTATTGAGGTGATCGGATGAAGTTATTAATACAATATAGTTATTCATAACGTGCTGCTTCTGTGAACAAGTACCGCATCTTCCGGTGTTTCAGCTTCAGTTCCTGGATTTCACATTTGTACAGCTGCAGCAGCTCATCGCTTTCCTGGTTCTGCCTCAACAATCTGAGGAAGAAACATGATGCATAAACCATATCCTAACCCCACGTAGCTAAACATACGACTGTTATCACTGCCATGATGTCACAACCACAGAAACAATAGTTCAGTTCAGACAACGTATAAAGGCATAAAAAAGAAAATGGTTAACAGACTTATCAAGGGTTATGTCATCATACACCCATAAATCTTGATGGAGCGTCATCAGTGAATTATACTGATGATCGAAGCAAAATACATCTTTAAAAAAGCATTGTTTTTAAAAGGCATACTAACTTGGGTTGAAATTCAATTATATATAAAGAGAGAAAACAACACATACAGACATCTAATGTGATACACTAAACACCTAAAACAGGAACTTCTGACATCAGGCACACTGCACTTTGCTGCCATCTAGTGTTACAGAGGATCAAGTCAGGTCATCGTTCAAGCACTTTATTTATCTGGTTGGTGTGCAGTTCACCTGGATGAGTTCATTTCATACTCTTCACACTGAAACTGAAGCTTACTGCAGAGCTCTGGAGAAAAAAAGAAAACACAACATTGTCAGCTTTAGGCATAATTCCTGTCCGCATTTACAACAGATGACCACACAGTATTAACTCAAAGATCTGCAAACTGGACAAGGTTTGACATGGACAATTGTTTTATTAGAGTGGTATATGTGTGAGTGTGTGCGTGTGTGAGTGTATACCTTCTTTTTCTTTGTGGATTCCTTGTAGTCTGTAGGCATCATTCTGCACTGTAAAAGTAATAACACTGACTGGTGACAACATGTTAAGTGCAACCATAAAGTCTTAAAACACTCACTTCCCACTATATAGTCTACTATGTGTACACTATTTTGAAGTGCTGGCCACCAGGTCTATAATACCCTGGGAGAAACCTTGAAGAAGTGAAACTAAGATGTACTCAAACTATATGCAAATACTTCAAACTATACAAAATGGGGCACTTCTAGGAAGTGAGGTGAGGCAACTCCTGAGACCTTGCGTTGCTTTCAGGCTGGCATCTGTTACCAGGGCAATGGAAACAGGGAGGTGATCAGCATCAGCTTCTCTTGGTGGACAAGCCCATCCTGTCCACCCCACACACATGGGACATGGGCTTCAATTGGTTTGAGGCGCAGATGTCACAATGCAGATGGTAGGCATTGGAGGTGGCAACGTCCGCAAAGAGCAAAAAGACGGCGCAGTACGAGTGTGCGGTTTTGCAGTGGGTGGAGCTGTACCGCAGCAGCTGGTTGGACAGGTCTACACCACCCATATATATTCATAGATATCATGGTGTTCTGCTTCCAGTCACCTGTGATGCTCGGCAGTGACACCAGAGATATACTGATGGGACTGGCTGCCCCAGAGTCTCATGGCAGGTGCTGAGTAATCCAGGCAGTACATTGCAAAGTGTATAACATTGTTTTTTTGAAACAATGATAAATGCAACAATGTCTTAAGCCTCACTGGCCTGTCATACCACGTAGGTGGTTCAAAAAGTGGTTCAGAAAAAAAATTCCTTAGCTCAAACACTGGATAGATATTTCCATTTTCCCTAGGGACCACTGTTGCTTCTTGTTTATTGAAACTGAAGAACGTACATATCAATAGCCTTATAAAAAGTTTGTACATGAATATTTGTTGTCCAGCAGAGGGCCTAGTGGAGCACATGAAGCTCCAGGTAAAGCGTCAAAAGAAGCTTGGCCCATAGGAAACCCCCTTCTGGCCACTAATAGATTTCATGCTTAAAATTAGATCAAGTCTTACAAGTTGTCAGCTCTTGCTGTAAAGCGTCATTGGCTGATTTCATGCCTTTAAGTTCCTGCTCCAAAAATGTGTTCCCTGTGATGAAACAGAAAAAGCAGATAAGTCATAACAACATATTGCTTCAACATTTTGGATGGGTAACCTTAAAACATTGTGCTTCGCTTAATCACTACGTTACACATTGACTTTTCACATGTTTATCAGAATGGTCCTTAGTAGGTGTTGCTGTTCCTACTAAGGCGGAGATATAATCATATCTCATGTGTCTCCATTCATCACGTTCTGCAACTTCCCGGAGGAAGTAACAGGTAAGGATATACCTCACTGACGATAACTTTATAGTGATATCACAGCTCGAAAGACCAACACAACTAGCAGCCACACTCATGGTTTCATTTTCAATCATTATGTTTACAACCGACGAATCTTGTATCATTAAACGTATTTTTACTGAGAACCACATGTCCAACTAGAAGCCAATACTAGAAACCGATGTCGTAGTTTATTTTGTCCTCGTTTCGTAAAACTTCGTAGGAAACGAGTGTTCATTAGCATACCGCCTTCCCATTGGTTCCCTTCACAACGGCTATGTTGGACAGCAAAACTCATTAAATACGCGTTGTTGTGTTGAATAAGTAATTGTATATGGTAGCGCTACTAATTTCAGGGTAGCGAAACTCATTTAACCCTATGTTTGATATAGTTTAGCCCATATAATAGCGTGATTCCCCAGCGGAAGCGGAACTAAACAAAGAGCGATTCACACATCAAGATAATCAGTCCAGCTACGCATGCGCACTACCTCAAACGAAGAGGACGAACACAACCATGAATGATCTTCCTCTTTGTTTTATACTGGCTTGACTTTGAAACTACTCTAGATTGAAATAATACACAGCCGTTTCATTTTTATTCGTTTGTCTGTCAGTATAAACAATATAGAAGGCCATGCAAACAAACCGATGGTGTTTTTGTATATCCACATCATCCTCCTTAAGAGCATCATATCAGCTGGTCCCCACACTTACGTTATCAGGTCATAACATATATTATATTTATGTAAAAAGAAAATGTGTACTTTTCCTTTTTTAAATTACTGGACTTACCTTGTTGCAGCTGGCGTAGTTTATCCGTAAACTGGTCAACGTTTAGCTCCATCAAATCTCCATCTGTGAGCAGAGTATGCAGTGGTATTTTTAACAACTTTTTCACGACCAAAGTCGGAGCGACATTTATCATTTCCGTCGAAGTTACATCATACTAAGTGCGAACAAGTTACATGAGAAAGGAATCCAAAGGTGTGAGAGAGCTGTATCTTTTTGTCATCAGTTATACATGCAAACAGACTTTTAAATATAGTATAGTATATAATTGTACCAAGAGACAAAAAAACAAACAAAAAAACACACAGAATTGTAGCATTAGCAACCTTTCGTAACATTCATTACTTCACATACTCCTGTGATAAGCCAACAACGGAGTAAACTGAAAAAGGAAGCCATTTACTTTTCCTGTATAAAAGACTTTTGTCGTTCGCCCATTTTTTAGCAGTTTCTCTAGTCAATGCTTACTAAATTAGCATCGAGTGGGTAAAAGTCAGTTAGGCAGTGATATGTCGAACCTGCTGATTCGCCCATTTTCGTCCAGCTACTTCAGGCCTTAACCAATTTAACGGCCTGCTAGCCGTTAACACGTTAGTGAGGCGAGAGACGTGACGTCGCGTGCAAAGCATAAAGAGACGTGTGCAAAGTTTTAAGAAAGGCGTGCAGATAGACGTAAAGAAACATACCTACGAGGTTAAACTTTCCAAGCTTTCTGTCGCCGTGTGTTCTCATTACTTGTGATTTATTGAAACAATTAATTCATATTTACTATTCATACCTTAAAATGTAATTATAATCACTGAGAATACATGTGAAACACTTTTCTGAATGGGTTGACTCGGCATAAGCCATTTTGGCTTTCTGATATTGGTCAGGCTATTTCTTGACCACCAAAAAGTAGAACTCTTTGCAAGATAGCGAGGATAAAAACTGACAAAGAATCCCAAAAGTATACCACACAGTAAAACTATCATACTGATTACATAGTGTTGAGAAATAATAGAACACACAATATTCACATTCACATTTTATCTGTTTTAATGAAAAGCGAACAGCAGTGAAGAGGAATGCAGTTCCAGTTTGATTTAATGCAAATATACAATGCAAACAGACCTACAATGCCCCAAAGGTACTTTTATCTATACACATCAAATCACTAAGGAGTCCTATGTACACATACACGTTAGTTAGATACAAACACGAGTTAAAAAGTCCAACAAGTCTCCCATACAACACTGTCCTTCCAAAAACAGGAATAACTGTACAGTGTGCATTATTATTTGCACATGCAATGACGGAGTGGATCATGCAAGAGATGAAAAACCAAAACAGAAGATATACAAGAAAAATATTTTGTTTGTCTTAAATATTTCCTTCAGATTGTGTCGATGTGGAGAAAGATTTTGGCGTTTGACTGTTGAGCAAGGCAAACCAGTTTGCCATGGTTTCCCAATCGATTTAAGTAATCGAGTCAACTTCTTCAACCCTAGCTTATGATCACTTCAAGGCAACCCCTTATATACATCCAGCTCAATAAATATATGTTATAGCGCCGTTTCCTTCATGTCTGTGTCCATCAATTCAGCTCTGTAATTTGCATCAACTTATGAAAGTGCTCACAAATTTCAATATTTCAGCATCTTCACATTAAGTGCGGTGAGAAAAATAAATACAGCACTAAATCCCCACTTCACGTTTACAACCAGATGACAAGAAATTTGTGACAACAGTATCAAGGGGATAAGAGCAGTAAGGAGACATCTCAGCATGGAATCACAGGAATAAATCATAACAATATGTTTCTTCCATCTGAAGATATAATAAATAAGATTATTGAGTTTGTAAATATTAATCTATGCTTTTGTTTGTGACATCCAACATTGATTCTCACTCTTTTTGCCATTAAAAGGTTTTAGTTATTGATGAGTCAGTCCAGCATGCCTTTTAGGGGCAGAAGGGTATTGGCATCAAATACAGTAATACACTTAACTATTTACAGCAGTGAGAAGCAAGCTAGAGGTATATCCCTCTGGAACTTCTGAAGAATCATATCACACCATTTGTTGTGTTTCCAGTGTTGCCATGCAGTTACCTTATTCCAGCAGGCTGAAAGGGAGAGGAGACATTTGGGAGAGCAGATCAAAGGAGGTGGATATTTCTAGCACTATCTTCTTCTCTTCAGGCAAAGCTGGTTTACATCAATATTAAAGCGCTACTGATACATTCCCCTCACTTTTCCTGTTTAATCTCTGCAGCGTGGCAAGGCTGCGTGCCAAACACCCACAGTACGACACGTTTCTATATAGCATGTGCCGAGCCAGACTGTAAGTTGGGTGGTAGGTAATGTGGACACAATGTAGCCATCTGTGTTAGTAAAAGCAGAAAGACAGCAAGCAGGCTAGTCAAAACTGAGGAAAAGACAGATTATGTCATTGTCTCATGTAAATAAAAGCAAGAGTTGTGTTAATAAATATTGTGTCTCTCAACTGCATTATATGGCAGGCTGTATCTGCTCCACAGCCCAACTACCTGTTTAAAAAAGGGTTGGTGTATAACAAAGAAAATGAAGAGAACCATGTGAAAAAGTGAAGTAAAAATAATAATGGAGTTGGGGAGGAAATAAAAGGGCATGTTAGCAACACTTCACAATAAAGGGAGGCATGCTCCGTCTCCCTCCAGTTGTCTTTAATAGTGCAGCCTCATTCGCGGGAGCGTCCGACGATAGCCAGGATGTAGAGGAAAATGTTGATGATGTCGGTGTAGAGGTTGAGCGCGGCGAAAATGTACTCCTCTGGACTCAGAGCCAGTTTCTTGTTGCCCAGGAGGAGCTGAGTATCCACAGCCAAAAACTGCAAAGAAAGGAAAACAGGATGATATGTGTCAATTCATGATTTAATGATCAGCTAAAGTTTAACATGGTAACCTCAAAAAGGAGATTCCTGTAAGTCAGCTTTGGTCCCTCTACCTCTTTTGGTTGTTGTTCCTGCTTCACAAAAATACCATCTTAGAAATAGAGGCATGGTTTTCAGTGCTTTTATGGTGATCTCAAAAAATATCTATATAGGAAAAACCAGAATGTATGGAGATTCAAATATATTTTTAAGCCCACCATCATTTGCTCAAAAGTGCTCAAAGTGGGCTGGTATGTGCTGGTTTGTGGTAATATTCCTATGTTTACTTGCTATCCCTGTAATTCCAGTTTGGGTTTGCATGCAGCCTGGAAATAATCTGTGACCACGACGAGTGCAGAAAATAGACACAGGTCGAGGTGGTCATTTTCACCCTGCAGACCGTCACAGTCAATAAAGCAAAATAAAAAAAAGCCCCGGTTCTCTCGGTACGGCCTCATACTGGTCTGCAGCTTGGTAGATGGGAACCCCAGCTTGAAATAGAAGAGCTTTGATTCCAAACATTAAAAACATTCATAGTGTTTTACCATCTGTCTCAGTTGATTTGGCTTTGAGCAATGCAATCTTTTCTACTCAGGCTTTTAATATTCCACGTCCCTCACACATCTCGCTAAGAAAGAGGAATTTTTCCAACCTATTTTCCTGAAACACCGACACATTCTGCAGCAGTAATTATCCCTTATTGAGCAGAAAAGTTAAGTGGAATATGGAAAACTGTCTGACCCAACTGTGATGACTATGTACTAGGCTTGTTACTATGACCAGTAAAGCATTTTGAATGATACTTTACTGCGTTTGACAAAACAGAAACAAAAGAAGTTCTTTTAATTTTTAGAACTAGTGAAAGCAGTGGTGTGTGAAGTCCCTGAATTGTATTCTGAGCTGAGGTGGGTGAGTGTAGTTACAGAGCAGCAAATGATACCATAGAGAGAGAGAACAGAGAGGTTTTTTTGGTTTTTTTTAGGTCATGTATCTCAAACTAATTAGGGCCTCTGCTAGTATGAAAAAGGTACCACCTACATTCTAAAATTGTTTTCTAGAATACGATAAAAAAACCCTTGTGCTTTGAATAATTTTTTTCCTCACAGTTCTTAAATTGTTTATCAGGCAAGCCTAGTATTTTTTTCCCAAGGTTTTACTGATCTTTGTGTTACAATTTTCCACCAAAATAAAATAAATAATGACATTTTTTGCGTTCTCCCCTCATTTGGAAAAGTGTGAAAAAGCATTGAAACAGAGGTCGGTACCAGTATTGCTGACTGGGCCAGGAAAGGTGCTGCTGTTTTTGATGGACAGGGCATGAGAGGAGGACTTACGCAGGTGAAAAGCAGGGCCCCCAGTGAGGCGTAGACGATGTGCAGGATCTTATGTTGGATGAAGATGCAGAGGAGGGAGAAGAGCAACAGCACGATGAGGCACACGAACAGCACGCCCCGACAGGAGGTGAAGTCATATTTGCTCTGTGGTGAGGAAAGAAAAAAAACAGGTCAGAACTGTAAGCAGCTATAAGAGAAAACAATATCACTTTAACAAAGAACCAAAGCCTTTAGCAATCCATAATCAAAGGATAAAATATTTAGACAGTTTAAAAATTGACAAATCGCTCATAATATTGTCACAGAGCAGTTCTAATTTGTTATGTAAATTATGACGTGTGAATAAATCAGACTTGTATTGACGGATGAACAGACTCCAGGTCTAACCAGCAGCTACAGCTTGAGCTTGAGGAACATTTGTCTGTGCAGCTTTGTGTAGGCAGACCTGTAGCGAGAAGAGGACGACGGTAAAGCAGACCACCGCAGTGATGCCCACAGCGATGATGACGGTCTCCGTTTCGTAGAAGCTGGCGATCATGCCCACCATGTAGGAGAGGCTCAGGGTCAGGATGGACTGAAAAGAAACAGTGAAGTCATATCAACAAACTGGCGGTGGTAGATTCAGGGACACTCCAACAGCACCTTGAAAGGCAAGTTTGAAATCTAATAGTTCTAAGCACAGCTTTCTAAGAAAGTACAGGATACACTAGGTGTTAGCGGCATTACACTACTGAAAGGACTTTTTTATTTAGACTTGTGGGGAAGTAACAGGTGTTACTAAAGACATTCTCAATAGCTCTGCTCTATTATCCTCGTGAATCATCAGGATAACTGTGAGCCAGCATGCACTGGACCTGCACCCTGAAAGCGACCTATTAATAGTTTCAGTTTAAACCCACCAGAAAAACTGTACTACATAAAGGTTCCTGTTACCACACCTGCACTCTCATTTTCTTTTAGGTTTACCATTGCTATTTTGGTCGATCCTCAGCAACACCTAAAGCTTTCTATGTAGCTTGTTTAGTGTACTTTATTTCATTGCATTGTATGGTACATAGACTGTGTACATATTTGAAGGAATTAGATTATTTATTGATATGGTAACCAGACTCGTAATCTGAAAAGTGTAAACTGTCCTTCATTATTTGGCGAAACACTCACCAGAGCAACCAGGTTCCAGGGGTGCTTGCGGCGGAAGTCTCCACAGCAGCTGAGGACGATCAGGGACACGAAGAAGACCGCGTAGGACACGTAGTATGTCCACGGGTTATGCTGCACGAAGTCCTTGGCATCGTCCACAAAGGTGAAGACGGCGACGAAGGCGAACGTGACCAGCAGCTGCACTGTGAGGACCATGAAGACCTGGTGGGAGAGGGGGATCCGAGCCATGCTTCAGATGAGATGACTCTTACAAAGCTGCAGACACAGCAGTCACGAGGGACCTACTTTTCGGATGAAGGCCTGTCTGATGGTCTTGTCCTGAAAACCAGAGTTGCTGAACTCCTCATTGTCATAATAAGATGGAGGCCCGTCACCATGGTAACCAGGGCTGCCTGCAGGTCCTGGTGAGCATCAATAACGGGGACAGAAGATGTTAACACACACGTGTCAGTGGTGGCTCCAGCACAGTGATAGCAGGTATTGATCATCACTGACTGTTAGATGGTAGTAGATCAGGTCTGAAGTCAAGCGTACAATCTTTGTTACCCACCTGTGGGGTCACCTGGAAAGCCTGGCTGTCCGGGTCCTTGCTGATAAGGCCCCTGAGGGTAGGGTCCCTGTGGGTAGGGCATCTGAGGGTAAGGCATCTGAGGGTAGGGCCCGGGGGCGAACCCGGGGCCCGCCTGTGGGAAGCCCGGCTGTCCGTAGCCAGCTGCTGGTGCGTACGGTCCCCCTGGGGCCTGGCTATAGTTGGGAGGGGGCATGCCGAAGCCCGGCTGAGGGGGTCCGTACATGTTGTTGTGAAGCGGGTTGGTTTCACCCATTACGGGGTAACCACTCTTGTCCTGGGACATGGTGAAGGGGAAGGGCTCACTCCGCTGCTAGAACAGTCTAGGGGAGAGAGAGCAGAGGAGGTGCATCAAGAACATGCAGCACAAACATACATTGAACAGGGAGACTGAGTTCAATGTCTCTTTTACTCCTCAGATGTGCCAGAAGGGAGGAGGGGGGGGTGTAATGATGGTACACTATCTACGCCAAGCTGGCAGAGATACAAACACTGCATCTGCCTGATTAAAAAGGTGACAGGCAATCAAATGGTGCAGCAGGAAAGACGAAGAAGAGGAAAAAAACAAGATACAGGACAGCATTTTCAACAAGTACATTTCAAAAACATGTGGGATTAAGGACCATATGTAATATATAATTAAATATAAATTATTGGTTGAGAACTTCTGATAAACAGATAAAGACCACACACTAGTTCTCTGCCTGAGGAAGAGTTTGGTTTCACAACCGGGGGAAAACCTTGATTGTGAATTTCCTGAACGTGTAGGATTTCCTGACTCGATGAGAGCAACATCTCCAAACTGGCATATAGGGTCTTAATGTGCATCTGAGTTTAGAGTCTCCAATCGACCTACACGTTCATGAATCTTGCATGAATCTTTCACACACACGCACACACTCTTGCTTTGTGGACTTGATGCCCTTGGGAGGGGGTGAAGCTGGATGGATGATGTGGAGAAGACAACACACATTAACCCCCCCCCCCCCCAAGTGCTGACGTCGTTACCATGGACACAGGTGGCGCCTTGGTAACCACATGCATTATTAATCTGCCTCCACTTGAAGAAGAGACATGTCATATTGACCATTACACAGCTGTGAGGACCACTCCTTCACACCCCTATCCTACCCTGCCCTACGAGAGTGGCATTTATTTCACATGATTTCAAGCGATTGGTGCAGGTTTCGTGTGAAAGCTTGCGGTCCCCCTCACAGCAAAAAAGTTCTGCTGAGCAGGAAGGGCGCCAGGAGCCATTCTGCTGATTGCTGGCTTGAAGGGGGAGAGCTGGAGCAGACCGAGCTCTCAGTGCTGCAGAGGCCTGTGCTGTTTGGACCGACACCTACGGTGTGGAGTCACAGCAGTGCGTACGGAAGACAAACACATGCTCCGTCGCTACAGCGTTTCCTTCGCACCAAGCGAAGAGTGTGTGAAAATACAGCGAAAGAAAGTAAACAAAACGGTAGGTGTTTCCCATACTGCGTCCATCTCATCCCCTCTTTCCAGGTCACAGTAAATTAGCAAGTGGGCGTTATGCAACGCTGCTCCGTTTCATCCAGACCCGGCTGTGTGTGTGTGTGTGTGTGTGTGTGTGTGTGTGTGTGTGTGTGTGTGTGTGTGTGTCCTCGTGATCCCCGTCTGTCCATCACTAGGGCAAGCGCCGTCACAGACCGCAGACAAACATGACGAGTGCTGGCTCCGCTTCCCAGTGACAGTCTCCATTAAGATCATAACAGATTAACAACCCTTATCTCAGGAGCAAAATCCCTCCCGGCTGTCCTGACAACAATGGTTGTGTAAGGGGGTGGGGTGGGGGGGTCAACACACATACACACACATACATACACACACATACATACACATACATACACACACACACACACACACGCACACAGACACACAGTGCAGCAGTCTGTACAGATTTACTAGAAAATGTATCTGTATCAGTCCAGCGTTTGCACTGCTGTCAATTTTAGAGTATCTTAGAGGCTCCCTCTCTCTATTTGAACTGACTACATCTCTGAACTGTGACAAACAAGAAGTTTAGGTTGATTGCGTCACCTGTCAACTGAGCTGTGACTCAATCCACATGACACCGTCGAA
The DNA here is from genome assembly GCA_029224185.1 of Karalla daura. Taxonomy (NCBI): domain Eukaryota; kingdom Metazoa; phylum Chordata; class Actinopteri; order Chaetodontiformes; family Leiognathidae; genus Karalla; species Karalla daura. The sequence continues at coordinate 9,258,296 of CM055205.1, read as the reverse complement.
GCATGTGATCCCCTCCTCCGACTGTTCCACGTAAATCATTCAAGTTTGGAGTATTTATTTATGGATGAGCAATAAGGCTGAGATCAGCGAATCGATCAACTGTTTGGTCAGTGAAATCTCAAGCAAAACAGGACGAGATATGAAAGACTCTTCATAATGTACGGTTTTGCTTGTGGTCACACAGTGGATCAGTGTGAACAGTGAGGTTGTGTGTCCTGTGATGGACTGGTGGTCTGTTCAGAGTGCTGTTCTCTGCCTTCACCCTGTTCAATTACAACACGAGTGAGAGTATATATGGATGGATGCTTTGTTTGAAGCTTCTCACCTACGTATGATGGATTTCACAGAAAGATAATGCACGGTTAGAAACATCAGCATGATGTCACTGGCTAGTTCATTCTCAATAACCACAAAAAGGACTAAATAACTGAGGGGTGGTTTGAGTTCCTTTTTTTGAGCAGCAAGTCAGTTTTAGGGGCTATTTGGACAGTTTTACAAGCATTACATGGAAGATGTCAAATCCTCTTAAGAGGGACGCCCCAATGCTGCGGATAAAGACAGGGCCACTATCCCCGGCTTCTGCTGATAGCTATCACAAGGGGAATTAGGTTAAGAGGGGTGGGGGCTACAGCCAGGAAGCCATGTTAACACAATTAGGCTAGCACAATACCTCCACAAATCCATATACAACATGCTATGCGCATGCCTGACTAACACATGGGCGCACAGGGACAAAACCAGACCAGCAACACAAAGCAGTGGAGGCCTACAGAGGAGCAGACCTGTTGAAATATGGCGCCAAAGCAAGTTAATGAAGTCTAACTGAAATGAAAACACTGAATTTGGGAATCAATTTTAGAACTGGAAAAGCTACAGATCAACATTAACATTGCCGAGTGTCTTTTGACTTAATTAAAAAAAAAAACTTTTACCTTAAAACCCCTTTTGTTTTTTTTTTACTTAAAAAAAATTATACATATAAAGAAAATTGTGCTTAAGTTTTTGACTGGTTCCCACTTCTCCTTTTATGTTGGTTTATGATGGAAAATCGGATCAGACGCAGACAGTGACAGTTTGCGTTTACACGCCTCTGCAGGCAAATGACTGTGAGGTAGTGGATTGGTGAAGTTCCTGGCGAAATGTCAGATTACACACTCCTGGTACTTCCTCAGTGTCTGATTCATCCTCTGATTGTGGCTGAAACATAAAAGGCTGCATGAGTACGTGCTCCAGAGCTGTACTGCTCCAGCTGACATTTAGCTCTGGACAAACTTGTTGAGCTTCGTTGTTCAGTTAAGTCCCGTGACTGTTCATGTGGAAGCGCAAGCAAGACCTATCAATCAGCGGCTCCTAGATCTGGTTCCTGGAGTCAACATCCCTCCACCCATTCTAGGTCACCTTTAAATACAACTCTGTGTGCAAGTCTGCGGTCGCTCGGTATTACAAACTGTGTGTGAGGGAAGGTAAGTGAACCAAGGCTGTTACACACACACACAAAATACCTGCATTGAAATCAGAGCGCTCACTGCACGTTAACTGTAACATTTAGAGCCCTATTACGATATCGTCACTTGGACTAAAGGTGCGGGATGCGGTCCTTCGAGCGTGTCCCTGGCGGCCCGGCTGCCAGTCGATGCAGCAGGATGCTGTCAGTGGGACGCGCCGTGTCAGCAGCAGCTCTGGCAACCCTCAAACCTGCAGACACCTCGCCCTGGGACATGCGGCCGCGCTCTGGCAACATGGCGCGCCCACCGTTCAAGAGACTCCTCTTAGGGAGGAGAGCAGGCGGACGAAATGAAAATGAGCTAGGACATTTGATCACTCTAACTCTAACCCTTCAACTGTATCTTTCTCCAGTTTCTCGTTTTTGTCTTAGTGTGAGAATAGAACCATAGGCTGAGCTAATTAATCACATACCTAGAGCAGAAATCGATTATTGACAGCATGGAGCTGCTATCAGCAAGATAACTTGGCCAATTCTTTACAAAATCTATATCCAACTACAAAGAATTTAAGGAGACGTCATCCTTTCCAGTTGATCCACAGAAACATTTATTACTTCTTCTATTTCTTTTCTTTCTCTACCTTTTAATTACTCTTGTTCATCCACTGCAGGTATTGTGTTTTACCCTAGCCATCATTCATTCACCTATTTCGCCATCAGCAAGAAAAGAAAGCGGGTATATCCATGATTTGTGGCCGGAGACAATTGTTTCAGTTGCTGCATCTCAATGAATAAAACAGAAATCCTGGACGACTGATCTGGGGTCTGATTCACAGCCAGATGCTGAAACAACAGGAACTTCCACCCACCTCACTTTTCGGAACTTTCTCCACTGTGCCATTCCACCACATCAACAAATCCAGACGACACGACCAGTCGAGCGGTGAGAACTTCAACTTATACGTGTAGTATGAGGAAAGAGAATGAATTTACCATGCGTGGGGTCATGCATATCCAGCTAACAAGCTGTCGGGGAGGAACAGAGCAGCCGTTTGTCTGTGCTGATGAACGTCATGCATTTTCCTTTATCTTCAGTTGACTCAGGACGGTTTGGAGAGTTTAAATGCAGGACTTCCATCAATAACACTCAAACTTCTGATTAAAACCCATTTCAGGGAACTGAGCACTGATGCGGACAACGTTAGACGAGACCACGTGGAGCCTGACTTCTCAAGCGGTATTTTACAAAATGACTGCTCCAAACAGAAGTTTGGAGCACCCCCTAACCGGGGACCCTCTTGCTGTGAGGCAACAGGAAGGTCCATTTGTTGCAGTTGCCCTCCCAAAAATAGAAATGCAATAAATCAGAGAAGAGTGACAAAAACAAGGTTCAAACTAGACATAGAATTATACGGGACAATAATGGTGACTACTGTTGCCTGTCCACATCCCAGCCGGTCCAAAAACACATGTTAGTGTCAACTGGAGACTGTAAATTGCCCCTAAGTGTAAGAGTGAATGGGGGATGTGTGGGTCTGCCCTGAGAGGGACTGGTGGCCTATCCAGTGTTTTCACGCTATACAGTATGTGCACTACAGATAAGCTCCAGCAAACCCACATGACACCCTGAGTGGGCAAGATTATGGAAAGGATTGAAAAAAAAAAAGTACAAAACTTAGCATCTAAATTACAGCTACAATTACACCTACAATGACGTGTAACAGAAATAGATAAGTGATCACGTCTGAAAATAAAACAATCGACCCTCGTCTCTTTATCTGAACTATTAGTGGGTGTCGATTTATGGACTCACAGATTCAGCTCTCACCGCTTCATTACGTAAGTATGTAATGTATGGTGACTATGTACATTTAAAAAGACAAAGGAGTTTACCATGCGGGATCATTTTGGTGCAAACGAAACACCCATTAGGACGAGAAGCACGACTACAAACCAAAACAGAGAGAGAACTCCAACATGAGCAGTGGCAGGCTGTTTTTGCTGCTGCACCTGCAGCAGGCGAAGCTCCCCCTAGGCCTCGGCAGCGCAGATAAATGCGACACTGGCATCACGTCTTCCATCAAACTCTCAGATAACAGCTACCGCGCGAACAACACTGTTAGGACCGAAAAATGCTCTGAAATTACTAGCGATGGAAGCTTAGTCCGAGTGCTCCGGAGGAATACCCTATTTAGAGAACTTTTATTTTTTCCGTTTTTTTTTTTTTTAGGAGGATGACCAGACGTTAGCCGTAGCCACGCAACGTCAGCAGCGCGAGCACGGCAGATTTATCTGTGGCTACCTCTTCCCGCTGACTGAAAACACGGATGTAACGGCAGAAAAAAACATCCCATACCTTTATCGCTTATGTGTTTATTTGAGGAAGAAACTGCCGACAGCACCCCGTCACACGACCCTCCTCCTCCTCCTTCTCCTCCAGGCTCTGGACTCAGACTGAGCCGCAACTGGGTCGTCGGGGAGATGGTGACGTCATCGCGCAACGTCGTCACGACATAGGCACGTGGTGTGTGGGAATCACCCATGGTGGTCACACAAAATGACTGGGTTTCATATCACCGTGACGCAGTGTTTTTTTTTTCGCCTTTGGGGTGTGAAGTGTTGAAGGGTGTAAAGTTAAATGAGATCAGTTAGACTTAATTGGATTGTTGTTAAGCTGCACAGCTTTGAGTAGTTCTGCCAGGATACAGCAGCAGGTCAGAGGAAGCTACCATGAACCTATTGCATCATGTTCTGTATTACTGCATTTTTATACTGATAGATGGATATATAGATGAACCATAAAAACAATGAGTTAGAATATCTCTTAAACTTTTTCATTCTGTGCTTCATTTTCTTTATTCACAGACCTTTTTGAAATCAGCTCCTCAGTGACTGGTCTTTTTATGAACCAAAACCATTATTTAGATGTCTCACATATCTAGAAAGCAGTAAAAAGTGTTGTGTAAAAAAGTTAGATCTAAGAATTTGAATTGGGCATTTTGATGTTGTTGCTTAACTGTTTTGTATATTCATATAGAGAAGAGGGTGATTTACTTAACTGCTTTTGTGTTTTTGGGACAACTATCATAGAAAAAAATATTTAAGATAGGATAAGCGTATGGAAAATAAGTTCAACTGTGAGTCCAAACCTTTGCTCTTCCAACCAATCATCTCGCAACGCCTCAGGCTTATTTTATGACTCAATGGAAGACTCTGACCTCAAGATTTCTTTATCTGAAGTAGATAAAGGACCTCTACCTCAACGGAAACAATCATCCATTGCTGTGTACTGTACTATATGCAGTTTATGGAGGGAAATAACAAAAGGTACTTGATTTCAATATTTCCACTTCTGTTTATTATCTAACTTTATGCAGATTTGCTGCCACAGTCATCCATGTCTGTTACACATTGTGAACCCAGTTCACAACACATTTTTTCCTGTCAGCATACAGTAGAAGTACAGCAGGAATGCTTATTGCTGCTCTATTCATCTTGTAATAATTATTTGTTGCATATAATTTATTCAAACATTAATTTGCATATTTTATGCACTGGCCATCTGAAACCACCTGACTTAATGTTCATAACTTACCCAGGCCAGAGGTTTCTACATAGGTCCACACATAAAAAACTCCTGGGTGGCAAAAATATTTCTGAGCTTCTAATGATCTCCTGCATGAGAGGAAGATTTATCAGGTGAACATTGACACAGATTGTCTACAGACAGAAAAGTATACAGACAGAAATGAATTCAAACATTTCAGCTGATACATACATTTAAAAATTATTGTAAAACTACTAACATACTTAATATGGGGCCTTCTTGAACTGTATGTTAAAAATGTAACTACACACATGTACATCTTTTCATGAATTGCTGGTACAAATGGATAAATGGTAAAACTGGACTGGATATTTACATGCACAGATTATCTTCATTGTCATAGACAATAGGCACAATTTCTGTTCGCTACAAGTTTCTATTAACAATATATATTTATGTATTCCATATGCTGAGCAAAATCCTTGTAAGGCTCTTTGTGACCTGGCCTGTAGTCAACCACTGACATGACAGCGGTTACTGGTTGTAAGGGCGACTTCGCAGCAGATTGTCCAGATCTGTCTTGTTGATGGTACCATAGGCCTGGGAGTAGCTTCCCAGTTTGGCTCGAGGGTCACCTGCAGCAGCCACATTACAGTTATTCTGAAATACTTTCTTGCTGAACCGCGGCTGGGGTCGAGCCTCTCGAGCCTGAGGACTTGAACGCTGGTTCTGCATGTGAAGAAAAATGAAAGCTTGATGTGCCACAAAGATCACTCAACATTTATATCCTAGTAAAATATTTATAATTTGTTTTTATAATATGTATAGTCATGTATTCTGTTGAAATCGGTAAATAGTCAAGCATCTCCTGAGGCATAGTGCACTCACCAGGCGTGCAGATGTGATGCAGAGACCAGAGGAGAGGGAAGATTCATCTTTGCGAACCAGCGGGTTGTTCTGTGTTTGGTTTAGGGTCAAGGAGAAGGAACGGTTATGATTGACAGGAGCTGAGCGACCACGCTGAAGAATCTGATCCATGGACTGATATGGGATGTAACAAAAACACTGGGTGAGTAATAGGCAGGTCACAGTTCAAAGTTGCATTACATCAAGTGGGAAGAGACTGTTGCTTACCACGTTAGGGTTGGTGCCCTCTGTTGGTGATGTTGCTGCATGAGCGTTACTCGACTGCTCCACTGCCCTCCTGCCGCCTGCACTAGAGTGGTAGTGGTGAGGAGGACTCCGTACAAAAGTATCTGAGAGAAGAGAGGAGGAGTTAATGCCAATGGATTGTGAATTATGCTGTACACATATACATATAACTGATGCAAAATATACACTGTGGTGATGCATTATTGAGAATTCATTGTGATGATGTGATATGACTTTGAGAAAAACTTTCTATCAAAACGATACGTTTTTCGATTTTAATCAAAGATGTCGGGGTTCTAAAACAAACACAAACCTTCAAGACCTAAATATTTGGGCACTGAGCTGATAGTATCAGACTATATTACTGTTTACTACAGTGCAATCTGGACAGATTCATTACTTAAGTATACTTACTTGGGGCATGTGTGATGGGGTTGTATGTAACTTTTCCCAAGCTGGGGCCAGGCGATTGGCTCTTCTCCATAACAGGCTGTGTTGACACATTCAGTGGCCCAGGTTTGGAGCCGGCGGTGTGTGATGGCGGACAGTTTGTCTCAACAGCTTTTTCTTGTTGTGTTTTCACCTCGTGGTCACCTTCCCCACTACGATTTCCTGCCACCAGGCTGTTCTCCACTTTATCGTTCACAGTGGGCTTGTCCCCACTACTGTCACAGCCTCCAGCATTTGGCTGGATCAGCTTCAGCATCCCCTGATTAGTCCTCCTCTCTAGCATCATCTGTCGATGAAGAGGAGGTAAATTAAGTTTAATCAGTGGGAACAGGCCAGATATACTCCTTTGTAATATGATTTACGCATTTAAAAGGAAAAATGAATATCCTTTATTTAGTATTGCCTTCTTAACTCATTTTTACCTCATAAAGTTTGTTGCGATACTGAACCACAGATAATTGCACATCATCGTCCACTGGCAGCACTACGTCGTAATTAAGAGCTGGCTCTTTGGCTGGGTTATGAAACCTTCAGTCACAGAAATTGACATGATAAATGACAGTGATTCATGGCAATAACACTGACATGATCTCGGTCTCTATCTACTGTGGGAGACATAGCATCAGAAGTGACTGATTCATAATTCTCTGAACCAACCAATAAAAGAATAAATGCGTATTCTTGATAGTGAGTACCTGGAAACGTATGGGTGTTGGAGGGCTTGCTCAGCTGTCAGCCGCTTATCTGGGTTGAAAACGAGCAAACCTCTCAGCAGGTCCAGAGCATCAGGAGGCACAGACGGCTGGAGGAGATCCTGCAAAGGCACCTGTGGTCTGGTGGAGGAAGGTGGAGCAGTATTTGAAAGCATCCTGCAGTGGTATGGTGTTGTACTAACATGACATTATGAATTCACAATGGAAATGTTAAATGTATCACAGAGGAATCGTGTCTTTTGACCCATGCATTTGTCTTCTTTGATAAAAGCTGCTGGAGTTAGTGTGTTACAACACACACCTCCAACCTTCACAACACTGACGTCTACTACAGATGCCCTTGCTTTTGATTTTGCTTCGTCACTGCGTCTCTACAGTAATCAACCGTGCCTGCTCCCTGAGCATGTCACCAGCTCTGTTTATGCTAGAACGCTCTGATAATGATCTTCTCAGAGGGAGGGAGACAATTTGTCAGCGACACTCCCTAAACTAACTCAGTGACAGGAAAAACAAGGTCAGAGGGAGGTCAAGCTTTATCTGTGTATTCAATGATACAGGTGTATTGTTGATTTCCCTGCAGAGAAGGATATTTTGAAGACATGACCAATATGGAGGAAACATTTTCTTACTTGAGCAACATCCTCTGAATGACAGCAGATCCATATTCAGACTTTATAGCAAGGATATCTGAAAATGAAATTCCATTCAATGAAGTTTTATCAATGATTGCTGCCAATTACTCAAAGTAAACTGAGTGTGGGGGGACTTTAATTAATTCAATCCAATTTTGATTTTAGTCACCCTCTGGGCTGGGGTGTGGTATGGCACTCATGATCTTCTCTACTTGATTGATGGTGGAGGTCCCAGGGAACAAGGCTTTTCCCAGCAGCATCTCTCCCAGGATGCATCCGAGGCTCCACATGTCCACACCTTTAGTGTACCTTTGAATGAGATGCAGCCCTGTGACAATCTGACTTAGAGCTGATAATCCTACGTCACTGTTGTAGAGGAACAAGCATAAGCAGGAGCTGTGGTACAAATGCTGATAGCAGATGTTTATCACAGTTGATACCTTGTGGATCCCAGCAGGATTTCAGGGGCTCTGTACCACCGTGTTGCCACATACTCAGTCAGTGCTGGATTCCCACTGTCCTCTTGGATCTGGTTTAGCGATCTGGCCAAGCCAAAATCACACAGCTTGACAACACAGTCAGTGTCCAGCAACACATTGGACGGCTGTGGAGGAATGCCAGACAACAGAGACATTTTCCACAAACACTTTGATTGTGCTTTTCTGCAATAAAAGTCCAGTGAGATTCATGCAAATATCGATTCATCACAATTACTACCCGCCGTACTTTTTGGTCTCGGTGGATAACGTTCCCCGAATGCAGATATTTGTTGGCTTTGAAGAGCTGGTACATCACATAGCGTTTGTGGATGTCCTTCAGCAGGGTACCTTTCTTTATCACAGCGTGCAGGTCAGTATCTGTTATAAAGTAGCAAACAGTGAAATGAGCTAATATTGTGACTGCAACAGTAACCACTGTGCAAATCTGCAAATCATCCTCAGCTGCATGGTTTCCTTCTATGCTTATCTACAATCACACACCCACACACACACACACACATACACACACACACACACAATAATTTCAGGCTAGCACTGCCCTGATAATAAATCACCACAGAAAAACAGAGGAGGTTAGAGCCTGGATGCTGGTGTGTAGCCATGGATTAGACTGCAGGAGGAGGAGGATGAGGAGGAAGAGGAGAAGGAGGAAGAGGGGGAGGAGGCCAATATGTGGACTCAGCAGTAAAACAGTGTAGCCAGCCAAAGGGAGCTCAAGTATTTTTATATATACACAAATAAACATATAAACAGACACTTCCTCTGCTTTTGAGTTTGATTTTTGTGTGCACACTGTGACCCTCTGGCACTCACCCATATATTCAAAGATGAGGTAAATGTCTTTGTCATTTTGTGCCCGGATGACATTTAGCAGCTTGACGATGTTGGGGTGGTCTCCAAACTCCTGCACAGAGAGTGTAGAGTTTTAGTGAGTGGAATATGTCTGACGTGTAGCAACTGGCACTGTGTCCGAGTTGTGTAAACCTGGGGGGAAGTTTCAACAGAGGTTGCATAATGGCTACTGTACGTATGACAACAGCTGCTGAGGGGGCAGTGGCACAGCTGAAGGTCACACGGATGTAGGTCAGCAGATAAAGAGTGAAGCAGGAATATGTTACATAAGGGTAGAAAGCACACTGTTCAGTGTTCAGTGTGCTCCTCTGACCTGAGTGTTTCATAGATTCCTGCCCAGCAAGTCTCCTTCATGAGAAATGAAACTGAAATTAAGCAACTCATCAACATTTTGCAGAGAAATCCATATTTGCATGGTTGAAGCTGCATGTTGAAGTTGATGAAAATTACAGATTACAGATTGCAAACTACAAAGTTATATACAGACACTGCACTGTATGCACCATAATGTAGGGTGTGTGTGTGCACATTTTCCCCTCAAACTCTGCATTTATCAATACGGACATGAACATACGGTAGCCTCAAACCTAATACCAGACCACAACTGGTGTCATGAATATATAATGTCTGTCAGCATCACACATAGCTGCACACAGCGGTGTGTAATGCCACGTTTGTAGCTGCCAAACAGAACAAACTGGTTCGTCATCATGATCTCCTTGGCCGTCTTCCGCATGTCTGTGCAGCAACCCCAAGGGATGAGGAGTCCAAACTGTGAATATTTTGCTGCTTGACTTTCAAATTATTTCATTTATTTTCTTCCACCTAGTTCACCTGCTCGCACAATTAAAGACACCTTTCTTGAAGTGATTCTTGCACCTGGACATGCACTACTTCCTATACTTAGTTGATAAATGACAGCCAGAGTGTGCTTTATAAAAACATATTTTGTGACTTAGCAGAGGTTTTTTCCCCATGCCTGAGAAATAATTATCCTCACCTGAAGGAACATGATTTCCCTGAATGTCCGCTGCAAAACAAAAGAAAACAACCTCGGTTAGGATTTTGAACTGTCCAGGGAACACACAGCCCCAAGCATCCCACACTGCTGTTCAATTCAATCATTAACCAGACTTGTCTTCCTGGTGAAGCAGGTGGGGGAGATCATTCAAGAAGGAAGAAAAAAAAGCTCTCAGACAGTCAGTCAGGGCTGCTAAAAAATATTCAAGGAATCTTTTGGTCCATCTGGTCATAACCAGTATCAAAGAAATCTGTCGACCTCGTTCCATTATACGGCTAAAAGGGAGACATGATGGCGCAATAATTCTATCAAAACTTCAATGTCACAAACATGTAAGTACACACCTGGGCATCTGTCCTGTTCCTGAAGGCATCAAAGATCTTCTTAACGGCCACAATCTCACCCGTCTGTCTGTCCACAGCTTTCCATACAATGCCATATGCCTGAGACAGATACAACACAGTGGTAACATAGCTGCATGCATCATGATTTATTTCAAAATAATACAATAATAATTGCAGTGATAACTAGGAAAGGACAGGGGTCATGGATGTAGTCAGGAAGATCTACTAGTTGATTCAGCTGCATCTATAAAAACCTCTCTCAAGCAGTTGAGCTTATATTCCTTTTTATGTGTTCCTCTTAGACGGCACAGTGGATGGGTACAAAGCAGTTAAAAACAAGAGCAAGAAAAGTTTAGAAGTTGAATAAGAGTGGCTCAAAGTGCCCGACAGCAGGAAAATTATGTTGTCACATCTTTGAATTGTGCTTAAGCAACAGTCTTACACCAAGAAGACCTCAGTTTTGACTCCCTGACCCCTCTGTTTGAAGTTTGGATGTTCTGTGTGATTGGTCTCAATTTATTCCAACTTCCTTCCACAATCCAAAAACATACATGTTTAGGTCGAGGGGAGACTCTAAATTGCCTCTCAGTGTGTCTGTGTGAGAGAATGATGTGCCTGTGAGTCCTGTGAAGGACTGGTGACCTGTCCAGGGTTTATTTTCTGCCTTTACCCTATGTGAGCTCAGTGTGTGTCTGAAAGTACAAACCAGGTAAGATAACGAATGGATGGATGCGCCCTCTGTGTCCTCTGAGTTAGTCCATCTGACTATGGGCAAATGGGAGTCAGCGTGCTAATGAGGGTGGTGCAATCAGGCGTAGCGGGGACAGCAGTGAGGCAGCAGTGAGGCATCAACTATTATTGTGGAGGTGGGGGGGGGGGGGGGGGGGGGTGGGCACTGTGACTTGAGGCGGGGGGGATCAAATTCACTCAGCTCTGGAAAACATGACATTAAACACTCGCAAAGGAGGAAAACTATGCGTTCAGAGCCGCAATAAAGGAGGAAGAAATGCACGTTCAGAGCTGCAACAACACTTCCTGACTCTCAGAAAGCCAATTAGAGCGGTGCCTCTGGCCTCCCCTGAAGCATCACTGCGCAGAACAGGGCGGTCGCCATACCAGTCCACTGTAAACAGGCTGAACAGCTGTGTAACATGAGTCAGCTCTGCCTCAGGTATGTTTGGCCGGGGCCAATGTGAGGCAGGTACGTGGCAGTCAGCACCTGCATATTATAAGCAGAGCAGCAATTTGTGAGTCTCTGTGGACCGGCCGTGGAAAGAAACCAGGCATGTGGCAACGACACAAATGGAGAAAGGGAGTCAGAGAGAGAGAGAGAGAGAGAGAGAGAGAGAGGGAAAAAACAAAGGAGTTTGGCCTCTGATGTGTCCTCACACATCAGCTGATCTGCAAGGGAAAGTGTTTGTCCTGCCAAAGTAAATAAACCCTGTGCTGCTTACAACATCGGCATTCCCTTAATTCTGGATAATTGCTGGAATTTTCTCTTAAGGTTTTAAGTACAGAGGCTTAGAAATGAACATTAATGTGCAGGTGCACAAGAGGCCAAAACAACAACTCATAGCAAATGGGGAGGAGGTCTGTGTGTGTATGTGTGTGTGGGGGGGGTGTCCCTGAGGAGAGAATGTATCCCTTCATTCTGTCAAATGAAGGGTCAAAAAGTGACTCACCCCCTTCCCAAGCCTCTTCTTGATTTCATACTTCAGAGTGATGTGCTCCTCCACCTCAGACACCTTTGCAGATTCGTAGTTTTTGCTCATCTTCCTCGCCAGCTGGTGTCCCCCACTCAGACAGAAATCCTCAGCATGTTCGATGAGTATTCCTCTGTCGTCTAGATCGCTATCTGCAGCTTTGACGAGCGCAGCTCTAGTGGCACACAGAGTCGGGGGCTTTCTTGCACCTTATCTGGCAACCCACATGCAAGCAAGGGGGAAAGACGCCAAGTTGCTTCCCCGTCTGATCTATCGATGTATCGATCACTCAGAGAGGCTACAGGTTCCTCTTCAGCTCTAAAAAAAATACTGTTTATCGCTATCTTTGCGGAATCTGATGCTGTGTCCTAAGGTGAAAGTCAGTCCCCTCTGCGCTAACTATGGATACTCCCACATTAAGGCTGCTAACAGTCGAACGGGAGAGTTTTGTCATGTTTCGTTGTCCTGGTAACGGATACGCGGCTTCCTGCTTCTTAAAGGAGCCGCAGCACCTCACCGAGCAAATGGTCTCCGCAGATGAGCAGGGGGCAGCATATGGCATTGCCAAAGAGATTAGCTGTACTTAACCCTGTGAGGCCTGACCCAGGAAACAATGGTCAGATTACTGAAAATGTAAGTCCCCTTTGGACCTTCGTTATTCTATTCTTTGTTCACATCAGGCTCATATTGTCCATCCATTATCTTTTAGATTTGAATCAGCATCCTTCTTGCTGCTCAGTGAAAGACAAGGTGAACACAATGTAACAGCTTGAAAAAAAAAAACACCTGGTAAAAAAAATAAAATACAGTGTCAAGTATGGACAAATGTTATTCACACACACATACAAGTCAAATCAGAGGTAGTTTTTTTCATTTTTATTTCCAAAAAAGGTGTTACATGCTCTTATTTAAAAATCAAAACTATTATTTACACTGATAAATCTTAATAAATATGTTTTCCCTAATGGGGTTTGAGGGTTGAAACATATTAAGCAAGCAAAATTAGGAGGGGGTATGAATCCACCTCACTTTTGCCCACTTAATGTGGCCAAACCCTCTCTTCTAAGTGGAAGAATGGATTAGGTGTGTTAACAGAAAAGAGGTGTAGAAAACCTACACAAATAGCTCCTTTTACCATAGTTTATATCCCATTACTACTTTGAAGTGTGGCCTAAACATTTTTAAGTCAGAACAAGCCTTTCAAATGCATTTGGCTTCAATTAACTAATGACATTTGTCAGCATCTTTTATCATATTGAGAGAAACTATACAAGGATTCTAAAGTAGAAACATGTTGTAGAAAAACAGACAATGCAGAACAAAACAGAAAGTTGACCACAAGTGGCAGGTTGTGGATAGAATTAGGGTACCAAAAAGAAAATATATATATATTAATCTTTCCAATAATACAAAGGCTTTGGCTGTTGAAACCTTTTCTTCATGTGCCGACTTTGCCCATTATAAGTGTATCATGCTCTTTTGTAGGTACTCTGCAAAACTTAAGTATAAAATTAGACCTTTTTGATATTACAGTACAAAGTTAGACGTAAACTCTTTTGTCAAGGGCAGAATAAACAGCCAATGGTAAAAGATGAATCATACGAAAGAGGCCGATGAAGGCTCTCACAGCACAGGGCAAGCCTGGTGGGCAAGGCTGCAGGCAGCATGATGTACCAGACACGGTGGAGTATGCGATGTGGTGTCCAAGTCTGAATAGTACACAACATTGATGAAGGAGATAAATGGAAAGAACTGGAGACATACAAGACAGGAAACCTGCCGACAACATGAACCTGCTCCCTACCAATAGCCATAGGGAGCAGGAAGAGTGTTTCTTTTTCTTTCTTTTTTTTGCCGAAGCGATATCAGTGTCAGAATTTCAGGCCGATGACCGCAACGATGAAGAGATGCTTTAGGAGGAGTGGAGGAAGCGGTTGAAGGCATTGTACGCTGACTCCAGATCAAACAGCATCTGGCGCACCTGACTGTCATCCAGCTCGTCTGAGGCCGACATGCTGCTGAGGGTGGTCAACCTGCAACAGATGAAAATCGATGTAGATGATGCTTACGAAAAGAACATTTCACGAGGTCAGCGCAGCAGCTAGATGCTTAAGTAGTTAAACGTGCAGTAAAGGAAATATCATTTATCAATTCCCCCTCATATTCAATGCAACCATTACAACCTGAGATAAGATGATGGGTTTTGTCTGCCTGATGCAGACAAAACCCAAGGTAGTCATATTTACTTACCAGAGGCTCACTTTGTCCTTAGCCTCTGAGTCTGGAGGCATATTACTCATTCTGTTCATGGTTTCCATCAGTTCCCTCAGGTCTGGCTGGATCTGTACCAAGGGAAAAGAATCAGATAAGCTCAAATGCGTCAAATTCTAAAAGGATTTTACACTTTATTTCCAGGTCGTTTACCTCATCCATCGCCCTGATCTCCAGTCTCAGCTTGTCCATCACAGTGATGAAAAGCTTAGAATTAGAAAAAGTGAGAACATGACAGTGAGACAAAGCTCAATGTATTTATACATTATTATTATTATTATTATTATGCATTATACTGATGTCATGAGTAGAAATCAAAGTTTGCTGTGGCTACGGCTGTGACCAAAACAAGATTATGATAATGGAACAGAGAGAAGACATACAGAAACTATATCTGCAATGCAGCGGTTCAGGTTGCCTTTGTCATCCTTGATGGTGATTGGCCGATCCTCCTTGATCCTTTCCATGGCCAGCGGACAGTCAAGCTAGAAAACAAAATGACAGGAGTAGGATCTTAACTGAAAGGAAAATTTAACGGCTCTTTGTTTAAATAGGACAAAATCAATGAGCACTCACTCTGTACTTCCTACAGAACTCATCGATGGAGCCGACATCCGAGCCCTGCACCTGTTTGAAAGCAGCCTTGTACTGAACCAGCAGTCTGGAGCAGGAGGCAGTGTACCTGAAACAGATATGTTTATTAATGAAAATGCACAATAAAAGTGATGCTTGGTGTTTTTTTTCAACTCTCAGGGTAACTCACTCATTAGGCGTGACACAGTCCTTGATGTAAGCTTTTTCCAGGGCCTGAAGAGTCTTAACAACAGCAAACAGCTCAGCCATGTTATCATACCTTCAGAGGACACATTAATATGAGGTGTTATAACACTGACCAAACAGTAAAGCAGACCTGCTGTGTGTTTATGTGAAGCAGGGCACTTACTTCTCTCGCTCTCTTGCATTTTTGTACAGTTTTACTTCCTGAAAAGACATGATTTCCATCAGTGACTGTCTCAAGGGTTTGTGGAAATTAAACACGGAGTTTGTAAGGTTTCGAGTAAAAAACAAAGTAATTACCTCATATAACTCGGGTTTATTGGCTGGAGCTGGAGGGGAAAGAGAGTCACATGCTTTGAGTTATATCACATCACTGATATTGCATTGAAAGTGAAGTTTAAGTTGACTCATAGTCAAATTGGTTTATTGATATGACACATTTAAAAAGAGCATAGAGTTGGAGCAGATGATAAGATTTAAGATTAGACAAGGTTTTTCAAGATTTAACAGATCTAGAGACAATAAACAAATTACAAAACATATCATAGTTTTATCATACATATATAAAATCATACATATATAAAACTAATAAGAGTGAGCAATATAAATGGAGCCTCTGACCACGATAAAATCAAGATCAAGGAATTGGACTTTAAGATATTAAACTGGATTTATTTGGAATAGATCATAAATGTATATATATATTTTTAGGTTACAGATTTATTACAGTTTAGAAATATTGTAATTGTGTTGAAAACTGAGCTAGTGATAATTGCTCATGCCCCTGTGTCTTCCCGCCTGGATTACTGCAATTCTCTTTTCAGATGCCTGAGCAAAGCCTCTCTGAGCCACCTCCAACAATGGGTCCACATCACTGTTGCCAGGCTGCTGACCAAATCCAACAGAACAACCCGCACAAAACCCATTTTAGACTCACTCACATTATTATTTTGTAGAATTGCATCAATTCATGTGGATCTCTTACCTCCTCCCACTCCTCCAGTGACTGGTATCCCATGAAACATGATGTTGATGTGTCAGAGCTTGATCTGAAGAAAAAGAATGACACATGAGAGTGGCAAAAACATGGTCAAACCTGACAGCACAAAAATAAAATCTGCATTCCTAAAATAATGACAAAAAGGCTGATCAGGTTACTTTCATTTAGTTTATGAATCAGTGCAATGTGTACAACATGTAACAAGTATTTAACCACACAACTTTTAACTTCTGCTCTTGTTAATGTCTGACCTTCTGCCTTGACTTGCGTTTATAATTCACCACCTCTTTATCTTATTCCCCACTATGCTGCTGCAACACTGGGAAATTACCATTGATAGATAGGGGACATCTATTTATCTATTTAAGGAGAATTTAACAAACCAGTGGTAAACTAGTTGTGTACCGCCAGTATTAAGATCGTGAATAATACAGAGATAATCATTATAAAGTGGAGACCTGTATACCTATGTACATGGGTGGGTGTAAGACTTTGTTCTTTGGCCACAACGTCAGTGCGTTGAGGACAGGTTGACTTCCGTAGTTGAACAATACAGATACGTAGACACCCTCTATGCTGAACTTTTAAATATTATTTTGACTAAACAATTATAACAACAACTTGCTAATTCGTTGAGGTCTATGGGAAAATGTTTCCGAATGAAGAGACTCGATCAAAAGTCTCTACTGTCTTGTTTTGTTGAATTAGCTAGCCCCAAGTTAGCTGCCGAGGCTAGCTCGTTAGCTATTCCTTTATGACCCAACACAGTTGGGGCGGAAAAGGGACTCGTTAGTGCCAACTGATATTTAAATCTGTATATGTAATTGTGACACATTATCAGAGTTTCACATTATCGCTATATTATTGTGAAATCAAAGACATTTAAAGATACTTTACTTACCCTTTCGACAAACTGCTCTGACGTCAATGTAAACACACCCTCCTGCGAGGACCCCTGTACGTGAACATTTTAGGTGTCCTTTGTTCCTAGCTAAAAATAAACAAACAAAAATAAAATTAAAATAAATGTTCGATGATCAACAAAATTTTATCGAATCAAAGTAGTTATTTTTCCTTATAAGTAATCATTAAAACTAGATTTTAATGTTCACATTCAATTCGTTTTTTAGACAGTCAAACGAAAGAGGCAGCCTATCAACAAAGGCGGCAGACTCGAACAGGAGGGAACGGTGAGACACTATCGAAAAAAACGATAATAAAATCGGATAAATAAGAACAAAAGAAGGCGGAAAATCATCATCATGAAGAACTGTAAAGCAGGCCTGACCAACTCTTCACAGGAAGAATGTGGAGTTTGGTTGGACACTGCACAACTAAAGGGAAAAGCTAAACAGGTAAAGCCGCGAACAGCCTTTAAATGTTAACCTATCAAAACATGAGTGATTCTGTACAACATCTTTAAAAACAATGGTTATCATTCTGAATAATTCCAGTTTTACCAATGGTCTGTAACTCTTAAAAACTGAAGTGTTTTAGGCAGATCAGGCTTTATTCTGTATATTCTGTGTTTCAGAAACGACTCGCTCGACCCATTTCCAAGATGCTGAATCCCTTTGCTGGAGGTGGAGGATACAGCGTGACTGTGGCTCTCAACTTCACTCAGACTAAGCTGGAAATGCCCAAAACCAAACAGAGCTCTTTGTCAGCCTTTTTCATGCCACAGCGCAGAGGTAGGTCACATAAAGATGCGATTAAGAATCTTCTCCATCCATCCATCCATTCATTATCCTATGTGCTTTGTACCTTAATACTTGTACAGCTGTTGTCTCCAGTATCTCCAGTGCACACAGGGCAAAGGCAAGGAGTACACCCTGGATAGGTTGATAGAATCTTCTTGAACTGAATATGTTTTCTTTTTTGAACTGCTGCTGACTTGCTTGATTTAAGGACCAATGTATGGAGTTTGCGTGTTTTTTCCAGGCCTTTGTGGGTTTCTTTCCAGGCACTCTGGTTTCTCTTAACAGTCCTACAACATGCATGTTTAGGTTCATTGCCGATTAGTGTGAGTGTGACTAATGTGTTTCCTTTTATGGAGTGGAGACCCGTCTGGGGTGTATTTCTTGCCTTCTCTCTACATGCACTGGAGATAGGCACCAACAACACCACAGGGTACAAAGCAGGCAGGATAACTGATGGATGAGTCAATTTTCAACATCTGATTTTATGAAATTTTACATTTTTCATCATCCTATTCATTAATTGGCCTGCCTCTTAATTTGTAAACCCTGTTATTAATTTGTAATTGCCAATTAAGTACTGTCTCAGTTTCAGATGCTTCCCTCCATGTGTGGTATGCATGTGTGGTGACAAAGAGAAAGTGAATATATCTATCAAATCTATTGATTGATTGACGGAGAGTCCTTCTTTTTGTCTATCTTCAAACTTTCTATTCCTTCTGCCAAAAGTTGTCAACAAGATGTCAGCTGCTGAAGACGCAGGCGCGGATCCCGTGCTGCCCTCTTCATCTCCCTCAACTTCCATCACTCCTGCAGCATCGGGGACAAAACGAAGACGTGGATCAGATCTTCACTTCAGTAATCCTGATGCTGATGTGGATCCTCAGCTGGAAACTGGGCCAAATACAACAGTGGGGCAGGAGCAGACAGCAAGCCATGTGACTCCTCAAATCATGCACAGTGAATTTGAAGAAGAGGAAAGGATCCGCTCACCACAGAAGAAGAGGAGGCTCACTGGAGACTTCACGTGGCCAGAGGACAGTCAGCCTCTTCCACAGGCGTGGAGTCAGGATCCTTTGTTCCGGTACAGTGAATATTACCCAAGCACTCAGAATGACACAACAGCCAAGAGCTCCAGTGACTCTGAGGCGGGTTTCTCACAAAGTCTACAGAGTGAGGAGGCCTTTGGTGTTTTTATGGATGTGGAAGCAAGAACGTCAACTCAAAAATCATTTAAACGTTTCCATTCCTCTCAGCTGGATGAAGAGAAAGAAAACAGCAGGTGGTTGTCTCCCAAGTCCCCAAACAAGCGCTCAGCTCTCATTGCACCTCTTTCACATCAGAAAACCGCATCGCCTCGAAAGCACGTTTCAGTGCCGCACCCGTGGAAAAAGGCTGACAAAGAAGAGAGCTCTGACACGCAGTTCATTTGGACAAAACCCAGCCGCTCTCCACTTAAAAACACTGCAGCACGGCGGCCGGGCACAGAGTTTGACGAGGACAGTCTGGCCATGCTGTTCACGCAGGACTCTGAAGGCTTCAGGGTGATAGCGCACAGAGGTCTGCAGGCCAGGGGTCCGCTTAGAGATCAGAGTAACATAATAAGCACAGAGACAGTTAGAATGAGCACTAATAAATCTTTGGTGGAGAAGGACGAGGATGACGAGATGCTTTTCACTCAGGACTCGCAAGGAAATCTGGTGATCAAACACTGACCTGGAGAAATGGGACTTTTCCATCTTAATTTTCTCCATATTCGCTGCACTGATTTGCTTAAAGGTACTTACTTAAGGACTGACTCCCAGCTGGACCGAGGTCCTTCCTCCTTTCTCTTGTACTGTATGCACGTGCTCCGCTTTCCTCCTACAGTCCAAAATGATGCATGTTTAGGTTGACTGGAGACTCCCAGTTACCCCCACATGTGAGAGTGAGCTTGTTATGTGTCCTGTGATGGACTGGTGACCAGTCCAGGGTGCGTTCGTTGTCTTTGCTTTGCTGTGTACTGGCTCCAGTAGACCCATGTGACGCTAACAGGAATAGAGCAGGTATGATGGACAACAAGCAAGATGTGAGGGTCTCAGTTTTATTCGAAAAATGACACACAGTTACATCAGATTGTTTTCATGTAAAATAAACGTTTTTAACAGCATCAGTGGCGTGCATGATCTTTTCACTTAGGCTGGTGCCATGTGCTACATCTCAGTATGAAGCAGGCTGATGCACAGTACAAAGTACAGCTACAGGATGTGGGTAGGAAGTGCTCCAGTGGAAACATTTGTGATCTGGAAATGCTTGTAACATGGTGATTAAATCTTAGAGGAATTACTGGTTTTTGATGGAGTCTATTGTTTCCTGCAAGACATGAGACATTATCTCCTCTATCTGAGCCCAGTGATCAGATTGTCCACGCAGTGTGACTGCGACATCTGCAGCAGCAATGTCCATGACAGCAATGTATACAGTTAGAGATGTAACTAGGATATACTTTTAAAGAGAAAATATACCAAACGGTTCCAAGATATTATTTGCTTGGCCACTGATTATCTCTTGTGCATGTTGTGTTATTATTATTAAACTTTTCTGTAAAGAAAGTTGTACAAAGAAACAGTAATTGATGTAGGGGAGTATATCAAGAAGGAAATTAGATTATGTATGTTTGACATTCTTACATTATTGCCTTTATTCTTATGGCACAGAAATGTAAGAAAAGGGTCTGCATGGCTCCAACCTGAGATGTCTCTTTATTGGGATGTGTTTCAAAGTGCTCGAGAGACATAAAGACACAAATAAAGCAACAACAACGACAGGAACTCAAGTCAGGTCAGATATAATCCCTTTTATATGTGAAATGCAGGGGGGCGGAGAAGTAAGTAAAAAAAAAAAAAGTGATGGTGACAATGAAGCGTGAATCAGCCTGCGATCTCAGTGGGCTCTGTCACCAGTTTGGAGCCGTCCCAAACGGTCTTGAACTGCTCCGGGACTGGAAACTCTCTCTGCAGAACGACAAAGATAATCAGCAGTGAAATAAGAACCCTTAAACGCGACATGGCTGAGTCAGAAATACGGAGACATGTTGAAGGTCCCTTATCTGTCACACTCACATAATCGTCATCTTCCTGCGGTATCATGATGTTCATCTCAGAGCTCTTGGCACTGACGATGTCACAGCTGAGGGAGTCCTTGCTCAGGTAGACCTGGCAGCCCTCCGTTTTGTTGATGGAAATGGTCGGAACTTTGCCCAACGCCTACAGAAAGACATGTGATTACTGTGTGGACATCAGTGGAAGAGGGAGAGGGAAAAAAATGCCATAGGTTCTACTATCAGTGGACATATTGGCAGTAAAAGGCATTAAATGCTTGTGAATTGCTTGGCATACGTAGGATTCTAAAGACATCAAATAAACAGAACGACTTTGAACGAGAGTGTGAGGTTTTATGAATTGTCCTCCAAACATTTTCCTCACCTGTAACTGAATTGCCTTGGAGTTGATGATCTCCACAATCCCGACCACGTTCTCAAACACCACACCCAGCTTCTTACAGTTGTCTGAGGGGAGCCGAAACACGGCGAGTTACGGCAGACTGTGACCAGGAATAGATGACATAGATGACAAAACCAATCAGCCAGCTCACCGACGATGATGGAGTTAATCTTGCCCTTTATCTGCAAGGTGGAGTTGCTGCAGTTGAAGACGTAGACCACTTGTTTCAGCTCCGTCTCCTCGATCACCAGGTCGTGTTTCTGCTCAAAGTTCTCCTGCAGGCAGCAAGGGCACAGATGGCGTCAACAACCCGTAACAAAGATGGAGGGGTAATAAGACGTAGAGATAAACACTTCACGCACCACCCTCCATTTCTTCCCCTCCAGGTCCAGCAGAGGGGGTCTCTTCTGCACGGCTGCCTTGGGGGCGCCCGCAGATCCAGCGGATTTAGTCTTGAGTGGTGTTGCTTGTGAACGCAGATTGGGGTTCTTATGGGTCTTCTCTTTGTCTGACACATGCTTCAGACCTAAGGATGGAAAACAGAAGGCACTGAGAACAGAAGGCAATGATTTACACAAGAAGATGTTAAAGGTCTCAATTCCCTCTGCACTACATCTGCAGCATATGAAACAAGTCACCTACCAAACCTTGTCAGAATGCAAGTTATATACCTAATTCCTGTAAGAAGCACAATTTTTGATTCTTTTATTTGGTCACAATTTAAGATATTGAGTTTTTTATTAAATCTCTTAAATTCTCCTGGGGATGAGTTAATTTCTTCTAACTCCTATCCATATTCTGCATCATTTGTGGCCCCTGGCATGACCCACCTTTGGTGATGTCCATGCCTTGGTTGAGCTGAGCAAACAGTGCTGAGTGCTGGTCACCACTGGGCTGTTGCTGGGGGTCCTCATCGGTGAAGACGGGAGGGGGGCCCGGTGGTGGAGGAGGGGGAGGAGGTGGGGCGCAGGGAGCGCTGGGGACAGCAGGGGCGTTAAACAGAGAGGCAGGAGCGATCGGGCCCTGGTGGGATGGAGAGGGCACAAACATGGAGCTGTCACAAGAAAAACTCAAAGCTGCCGGGTGTTTCATTATGATAGCTGTAGTAACAAACACAGCCAGCAGGGGGAGTAGTGGACCGTAAATGTCTTAAAAAAACCTGCCATTTTTTTCCAGTGAAAAATGTAACAATACTTTTTTCACACGTGGTGAATAGTCAGAGACAGCGAGGTGACTTGTATTTCCCAATTTAATGTGACCGTAAAATGAGCTCATCTCTCACATCTCATTAGCACAAATGAAGTAATTTTTATTAGAGCTCTAATATGCATGATATGTATGTAATGTAGACTGGCAAGTTTTAAAAAAACTATGCCCTGTGTCTTTTAACTCAGGAGCAGTTTTATAGGTCCTGTGAGCAGCGCTCCACTTATCCTTAGTCTGCCCTGATGTGTAACAATAAGCAGCTGCATCGGTTTAACTGATGAGCTGCGTACAGTAAGTGCATGGCCACACACTTGCTGTCTGTGTTGCACAGCTGCCAGACACACACACACACACACACACACACACACACACACACACACACACACACACACACACCTACTACAGGGGCTGAACTGTCACTTTACGCACTTCTGGGCCCAGCTGAGACTACTTGTCCTTTGACACGAGGAACATGTGTTGTGAATATCACTGCTGAACAATGACGACCTGTTACACTAAACAGCTCAGCGCATACCACTGGATTACAACCAGTGTGTAGTGTGTGTGTGTGTGTGTGTGTGAGAGTGTGTGTGTACACGTGTGTGTTCATGCATGGCTGTAAACCTGAGTGAAAGCTTCTTTGTATTCGTGCCTGTGCATTTCTGAATGTATACAAATGTATGTTGGAAGCAGTAGAAAGCAGTAGTTTTCTGTGAAAAAAAAAAGTAAATCTTTTAATGAAATTTCGCCATTTCTGTCCTCTTTGTCTTAGTCGATTGAGAAATTGGCTAGGAAACGTTTATCATGTTGTTCAACGTATATCCAAAAAGTGATTGTGAATGAAATATTATTGGGTCAAAATTTTTCTTTATATTTTGTCAAAGAATGTTTGAATCAAATGCTAATTAACAATTTCATTGGTAATATCGAATAAATTGACATTGAAAATCACTTTTTTCAAAATGTCCCCTAAAAGAGATAACCTAAAACTGATTCTGGAAGCACTTGGAGTTGAAAAGTTAATAGACAAAAAAAATGTTAACGGTATAGCGATTAATTCAGGGAGTCCTGATATGCAATACAGTATGCGCCCCTTGTTTTCTTTTTCAATCATAGTCAAACTTTAAAGTCCTTTTTTTTTGTCAAGAATCATTTGAAGTGTTGGAACAAGTGTGATTGTTAATGAGCGTGTGTTCGTGTGTGTGTATAGCTGCCTCCATATGTCAGCTTATGTGTGTCAGAGCATTAGCATGTCACTAAACCCTGATCTGAACAGCAGATGACCAGCCCTGCAGTTTAGGTTACGGCACTAGCTGTGTGTGACTACGTGTGTGTGTGTGTGTGTATGTGTGTGTGTGTACACAGACTCTTTGTTGGGGTTCCTCTATGAAGAAAACCTCCATTCAAGTGAACCCTGAGGACCACCTGTTAGCACCACACACTCCCGGCCTTGTACGCACACACACTTCAGCTCTGTTGTCTGACAGCAGGGACAACAGCTGACACACACACAGCCACTGCAGCCTCTCAGGTTTCTGGGTGCAGAAAACAGTTGTTGAGCATTCACCTCAGGTTTTAACCTCAATGTCTGACACGAGTGGAGCGGTTGAGCATCTTAGGAGAGACACCAATTCACTGTCAATCATTTTAATGTCAGCTGAGAGTTGTTGAAGTTACCACTATATTTGTATGGTTAACCACCTCCACATCTTATCTGGTGGTATATGTTGAATTATTTCTTGGCAGGGGCCAATAATTTCCCATACTTTTGTCCATTAAGCCTAAAATTGATGTTTTAACACCTGAGACTTTGTAGTAATTAAGTAAACAAGAAAACAGAAGCATTAATGAGCTTCAGAGCAGCTTTTAGTAGAGTTTTGTGGCTTTTGAGTGAGAATTTATAGCTTTACCCTGCCCCCAGTTTCTAAATCATGGTACCTGTCCCCTGGTTGAAGGATCAGATGTCTTATATCTCTTTATCATCCAAACTTAGAAAATGTTGAATGAGCATAATTCCAAAATGTCGAAATGCTCCTTTGGGAAAGTAATCACCCCGCAACCTTCATTGGTTTTCGATGCCAAAAAAGCAAAGAAACCTCAATCATCTTTCCTTTGGTGACTAAACATGAGAAACCCTCCTGGTTCATAATAAAAGGGGTCAAGTGTGTGATGACGGATCTGGCGTCCAGCCATCATAATCTCTGGGATCTGGTGTGTGTGAGTGGTGCGGAGTCCCGGAGCAGACATCCATAAACAGAAGAGTGTGTGGGAGTGACAGAGGTTTTGTGCGCTCTGTGGAGAACCACGGGGTGCAGTTACTGGAGAGAGGCTCATTCATTCATTCATGCTCTCTGCAGTGGTTTATGTAACCGGCTCCTCCATAACTAAAAATGGAAGAGGACGCAAAAAAGTCTGAGTTAATTTGAGCTCTGATATAAAAATATCGAGGCCTGTGAATGGAAACTAAATGAAAACACAGCTAAGATAATAAACAAGTCGCTAGGAGTAATTTATCTTGTTTTCAAAGGAAAACAGCAGCTGCACAACGGCTGTAAGTGCTAACATACGCTATGTTTACATTCTTACCCTAAAACTGGAAGGTGTGTATGCGATAGCGGTAAAATGTTTAATAAATGAACAGACAGATGTCGTACTCACGTCCTTGCTCCAGACCAGTCCCGTAGTGTGGTGCTGTTTAATGAAGGACTGCATCTCGGTCCAGATCGACAGGTAGGAGCGCACCCAGTCCACATGACGCCTGTCGCTGAGAGACAGAGAGCGGGAGGTCGGTGAGAGGGTGGAGACAGAAGGAGAGAGAAAGTGAGGAGGATGAGGGACGCATTAAAGCAGGAGGACGGTTAGACAAAGGGTAGCAAAAGATAGTTAGACACTGAGTGTTGCAGTGTCTAAAGGATCACATTTCTTGTTTATGAGATGAGCTGTTGTTTTTGAAGAATGCAACACAACGGAGCAAGGCAAGGCCATGTCCAAGGCCATGTCCAATTTAAGGCACATTGAGCAGCTGTACATCAACACAGGAGTCAGAATAAAACAAGAATAAAAAGAGAAAAGACTGCAGGACATAGACTAAAACTGAGATGATAATGATGGGACAGAAGATACGACAGTATACTGTTAACTAATGCAAATTTTCTTTTAGTATGAAGTGACATGGGTGTGAGGTGAATTAAGAGCAAGTAGCAGAATTGTCTATAAATAAGACTGAGAATTGAATGTGCGGTCAGTATTAAGATAGGGGGTGAATTGAGTTTTAAACTTGTATTCAAGTTGTATTTGTTTTCCGTTAAAATCAGATTGTTTAAGCATTGAAGTCACTGCAATTTCACTTCATAACAATAAAAACAGTTGAACTTTTATCATTTGTGTCTCGTTTAGGTCTGGAGATATGGGATGTGGAAGGTAGTGGAGATGTGGGCTTCAGGACAACATCACATCTTAAGATGACAGTGTCATCTTAAGAACCTACGTTTCCTTGTAGTCCTTGAGCACTCTGTTGGTGTAGAAGGTGGCGGCGTCGTTCATCTCCTTCACGTAAGGACCCGGCTTCTGACTCTGAGGGAGATAAAGAGCAAATCTGAGAACCACTTATCACTTGACACAAACACTGGCGGGTCCAGAATGTCCTGCGAGGAGCCTTAGAGAAGGACCTCACTATCAGCACATTTGTCTCCATTTGGGAGCAGAAAAGCTCTCAGTGACACAGTGAAGTCCTGTCGGGGGAGAGCTCCCCTGACAGCAGCGAACAGTGAGCAGAGCCCGCTGCAGACGTTTCTAGCGGAGCAGAAAAAGCTTTGATGTTAATCTAAATGCTCCTAAAATCCAGGACAGATTTCCTTCTGAAGGGAAACAGAGACTGAGAAAAGATAGAGGGACAAATACTATTGGATGGAGAACAGAGAGGCTATCTAAATTATTCATTAATTCTTCATAGGATGTTGTTACAGCTTTTATGCATTTAGTTTTAATTTATGGATGACCACAGTTCATTTTGTAAAAGTCTAGTTTCTATACCACCCCTTCAGACAGACTTTAAATTTTACACTTTCGATGACTTTATATGGACATAGTACATACATCTGTAGTTTGTCAAAACATTTTTCTTTTTTTTCCTTTCAGTTTCTGCCTTTATCTCCCAGTTGAAACTGTCCAAGCTGCCAACAACTAATGACTTGATATTTTCTTAAGAAAGCACAGGGATCCCTACAGTATTTGTGACTTTGTGCCACCTGTTTACACAGGCTCAGACTCGGATTATTTTGTCTCTATTGCTTGTTTTCCTGCAGACTCACCACAGCCACCCAGCCTAGAGCGGGGATGCTCTCGCTCACAGCTGACAGGTGGTTGAAGAGGCTGCTGCCGCGGTTTCTCTCCCTGAAGCTCTGGATCTCCTGGATGTGATCAGAGATGGGCTTCAGCAGGTCATGAAGCTCCGTCTGCAGAAGAAATGGGAGAGGAAGACGGGAGGAACAGAGGTTAGAATAGCAAGTGTGAAGCAGGAGAAGAACATGCATCATGCATGAGCAAATAAGGAAGGTGGTAGGCGATTTACAAGATAAGATAAACTTTTATTAGTCCCACCGTGGGGAGATTTGCATAGTTGCAGTAACAAAAAGAGCAGAAGAGTCTTAATAAAAGACATTAGAGACAATGAATAATATGTACACGTGCATGAAAATAATAAAAACATAAGTTAAAAAAACATTCAAACAACCAATGTATTCTGTGCTAATTATACTGGATAGATGAATATACTGTACAGGGAATTATATTGAAGTTATATTGCACAGGTGACATGAATTGCACAGTCTTACTGCACGGGTAGAGATATTACATGAAGTTGGAAATTCCCCCAGGCGATAACTTTTATTTCATTGTGGACTCGTTGTAAAACCAGCCTCTGCCCACCCATAACCAGCCTCAGCAATTCCTAAACTAGGCTAAAGGACAGGCAACTAATTTTATTAGCCGGAGCCTTTTTTCCATTGGAACTTCCAGATCCCAGCTCGAGCTCCTCTCCCTCGGCTCCCAGCTCCCCTCCCCACTGCTGCGCTGCTGCAAACATTCCTGGCTTCATGGGGAGATCCCACTGGCCTTGTAAGGCATACCGCTCCGACACTGTTTACAGTTTACCTTTAGCGCACACGCGCGGATGCGGGCGCACCAGAGAGCGTCTCACCGGCAGGTCACCGGTGCAGTCCTCTGCTCCCCACATCGCCAGCAAAGTGGCTGCCGTGCACATTTACTGTTAATGAGCTCCGACACAAATTGCCTCTAGAACCACATGAGGACTTGAAGTCTGTGTTAATGAAGGCATGAGGATAAGGCCAGTGTTTGATAGAAATCTTTTACCAGAATCCTGAAACATTTTACTGGAATGTGTCAAACCAGATCCGGGCTATGCTAATGTTCTGTGCTTATACAATACATATATATGTATAATATAACATAGGTCTAATTACCTATGTAGAGTATGAGCTACTCCGATAGAGAAATTATTTTTTGTATTCTCAAATATTGTGAGGTGATGCAGCAAATTTCTGTTTGCGTGCAAAGGAGCAATAAAAACAGAGACAAGCTTACTTTTTTTTCCCCAAACAAATTCTTCCCCCCAATCAGATGCACATGATCTCCATAAGCTCAGATAGACACTCCTTTCTCTGCTCCTCCTGCCTCTCACCAGCTAATATCAGCGAGTGAAGCAAGTTTGAGCCAACACACTGTATCTGCACTGGACACAGACTCTATGAGAAATGCCCTAGAGGGATTTCCACAGCGCAATATAAACAAACAGCTTTAAATGTCCCAACAACAGACGAAAACCCCCCAGAAATGTTTATTCTCATATTTGGCAAAGAAACATTGTGAATTAGAACAGATGAGAAGCGGGAAACAAGATTCCTGTCAGTTTTGCTAGAAAAAAAGACTAAAACAACAAAATATTACATGATATTATAACAGGTTAAAAAAAGATTTGCTAAAATTAGCTTCCATTGTTTTATTGCTCAGTAAAGAACAAGTACAGCAGATTCTCAGAGAGCTCACTGCATCCACTGGAACTGTGTGAGCCTCTCCACATTGCACAAAAACAACTTCCAATGTGGCCTCCACTGAAACGACTTGTATTCTTTGAGAGAGTCACAGTACGGACTAGTACAGCTCACTTGGTCATGCTGTACATCAACAAAAGAAACGGCGTAAACAGGCTGAGACAGAGCAGAGAGTGGAAGCAGAAGGTGCTGACAGGATTCATTACAACAGAAAACCTTCAGCTGCGGTCCCCAGTGCACTATAACCTATAAATGTTCTGGCAAATTCACATGTCAGCATCGAGTCAGGACAGGAGAGAGAGTCAATTTTTCCACGCGAGACCTCTCAGCAATATGCCCATAAAAACCGCTGGACAAACACAAATAAATTAACATGACTGCGGTGTGGGGTGGTGTTACACCACATCCCCGGGTCTAAATTTGACAAAAAGACAACTTCTTACTTAATGCATAGGTGTGAAACAGATGTTGATCTTTGAGGCAGCACTTGATGTGTCTTCATGCTTCACCGTCG
Organism: Karalla daura; assembly: GCA_029224185.1. Lineage (NCBI taxonomy): Eukaryota > Metazoa > Chordata > Actinopteri > Chaetodontiformes > Leiognathidae > Karalla > Karalla daura. Next base: position 9,228,923 of record CM055205.1, on the reverse strand, counting down.
ATATCAATATCTGAACTGAGCTGAACGATTTAAAAACAGCGTTTGAGTGACTCGTATTTGTCGCTGCTCCTCACAGATCTGTCGGCCGAGATATAAGCTGATACAAAGTCAGCTGAGGTAGACAGACGGACGGACGGACAGACAGCGGATGGGCCGACAAAAGGATCAAAAGCGTCGGCTCGCATTATTTGATGGTCTGTGTGCTACAACAGCACAGTGGCCAAAGCTTGACTTCCCTATACAAGCAGTGGATCAAAGGTACAGGGTGGTGGGTGACAACGGAACAGCTGTAGGAGGGTTATTTTAAAACTGTGAAAGTCCACATAGTGTATGCATGTCTGTGTGTGTATGCGTGCGTGCGTGTGTGTGTGTGTGTGTGTGGAGCCGGCAAACAGACCGAAAAATACACACTCAGACACACATCAAGCTCACAGGCCAACTTGAGGTCGCATGGGAGAGAGTGAGGCTCACTTTGTTTTGCTCTCGTCTCACACTTTATCTAACTCTCTTGCTCTCTCTCTCTCTCTCTCACACACACACACATACACACACACACTCATACTTGCACACACACACACACACACTCAATTTCACACACACTGACAACAGGCTCAAATATAGAACATGCCCATAAAAAGTCAGACAGCACAACAGGGCTGTGCTGCAGAGAAAGAAAGACCAGAAGTTTGTAAGTCGTGTGTGTGTGTGTGTGTGTGTGTGTGTGTGTGTGTGTGTGTGTGTGTGTGTGTGTGTGTGTGTGTGTGTGTGTGTGTGTGTGTGTGTGTGTGTGCGTATGTGTGTGAGTGTGTGCCTGTGTGCACATATGCATGTCTGTGTGTGTGTGTGTGTGTGTGTGTGTGTGTGTGTGTGTAGCACTGGCAAGAGTCTCACACACTTTTCCTTCTTTGCCTGATTTGTATTGAAGACTAGAGATGACCGAGTCTGGTCATCAAAATGTGTGTGCATGTGTGTGTGTGCGTGCGTGTGTGAGAGTGTGTGTGTGTGTGTGTGTGTGTCAGCTGAAGGGTTAATGGGTCATGTTGACTGTGCACAGAGATCCTCAAGCCACCGCAGCCTCGGTTCCACTCGTCCTCAGCTTGACAGAGGATTTTCTCACAGTTTTCCCTGCTGTTTCTCCCAGAGCTCCTGGGGCTAACACGGAGGAGTCAAACAAACACGGACGCTTGCCGGTGATGTGATTGTTCAAACACATGCACATCGTTTACCAGGATCCTGGAACATTATACCAGCATGTGTCAAACCAGTTCACGAGTTTTTTGCGCAACGCTACAAGTTTTTCCGGATGCTGAGTCACAAAATCCCATGAAATCTAATCATCCCTCTTTTAAACCTGTTCGGAAAAAGTCTACGACTTTTGTTTTTACCCAACTGGCCCATTCATTTCATCTCCTCTTCCCTTATATTATCTCTCCCCACTCCTCTCTCCTCTCTCTCTCTCTCTCTCTCTCTCTCTCTGTAAAACCCCCGCTCCTTCCTTGTTTGCATTTCTGACAATCACTGAATGCTCATTTCAACGCCCCTCGACCAATGACCTGACAGATAGGGAGTAATCACTTCCTGGTGGGCTCTGTGGACGCCGTAACGCACAACACAAACAGAACGCCAATGGGATGATATCATATCAGCTCGCTCTCTCGCTCTCTCTCTCTCTCTCACACACACACACACACACTCACTCACTCACAACGATCTCTCCCACCCCCCTTTCTCTATACGTGAACACGTCGGGAATGTGTTGTATTAGCGTTTTTTTTTTTTTGAGTCAAAGAGCAGCGTAATCCCTCTGTGAACAGCCCGGCCTGCAGGGGAACACAGGAGGGGAGGACACGGACTGACACACGGGACTCAGATTCACTTCATTTCGACGTCCGGCCCGGCTGCAATTAAATGATCTGATGTGATTTGTGGCGGGACGTCACCGGGAGCTGCCCCGAGCATCAGCTGCCGTGGTTGCACAGCGTACGTAGCTGCGAGCCGTGACAAGAACGGCCAATCCCAGTTACGCTGTCACGTCACATGATCGTAATGGCATGAAGGGCGCACGCATGATTTATCTCTTCTTAAGCTGTTGTTTTAGGAGGTTTTCTTTGGAATGTAATGGATGAGTCAACAGGAAATGGAGAGAGAAAGAGATGGAGAGCGAGATGCAAATTGAGCAGCAGTTTGAGGTCGGCGTAATAACTCCTACAGGGGAAGCCTCAAAGCGGAGAGTTCCTCCTCACATCTGAAGTTTACAACCTGGCCTGGACCTCAGGCAGACGTCCAGACAAACGGTCTGAGCAGTCAAAAACATGCACGTTTAGGTCGATCAGAGACTCTTAATTGTCCCTAGTTGAGAGTATTTGAGTGAATGGTGTGTGTGTGTGTACTCTGTGATGGGGAGGAGACTTGATTAGGGTGTATTCCCTGCTTTCACCTTACATGTGCTGGAGATAGGAATCAGCAGACCTCAACACCATTAAGTCACAATGTGGGTAAGACAATGGACGGATGGAAGAGTGGATGGATGGTCGCATAAAATATGCTTTACAATGTCAAGTCAGGAGCCTCCAAATAAGCAGGCTGAAAGGCAGCATATTAACGATAGCTGACTATTGCTATTAATGCATATAACAATAGTAGTGACCACGTTTCAGTGTGCTGTACCTGTGCAGGTTCCTGGTGTGAGGCGGCCATCTTGAGGAAAGTTCTCTGAGTGTGCAGGGCTTTGTTCACCATCTCTGCCTGTTGAGCATGAAAACATCAGCGTCACACGCGTTTGGACTGTGATGCAGGAGACGTATTGTGGAACATAGTAAAGCAGCCTGGTACGACATTATGTGCACTGAATGCAGGCAGCCCTGTGCCCATTCTTTCAGCCTCTTTTGTTTACACTTTACCGTTTTCCCTCACTGCTTTGGGAACACAGGCAGTGAATCTGTCAGTTTGAGACAGACGGAAGGAAGTATGGTAACGCACACACACACAGACAGACCGTGGTTTAGCCCAGCCTGTTGTGTCCTCTGTGTGTGTGTGTGTGTGTGTGTGTGTGTGTGTGTGTGTGTGTGTGTGTGTGTGTGTGTGTGAGACCTTCGGTTACCGGCCAAGGGAACCACCAGGGAGGCTTTGTCCATAAAAGGAGCTCTGCAAACTTAAAGAAAGTACCTCTGGCTCTCACACACACAGTCCCCCCTCCCTTCTCTCACCCTCCATTCAGTGATGAGACACAGAGATAGAGATATTCTCTCAAGGTGAAGAAGAGGATATAAAAACCTTGGATTTAAACATTTCTACTGTCGTTTCTCTCTGCCTGCCTTCACTCCTGCGCTCTGGGGCACTCTTTGTGGTTTTGGATCTAATCCAAGGACATAGCACAACTATTATTGCCAAGCGTTTCACCGCAAAACACACGTTCGGACCTAATCTGAGCGAAGGTCATTACGAAAAGGAAAAGGCTAGCAGTTTGATGAATGGATGTGAGGTCGAAGTTCAGACATACTCCCCGTCCTTGGTTCTGTGGAGGACAGAAAAGCTTTTGAAGTCGCAAAACACTAATGGACACGAGTCACAGCCATGAGCCTGTATCTTCCAATGCACTTTACGCTTTGGTTGATCTTTCCAGAGCCGTGTAGATCTAAGCAAGATCTAAAGTGCATGCTTTTGAATTCAGCAAATAAGGGTCGGAACAGAGAGACTGCACAAGTTGCTCCCGTGGCACCCATCTGTGCTCCCTCAAGAAAAGAGACTGACCAATTCTGAGGCAATTTTTCTAAATCAACCTTCATACCATAGAGTTTTATGTTTCAGACTGCATTCACTTATGAAAGATCATCAAATTTATTAGAGTTGAATGGGTGCCTCAGTACCTGATATTTCATTACATCTGGGAAGTTTGGGGACTTTTTTTTTTTTAAATAAAATCCATACAGTGCCACTACTCATGAGGATTCAGCTGAACACTGTGTTTAACCTCGGTGGATTAGAGGCGGCTACTGTTGCCAACAGTGGACTCACAAACCTGTGCTGTGACCACAGACTGTGAAGACAGCAGCTGTGGTGGCATCTGTCTGCTGCAGAATGTGTGCATGAGCAGGTGTTTGATTTATCATCACCCGACATTTGTGTGTGAGTGGTGAGGCCGTCTCCAATGATTGTATGAGGGCTGAGCATCATTTTATTAATACATTCATTCAATCCTTGGATTGGTGTCTCGTTGTGAGACAAGTAAAAGTAAAGTGATTATGTTTCATCCTTGGATAATAACGCCATCTTATTCCATTGGGAGGTTGAAATATTCGACAGCAGGAGGATAGCATCTCAAGACATCATAGTGATTAGATCCAATGCAACTTACATGTTTCTCAACGTCACTTCCAATGGCTCGGCTGTAGTTCAGGTAGTCTGACAGCGGACCTTTCAGCACGACATCAAACGCCTCAACACACTGAGACAGACCTGCAAATACAGGCACGGATCAATAGAACCAGCCGTTTTTTCTCAGCCTGCCAAACTTCCACCGGGTTCAGTATTTCTGTAGCATACTTGCCTTCATCGATGCCGTTGACAAAATTCCCGTTTGTAATGGTGCCGGACGTCTGCATGGAGACGGACATCTTCTCCAGGCGAGTCACAGCTCGCTCCAGCCGCTCCATTAAACCTTCCATGGTGACAGACCTAGAAACAAAAGCAGGAATGGTTTTGTAAGTTTCACTGTGGCCTTTCCAATTCCGAGACCGACAAATGTTTTCTTTCGATACGGTGCCTCGTTACACTTTATTGATCCCAGAAGAAAATCGCCTGGCGGTTAGAGATCAGAACTGAGTCCGGAGGGACCGAACCACTGTGCAACTTTCCCACCCCGCTGTGCTCTGTTTTCAAAAAGCTGGACCGTCTCATTTCAGAGCGAGCATAAGCGTAAGAGCAGCCAGCGCAGTGGCGTTAATGTGAGCACAGTCTCTGTTGGAGCTGTCTGGCATAGTCACAAACTCACGGACAGATCACAGAGCTGGACTGAGAAGCGAAGAGGAAAATATGACTGAAACGCTGGGAAAATACCTGATAAAATACACAAAAATCCGCGGATGCAATAACAAAGACAACGTGTTTTCTCTGGAAATCCAAACATTGCAAAAGAATCCAAGAAACCTTTAAAACGAGGTTTATCAGTTTTTACCTCAAAAAGATTACACTCACTTGTTCATCTTTGATTTAAATCAGTGAACATAGGGTTATAAATACTGGCCCTGCCCTGTTTGTACCGACTGATGATTGAACAACGACCCTTGCTAACCAGGTACAGCTGGACTGTCTGAAACGATCCATCCTCCCATCCCTTATCTTGCCCACTCTGTACTCCAATGGTGTCACAGGGTCCATTGCATTTAGGAAGAAAATACACTCTGGACAGGTCACCAGTCCAGCAGGACACACACACACACACACACACACACACACACACACACCACTCACTCTCACAATCACACCTCAGAGCAGTTTAGTCTCCAGCAAGTATTTGGACCATGATCTTCTTGTTGCGAAGCGACAGAGCTAACCACTCATCCATCACATCACCACAGAACTACTACATACTGTATTGGGGGAAAATGAGGAGGAGAATGACCCTTACTATTAGTTATTTGCCAGACTGTTAAGAGAAGACCACCTGTCGCTGATACAAGCACGGCATAGACTCCATCTATCATCCTGCTAGGATACTATGCTGTCACGTGCAACGACCCCGTCACCCAGATATGAGACAGGTTCTGATTTGGCTGCTCGGGCGAACATGTCGCAAGAGACTGTTATGACAGCAGTTGTGACAGGTTAGAGGTAAACAAATCTCCCGCTGTAACTGAAGGCCGCTGAAACAACAGCAACAGGCACCGTCCAGTCCGCTGACCAGCCCGATGCCTCACCATCATGCGATGCAGGCCTCTTTCCAATATCTATTAGTCAACCGGCTGGAATTCAATCCAGCGAGCCGCTGCATGTTTGCGCAGAGTCCTGCGAGGTAACACGCACTTTCTAATCTGACACCTGCCGCCTTCACGTCCAGCATGCGGTGTGAGGAAGTAGGATCCGTTTTATGAGCAAAAATAAATAAATAAAAACAAGGCTCTGTGTTAATATAGCAGCGAAGTGGAGAGGCCCGTGTGTTCCCTCTCTGTAATCTCAGTAAATTACATCCACTAATTACGTGATGTGTGCTGAAAACACTGTCCTGATGGGCGTCATCGAGTCCTCTCTGTGGAGAAACCTCTCAGCGGTGCCAGATGCCTGTTGCAGGACTCAGCTGCTATTTCTGCCCTCTGGGTCACGACGGCTCTTGAGCGAATTCTCGAATCCTGGAGAGCTCAGCGCGGGTCGACCAAGCAGTTGCTTTACTAGTATTTGGCTGTTGAGATCCACTAAAATGTCAGGATTTATTTCTGGGAATGTGTGTCTTGTGGAACATTATTTTGTGGTTTATGGTTTCTTCTCACCTCCAAAGTAGAAAAGACTTTATTCATCGCTGGTACATCCTTCACTGCGTCATCTATTAGTATTGCAAAAGCAGGTTGTGCTTTTTCAGCAGTATCTGGATCATTTTAACAGCTGATTCAAGTTCACATTTGGAGACCTGTTTTTTTTGCCGTGAGAACTTTCTTTTGATGACTTATGGATGACATTATAAAACTTCTGCTGGCAAAGAAGGATGAGAAATCTGTGGCCTTCATTACGATAGTATTTAACAACAAACTGAATGACTTGGTTGTTCCTGTGAATGTTAGAAATGATTCATGAAACAACACACCCGTTTCCTTAACAGGCTTTACACCTAAGCTGTGTAGCAAGGGTCTGTTGGATCCCATCCCAACAGACCCCTAGTATACAACCTGGACAGGCCTCCTGTCCATCAGTGGGTGCACACACCATTCACCACTCAGTTTCCCTCCTAGAGGCAATTTAGAGTCTCTAATGGGCAAAAACATGTGTGCTTTAGGACTGTGGGGGGAGCCAGTACTTGGAGAAAACCCACACAGAAATGTACTGAACATGCAGACCTGGAACTGGTTGGTCAGGTCGTTCCCATGAATGTTAAATAAGTCATTCCAGTTTGATTTATTATTTCAAAAATGATTAGTTACAACGCCTCCATGAACAGGCTTATCAACTTTCAGATCAGAACCTGTCATGATGATTGAATCACCAACTGTGGCAGCAGCTCTAACGTCTTTACATCAGAAGACTCAAAAGCTGTTTTACTTGAGGACAGAAGACGTAATCATTCTTACTCAATAACGACGTCAAACTTTATTTAAAAACCATGATGCAGACACAGCCAGCATCTGCACTGATTGTACTCTCACCATGGTGATGCAAAGACCAGGCCAAAAATGCCTCTGACACACTGGAACCATTAATGGCCCAATTATTTTGAAACACCAGGGGTACATCATAATGCTGCAGTGATTATGTCCACCTCCTCATAATCTGTAGCAGCTCTACTCGGTCTCCATGCTTCAGCTCCCAGGATATGAGCCCATCCCTGCAGACAGGTGTGCAACACTGGCAGGCACAATAAGACCCCCGCCCCCCCCTCCGACCAACAGCTGAGAAAGCACACATGTTCTTGCAGTGGAAAGAGACTTCACGCTGACCTGCTTGTGTCTCCTGAACCCTCTGACCTGGTATCTGATCTTTGGGGGCTATATTGGGCCTCTGTCTGCCTTTTGCTGCTATGGCTCTACTGTAACTCACTGCAAACTAGCCTCAGTGTCCTGCTTAGCAATGAGCCTTGAGAAGGTTAAATAAACCTTGGCAAGTAAATAAACCTTGATGTTGTATGACTGGTTTTTATTGTGGATTTGAATACAACTGTTCAACATCATGATTTAGTTATCTATTGGACGTCTTGTGGATGGCATTTAACAAAGAGAAGCCAGTGAATCAATGTAACTGATTGTTAGCATAGATCACTGGAATAAAGTCTTACAGGCTAACAACAGGTGTGTGTATTTTTAAGTTCAGTTTAGCTTTATTTAACGTGCCAATTCATGACAATGTATAGCATGCCCGCACCAAACTCTAAATTACAGTTTTAAATAAATAGATGGAAAGATTAAGTACTCCTTCCTATGACTTTTAGGATAAAAAAAGGTCTTAACAAAGCATATATATACATCTCAGCCGAGATGAACATGCAATATAAGGCCCTATGACTTAACATAAAGCTCTATGACACAGTCAGAATGATTTAGAGGCTGACTCTCAGTGGCTGCTCACAGGTGCTCTGCCAGACGGGAAGATGCTTCATAATAAACCATGACAGTGCGTTGGCAGGCTGACAACACTTTCACCGCCTCTAAAATCTGATGCCAAGGGCTCAGCTCCACGCTATGGCCACAATCCCTGCCCAGAAACACTAAAATCAGAACAGACTCAAAACAAAGCGCCGGAACCTCTCACACTGTGCAGAAAAGGGAGGGCGCGTGGACGCAGGTGAGGATGAGTCTGTTTGGACACGCGTCTACGGGACATTCCCTCCCCCTCCTCCTCCTCCCACACACATGCACACACACAACCTAAAACATCCCAACCTCACTCATTTACAAAGCCAGGAGTGTGAAAACAGCTTTACCTCCCTGCTCTGGTCCTCTGCGGTGGGATCCTGCGGCGCGGTGCGGTGCGGTGCGGTGCGGTGCGTCCCTCCTTCCAGGCTCCCTGCTCCGTCCCTCAGCTGCCTTCCTCTGCTGTTCCGGGATGTCCTAATTAAGCAACACTGTTGAACCTGAGAGCTGCACACAGCAGGAGCATGACTCAGTCCTGCACAGAGCCCTGCTAAAAATAAAGACAGTGTGCATGCATGAGTGCAGGGGTCCCGAGGGGAGAAAACCTGCAAGAGACTCACCGAAGTGGGGGAATCACATATTAGAAGACCTGAGAGTGAGCTCAGGTCCTTCCTGGAAAACACTTCTTCCAAATTCAACCCTGATATGAGTCCTACAGTGCAATATCAAATGCAACCACTGAGGTTGGAACCAGAATAAGACAGTAAAAATAGATTCAAGGTTACATCTTCATCAAAACATATTTTTGCATGCCCTGAAGTGTCTTTAATACAACATATATTAAGCAAAAACAATTTCTCTCAGAAAAGAGGGGCATAATTCAATAATATCTCCTCAGGTTTGAGGGATTACTGATCTGACAAAAAAATGTTGCCCAAGACACCCTAACCTTGTCTTAAAGTTCTAAATCTTTGTTCTTCCTTAGTTGCCGCTTTTCCAATACCATCACCTCCTATTCTGCTTTGGGTGTGTAAATGCATTGTTTTTAGTATGGCTATTGTAGGACCACCACACCACATAATTAACTCTTATTATATGATTGAACCAAACACATCATCCTAAGATGGCAGATCTACAAGACTTTCCCGATTCCAGCTCTTGGAAGATACTTTAGTCCAGATACTACAAGTAAAATGAGGATCCTCATGGTGTTAAATGGTTAATGTTGTCACCTCATAGCAAGAAGGTCCCAGGTTCAGTTCCAGGTTGAACTGAGGACTTCTCTGTGCCGATGTCGTTTTCTTTCACAGTCCAAAAACAAGCATTCATTAGGTCGACTGGAGGCTCTGACTTGCTCCCATGTGTGAGGCTGAAGGTGTATTGTGTCTGTGTGGGCCCTGTGGTGGACATGCAACTTGATAATGGATGGATGGAAGTAAAAAATGATCCAAGGAGCAGCTTCTCTTATGGCGAGTAGGGGAGGCAGAGTGGTTGTTGGCTTGCTTGCTCATTTGAAGTTTCTCTCATCATCACTGAAGAATGCAAGCTTTAACTTGCCATGATACAGTGAAGTCAGGTGCTCCTGAGTTCATCCAGCCAGGCTTTGCTGCATCCATGCTGTGTCATGTTCACCCCGCTACAGTATGTGGGACAGTATTATGTTTCACCATGGACCAGAATACCCTCAGGAGCCAAGGAAAAGGAGGCAGAGACATGGGAGCACTGTCTTTATAGCATGACTTATTGATTAGAGTGCAGATGAATCATTGATACTCCTGAGTGCGGGGAGATTTTATTAAGTGTCAGTCGTACCCGTGACAAACATGCGGGTGTGGCTGTAACAGGAGAGCGTCCTCCAGACGTGGAGCAGCACGGCATCTGGCACATGGGATGTGTTTGTCGCCTCGCATTCAAAGAAAGAAGACACTCGCAAGTGGAAACTCATAAACACATAAACACCTGCAACCACACAGGTTTTTATTCCATCCAACCATCCTTTATCTTTTGTTTTGTACTTTAGCCGTGTCAAGGGGCTCACATACCGCCACATACTCTCAAACCAGGGACCTTGTTGCTGTGGGGTGACAGCGCTAACCACTACCATATAGGCCAGTCTGTCTTGTGTTACCTGTTATATCATAACTTCACAGAACAATGGGACGCTATTAGCACAGAGACACCTATGGCTTAATCCAGAAAAGTTAGACAGTCAAATGAGTGGTTGGAGCTGTTGCCTCCCAGCAAAAGGAGAGTTAGCATGTTCTCCCTGTGTCTGTGTGGGTTCCCTTCAGGTGCTCTGGTTTTCTTCCACAGTCCAGAAACATGTAAACAAGTGTGCTGGAGAGAAGCTCTGGAATATCCCTGTGACACTGATAGGTACAGAGTAGGCGAGATAATGAAGTAAACATTTTATCTGATGTGTTTCATCACATGATGTTTGATATTGGCTCCTGTGTTTATTTGGTTCTGGACACTTTCATGCATAGAAGGCAGACAGAGAAACTAAAACTTGTAATCCCAGGCGGATGAAAGCCTTCACCAGTTACAAGATCCGATGATTGTCTCTTGGAGATCGTAAAAAGATTTCAGACATTTTTTACATTCAAATAGTCTGACACACACACACACACACACAAACACACCCAGTCTCAATTTAACTGCACCCGCTGGGAAAAGAAATGCCACCAAGCCTTTGAAATATAGAACATTTTATTCCAATTTTGAGTAAATGGAGTTGAAATTCTGAAGTAAAGGTTTTGATATCAACAGGACCTTTGCATTTAAATAGTAACACTTTACATGCCTTCATCCAGTGACAATGAAAAGCTTCCTTAAAAAGTTTTTTTGTCATTTATTTTTCATATTTCCCTTGTAAGAAATAGTTCAAGTATAAAAATTCCCAACAGTGTAAAATAGCCCATCTGATGAATATTAAGCAAAAAGAAGCACAGCTACTGAAACCTCGACGACGACTATACATTCTAGTGGAGAAAGCAGCATTTTCGCTTGTTTTTTGTGAAAATTATTATTATTTTTTCCTCTCATCTAAACACAGAAGAGGCAGAGTACAATCTGCATGCAAACAGGCCTGCATTTAAATAAAGTTTCTTCCCTACAAAAGGCATAAAGGCTTTCAGCTAATATGTAATGTCATGTCCTAGAGAATCAAAAAAAATAAAATAAAAAATAAAAGTACAGTGCACATACAGTATCTTAAATAACTCCTACATCAACATTTTTGGTTGAGTATGTTAATAATAATTATAATAATCATAATAATATTATTACTAGAACTAACCAATAACTTATATATGCCTTGAGATGAGTACATAATGATATTAATACAGTACCGCCACTAATTCTCTATTCTCAGAGCGTCAACATAGTCAACTCTCAAAAATAAATATCTTAAATAGTAGATTTCTGTCTTTTTTTCTTTTTTTTTCTCTCTCTCTCTTAAATAGCAGTAAAAATGTAAGGCACACAGACCAACGTAACGTCAAAGAGTCAAACCCCCCGTCCTCTCCACCCCACCTGGTGTCCTTGACAGACATGAGGCAGGCCAGTTGTTGGGGTGGCTTTGGTGAAAGTGTGTGCATGTGTGTGTGTGTGCGTGTGTGAGTGTGTGTGTGTGTGTGTGTGTACCTGACACCAGACTACAGCAGCACAGAGGTGGAAGTGCTGACAGCTGCAGGGCTGAATGGCTGGGGGGCTCTGCTGTGGGGCTCGGCGCTGGGTGGAGCGGTCTGAAGTTGGGTCCCAAATGGGACCGGCCAGGGATTAAAATGTGACAGCTCAACAAACGAGCACAAGTGATGCGTTCTTTCCAGAGTGATCTGTCTGTGTGGCGCTGGAGCGGCTCTGTCCACCCCCACCAGCAGCTGCTCTCTCCCTCTTTCTTTCTCTCTCTCTTTTTCTTTCTCTCCATCCCCGAGCCACAGAGAAACACAACTGTGCTGCCTTTGTCCTCGACTGCTATGTGTGCAACTCTGGATGCATGTGTCAGTGTACGTGTGAGTGAAACGTGGAAAAGCGACTGATTTAGTGTTTCTCATTGTCTGAAGCCATTTTTCAACCTCTCTCCTTTTTGTCAGTGCGTTTGTTTGGTTTGCCAAGTCCCTCTTTAGTCCAAGAATCAAGTCATAGTTGATGACGCTTTCAGTTTTTTGTTTCCTTGTCGTTGTTGTTTTGTCACCTGGTGATTCGGTCGCTTTGCATAGGTCAAGAGGTCGAGACACAGAGTAAAAAAAGGGACATTCAGCATCAGGAAGATAAAAAGGTAGTTCTTGAAACACGTGTGACACGACGAGTTACGACTCTTCGACTTCCTGACAGAGGTCACATAATAATAGCTAACACGTTGGAAACGGTTCCATTTCCCTGATTATCAGAAAATATTAACTCCAAAAAATGCACTTGATAAGACAAAAAGAACAAGGAGAGCCCCCAATGTGTAACGATAACAATAATAAATATAAATGTTATGGGGGCGTCAAATAACTGAAGACACTTGTGGAAAAACCACAAGTGAAAAAAGAACAGTTTCCTAAGCTAACGTTAAAGACAGCAATAGGACTTAAAGGCTTAGTTTAACACCTATACCAACCACAGGGATTAGTTCCTGCATTTCTTCTCTAGAAATAAGTACTCTACTACAATGATAATAGTAATGATAATAATAATAATAGTAATAACAACAACAATAATAATAATAATAATAGTAATCACTTTCCGTTATTTGTTCTGCGACTTTTTTTCATTTTCTCGTTTTTTTTGGTTGAAGCACAGCAAGTTGGAAAGTTACTGTCAAAAGTTCCCACCTCACCATCATCATCACCATCACTACCACCACCACCACCACCACCACCATCACCACCATGATCATCATCATCACCATCATCACCTTTTCAGAGCAACTCTGCCTCCGAGTCGCCTACACGCCCGCCCTTAGGGCCACTCCCTCTTTCGCTTCCTTCGCCGCTCGCTCTCCTGCCCGGTCGGCCGTGGCCCGGGTCGGGCCTCCTCGCTCTCAGTGTCCAATGGTTGCAGTGGCTGCTATTGCATGCGGTCGGCTTGCAGCTGCTGGGGCTGGTACTGGCCGAAGGCGGCGGCGGCGGCGGCGGCCGAGCCCGGGGCGGCGGTGGCCAGGGGCTGCTGGACAGCGTAGCCGTACCCGGCCGTGGCTACGTAGCCTGCGGCGGCGGGGGACGCGGCGTAGGGATACTGCTCGTAGGCGGCGGCGGCGGCGGCCGAGGCGGCGGCGGCAGAGTACTGGGCGTAGGCCGCTCCGGTGTAGTCGATGTACGGAGAGGAGGCGGTGGCGGGCGCGGTGGCTGCAGGCTGCACGTGAGGGATGACCACGCTAGGCTGCACGAAGGCCTGAGGGTAGACGTAGTGGGCCGGGATGCTGCAGGAAGGGGGAGGGGGGGGGGAAATGAGACAGGTTAGTTCCATCCGTCCAGGCCTGTGAGGCGGAAAACACTCACCCTAAAAACCCAAACCCAACTCCATCACACTGCGGCCAAGCGCCCACCCACCACCCCGCCCCAGTCCAATCCACCAGTCAAGAACACCAAGGAAATGCCTGCTAGTAGGGATTAGATCAAGATAGGGTTGCCAAAATAGAAATCTCTGTGAAAAGAAGATGGGAAGGTGAGGAGGACTTTGAACGCCCAGAGCCGTTTTAACTCTGGGTAACTCACATGTGCTGATTACATTTGGAGGAAGCGGTGGGGAGTATGTTCAGCACAGAGACGGGGTTTCGTGATTTTGGTCACTTTTGAGTTTGTGGTTGTGTGGCGACAGAGGGAGAGGCAGAGGGAGGCGAGATGAAAAAGAGGAGGTCGGGGGAAGCTGCGACCTGCCGCTTGTTTGTCCGTCACATGTGGATTTGGCTGTGGTGCCGTCCGCCCTGCCTGCTGCTGGAGGGCAGAGCGGGAGGGGGGAGGAGAGGGGGAGGAGAGGGGGGAGGGGAGCTTACAGTGCCGGGGGCAGGGGGTGCGGACAGAGGAGATGAGCCCAGGGAAGCATTGTGAAAATGTCACTGCCACTTTGACAGCTGGACAGTTTTCAAAAAGGGACGCTGCTGGCCATTTCCCCCTCTGTGTCGGGACAAAGAGACGGGGAGGCAGCGGGGGGAGCCGGGACTAGGCTCCGCACCCAGAGGGATGTTTCGATTAAATAAACAATTATGAACAATGAGCACATTCTGCCCTCCATGACATAGCCTTATCCCACACACACCCCCCAACTCAGACTCTATAAGGTCTGGAAACTCAGTTGGACGGCAAGCGCCAGGCAAGCTTTTGAAATGTACACTCCCGGTTCAGAGAAGTGTCAACTTTTGACTGTAGCTGGAAACAAGAGGGGAAAAAAAGTTTCTATTTCATGTCCCTCCACTTCAGAGGTAAAAGAAGGGTCAAATTCAATCTCACATTAATTCAAATGGTATGAGAAGCATCAGGCTCAACAGAAACAATTTGGTGCTTGTTGTGCAGGGATCCACTATGTGTGTGTGTGTGCAGAAAGATAGTGAGTCAAAAAATCTGTTGAGAGAAAATCAAGGAGACTAAATCTAATGAGATGAGTGTGAGTGTGAGCATGAGTCTGTGTGTGTGTGTGTGTGTGCACGGACATTGAGCCGTCACCTCTTCGAGTCTGGATTGGAAAGAGAAGAGGAGGAGGTGCAGAAAATGTTAAGAGGTCGAAAGGCAGGATCTATCGTGGCAACCCTATTGTCAGCACTCCATTATCCAATCCAATCCACATCTCAACCGAAAACAGTGCGCCAGGAGAAAAACAGGAACAACAAAACAACAGCAAGGCGTCAGAGAGGGAGAAATGTATAACAGGAACAAAAAAACAACAAAAAAGAAAGTCCACCTTCACTTGACTGGTCACAGAAACAGCGACAACAATAAAGACACAGCACAATCACTCGACTGAAGAGACACAAAAAAGAAAAGGGATAGTATAAACTGAGTAAGAGGGTGCAGAGGGGGGTTTGGTGTGGTGTTAATGCTTTATCCTCAGATTCACACACGAGTTAGATCAGTCTCAAAATGTTTCCATTGAAGGGAGCTCGCACTTTTTTTTTGGAGCCTGGTCTAATGAGAAAATCCTCAGGAACTGCACTTTTTGCCATCATGTGACGCTGAAACTCTCCTTTGAAACCAACCCTAATGAAACTCAGCAGGGTAAGGCAGGTTTCCAACACGATATTAGGGGACGGCGTCTCTAAAACTGGCCACATCAAGAAACTCCCACTCCGAACAGTGGAGGGACGTTTCCTGCCTGTTATCGGACGAGAAAAGTGAAATCACTTATTATTCCCCCTCACCGGCAGCAGGAAGGGAGGAAAATAGTCATGCTGGAGGTTGATGACACGCCGACTGGCCATTACCCAATACGTAATAACGGGAAAATATTGTTGGCTGGATCTGTGCCAACTCGCGCCGACACACTCTGCGACCACAACACAACGGCTGCACGCGGCCTGTGTCTAGAAGACAAGCTGAACATGTTGCTATGGAGAAACGGCAACGCTGTAACCGCAGCGTTTGTTGATTAACCATTATCGGTCATACATTGTATGATTGTAACCTCATAGCTGGTTTGGTGCTTAGGTATCCAAAAACATGTATGTTAAGCTTGATTGGAGACTGTGCAATGACCCGAGGTGTGAGTGACTAGTGTGACCTATCCAGGGTGTATTCCCTGCCTTTGTCCGATAAAGATTAGACCCCCCAACACACCATTAAGGTCCTATTATCTTCTGGCATAATCTGCACACACATTTTAAAGCTCAGTAATGAAGGTTCGTCTACTGCACAAGCAAGTGAATGAAGATTACGGAAGAATTTTAGTTTTTTTTCCTTTACAGAGGCTGTGTCAGACCTGCTTGGTCTTCAGTGAGAGAAATGATGACTGACAAAGGAGCTCAACTGATTTTACATACATATTTGCATTTCTTGTGGAGCACGATTTACATGTGAAAAGGCTGTCTTCTACCGGCCAGCAGTAGCAGACTCTACCAGACCACCTCATTTAAGTGAGGTTATTTGCTCCAGGCTACATCACTGGCAATATCTGACTCAATTGTTAACTATCAGGCTGATGCTATGAGTGAGTGATCCCACAGCAAGATTCCCGGGTCAGATCATGTGGAATTTGCATGTTCTAGATGGTACAATGCAGCTAAGATGGATGGAAAAAACACCAATTATGTTGTCATAAAAGTGTGAACTCTTTGGACTATTACATTAACATCTTACATCTTGTAGATCGGGTTGTGACTCCGGCTAAATGACATTAAAGGCACATCTGATATTTTCTGCACACTGTCCCTTGCAGGCTTTTTAACAGCAGCTGCTGCATGATTGAGTGGGGACAGTGACTATTTTTTGACCGTAACATTTTAAAAATGAACTTCCACTGGTATGCAACCATCTCCATTGCTCCTGAAATCTAACTCCTCGCTGCATTTTGGGTTGCAACTGCTATCTCCAATTCCCCTCTACCACTGCATCCATGGGACGGTCTGGTAAACTAGCTCTCACACACACACATATGCATGTAGCGTCAGCAGGTTTTAGGCCATTGGAAGCAGAGCTGTGGTTCACCCATCTCTCTGCGTCCTAACGTGCCCCCTGTCAAATACAACTGCTCTCTTCTCCCTGGACAGTCATAAAATAAGAAAACCAAATAAAACTGTGTGTTTGGCGTAGCCACACTGGTACCTTTAGTGTGACGACACATTCTGAGTGTGTGTGTGTGTGTGTGTGTGTGTGTGTGTGTGTGTGTGTGTGTCTCTTAACTGGAATGTCGTGTTCACACAACCCAGCAGTCATTAAAGTTCAAGGCTAAATAAAGGTCCCCTGCCACACAGTGCCTGCTGCCCACTGAGGGACAGAGCACAACAGTACACTGAGGTGAGAGGATCTCATGTGTGCCTGTGAGATGATGTGTGTGTTTGCCCACCATGACTGTGTGAGAGGTCAGGAGCAACACACACACACACACACACACACACGCACACACACACACACACCTTATCCAGTTTGTAGGAGCAGCTCAGAGGATTTCTGATGCTACATGGACCTGGTGTCTTATTTCCCATAAAGTATTACAAGACCTGAGTCATAGTCCATATATAGAAAACCAGGTCAGTTTGTGTCACAAGTCAAGAGTATTCAAGTGAGGATTAATGATAAAACTACCGTCCAAGCCCAAATTTAAGCTGCAATCAAGTCAAGATTACACACACGGGGAATGTTTTGTTTAGCAAAGAAAATGCTTTAAATTAAGAACTCTGACAGACTGAGATCCGCCGTCCAAATCTCAAAAATGTTTTGGTTTCCAAAGCAGATAAGAAACAACCGTGTGACGCTCTATAGCTGCCGGCATCACGTAATTTCTGCTTTGGACATATCTTTAAAACTTATCATTAGCCACATTTTAAAATGGCTTCATAGTCCATCTGTCAATAGCATGCTGTTCATAAAGTTACTGGTTTGGTGCACGGCATTTGTAGAAGCTACACCGTTGAAATGGACAATTAGATTTTATTACTTTGCCTCTAACTGTTACCATTTTTAACTGGTGTGAGGACAGAGACTTCAGCCAGATTGTTCATCCCCTTATTTGTGTTCAGAGATACTTTTTAGAAGGAATTCTCCTTATCTTTACTATCAGGTTGAGTTTATGAGTTAGGATTTATGATTTTGTGCACGCAGTTTTGGGATATTCCTTTTTAGCCTGCTGATGAGTTTGTCTTGGATTTGGGCAGCCGCAATTATATCATCATTCCCCAATTATCAATGCGTCCTGGCTGCCTCTCACATCTGGACTTGGTCGAAACTCCCCATAAAAGGTCCGTACTGGCCGTGTTTAAATGGCCCCTGCTCTGGTCTTAGATGACAGAGATGGAGAGATGCTGTTGCACCCAACACACACACACACACACACACACACACACACACACACACACACACACACACACACACACACACACACACACTCACACACACTCACAGCACTGAGCTTCATGCGACTGCAGCGTCAGCATTCGGGGCTTTGTGTGGCACAATGGGTGCGCTTGTTTTCCTTAACACCACAGGCCCATGTGACGAAAGCTCGCTCCAAGAGAATGAGAGAAAGAGAGAGAGAAAGAGAGACAGAGACAGAGACAGAGAGAGAGACAGAGAGAGAGAGAGAGCTATAGTAGAGAGAGAAAGAGACATCCAGACATTTGTTTGTGTCACACTGGAGACTTTGGCGAGCAGAGCTGAAAATGAGATGGACACACACACACACACACACACACACACACACACACACACACACACACACACACACACACACACACACACACACACACACACACACACACACACACACACACACACACACACACACACAAAATGTCAGCTGGGCTTGTCACTCATTCATTCATAACCGTCCTTCCACACTTTTGTGACTTGGCCTTGAGTATCCCGTGTGAGGTGTGAAGAAGAGCAAAGATGAAGAGAGCCGGAGGAAGAGTAGAGAGTGGCAGTGAGTGGACAGTGTGAGGCAGCAGTAATATGGCAGAGAGAGAGAGAGCGAGAGAGAGACACTGTCAGAGTGACTTTGCTGCTGCTGCTGCTGTGCCGTGTTAATGGAAGAAACTTGCCAGAAAGATGCTGTAAGCACACACTACTGCACGCGTTAAGGTTGGGAGTGGGATTGAGGAGGTGAATGAGGGAGGGAGGGAGGGAGGGAGGGAGGGAGGGAGGAGGAAGAAATAGCATAAAGTCACACAGAAAATCCACCACTCACACCAACAAGACAGCCAAAATAAAAAAAGTGAATCACAACAAAAAACAAAAACACATGGAACAGCACATCCTGTTAAACAACACAGGTCAACCACAAGCTAAAAGCAATAAAAAAAACAAAAAACTTTGCTCCTCCTTGGCAAAGTTAACACGCTTCCACAAAAAAAGAGAAAAGAACACCCCAAAAGTTCAATCAATCCAGCTTTTTTTTTTTTTTTGGTCATTAAAGTAAGAAAGCACACGGTTTAGCTAACAACACCACTTCATAACCGCACACAAAGCTCTAAGTTCTATTCAAATCAAATGAAAAAATAAACAAAACCACAGGTCAAAACCCACGTACATGCATCTATAATCACCATTTTGAGAGCTTGTTTGTGTGTGTTTGAGTCTACAGGTAAATCCTTTCTCTGATCTGTGACTACGTTCGCAGAGCTATTCCACAAACCGGCACAGTTATCTTAACCGAGAGCGAGCCTGTCGGACCAGAGAAAGATAGATAACATTGAGTCAGGCTGGAAGTTTCCATCATTGTCCACTTAGCACACACACGCACACGCACGCACGCACACACACACACACACACACACACACATACAATAGGCAATTTGAGAGGCTGTTCAGTGGACAGAGATAAAGAAAAACATACAACCTAATGTCCACCTCTGATTATCAGCCATCAGTTACATTTGGAGAGAAAAAGGCATTCATCTAATCAATTATGACATATATGACAGAGCAAATTATTAATTAAATCATGACTGAATCATCTAGTCTTCATGTTAACAGTGAATGAATCCCAACATCTGCCTGAAAGACACTTACCCATAAGGCCTTTGGATGAACGCAGGGTGAATTTGGGGAACGCCAAAGGTGAAACCTGCAAAACAAGTGGATCCAAGAGCGAGCTCTCAATCATTTTCTACACTGACACAAAGTCTGCTCCCCAACACCGCCTTGACATGTTCTCACCTAAGCTGCAGCGGCCGACAAAAGTAACCTAGCGAACCCCGGGGTGAAAATTTAGCAGGGACTGACTCGATTTTCTCGTTTGCTGCTTTGCCAATAAAAACCGGTGGCGTGCTCCCAAAGGCTAAAGCTGTAGGAAGTTCAAACGGCTGACTTTTATCACAACCTGACTGCCACTTTCTGAGAAAAACACGTGATCTGAGTGTGGCTGCTGATGCTTTTTTTTTTGGTTTTTACCTGGCTGCATCACCCGGGGCTTGGCCCCCAGGTAGGCCAGGTTGACGTTGGCCTTCCTGCCGTCAATGATGGGGTTTGGGTCCTTGCAGGCCCGGTCTGCGGCCGAGCGGTCAGCCATCGTCACCTGACGGAGGAGAAGAAGAATGCAACAATGCGTGAGAGGGGTGTGTGAGGCAGGTGTGTGTCAGAGAGGGGTGGGAGAGCAGGTTGTGGCGAAGTGGTGTCTCAAAAACATCATAATTCCATGATTAAGCGTGTGTGTGCGGTGTCATTTAAGAGGTGTGGGTGTGCTAATCCACTTTCTGCGTCTGTCCCTGCCTGTGCGGCCTACATTAAGTCTTTAGCAGCACGCACACACGCGCACACACACACACACACACACAAAAAAAAACACACACACACACACACACACACACACACAAAATCATGTGGATGTGTACAAGTGAATGGGACCCAGGCTGAGGTAACTGACTGAACCTAGGTTCAATCTCGTTCCAGTTACAAGCAACACAAATTTAGTACTTCCTCCTCTCTGAGCAAATACACAAGCATCCAGGAGACAGTAAAGACAAAACAGTGCACGATTATGCCAAATAACAATTGAGATAGATATACAGAGAGATAGATAGAGAGATACATAGAGAGATTGATAGATAGGTCCCTTAGGGAGGTCCCTCAGATTCATTGACCCAAAAATGGGAGTAAAATCTTAGGTTGACAGATGTAGAAATGCACATTTGGACTGATGGTGCAACTTCACATCATTCCAAGGGAACAGAGGCCAAAGTGACGTCTCATACATTGATATGCTGTCTCCAAATAAGGGCAGGTGTCTAGATTCTGTCACATTTACGCCTGTATTTCTAACTACAATCCTACTGCTGTGCATATATATATATATAGATGAATATTTCCTCGGTGCCTCTGATGCTCTCGGTCTGTCAGGTGTGATCGGACTGGTAAACAGCTTTGGACATGATGAAAAACACCAATATGTGGACAGCGTAGAGGGCTGTTCCTCTGCCCACCAGAGCTGTCACACAGGAACGTGTCAGGGCGCATTCAGACGCCAACCTGCTGCCAGGTTGCAACACAAGCCAGAGACTAAATTAAACTTTACTAAAAGGTAAACATCCCATGACTACAGATTCATGAGGGTCGGCGCCGGTGGTACGGGATAAATAACGAGCCGCAGCGACGACTGCACGGGGGCGTGCGTAAAAGGCTCGAAACTGTGCGTAAAAGTGGTGTAGAGTCAACTAGAAGCGATACTTACGAATCCATAACCCCTAGACTTGCCGGTCTGTCTGTCTGTGATGACCACCGCTTCTTCAATCTCACCAAACACCTCGAAATATTTCCTGAGACTTGAATCCGTGGTGTGGTAGGGAAGACCCCCGACAAAAATCTTCGTATAGGTCGTGTCCTTTTGCGTGGTGTGCATCGTTAGTGCAAAGTACAAATAAATAGGAACAATTAAAAAAAAAGAAGTAGTGCAATGTCTCCTTATCAGTGATTCTTTGGATGAAAAGAGAAAGGGAGAGAGAGGGAGAGAGACAGAGAGGGAAGGGTTCTGTGACTTTGTCAGAAGAGAAAACAAAACAAAACAAAAAAACTCGACAAAAATCAAGCCTGGAGGTAGATTTATCTTCCGACAGTGAAAGAGGGGCAGTTGTATGGAGCGGATTGTCCCACAGAGACCATCAGGTGTTTCCAGCTCTTCTTGGTAACTCTGCTGTCTATCTAAATAGCTTTGGGACCCATTCCTAAAAGCGCAGCTCCTAACTCCACCCATCTCTGCCCGCCCACCAGGAGCGCACCCACAGCTGGGAGACCTGCACAGGGAGACACCCTGCAGCTCCTTCAAGACAAAGATCAGGGCTCGGGGCTCCAATCATCTGTAATTAAAACCACCAGGAGGTCAATAAGGAAACCTGACTGTGGGGCACGGCAGATTATTAATCCAGAGAGCGTCGGTGTGGTTTTTACTGCTTTACAAAGTTTATTAGTAGATAGATAGATAGATAGATAGATAGATAGATAGATAGATAGATAGATAGATAGATAGATAGATAGATAGATAGATAGATAGATAGATAGATAGATAGATAGATAGATAGATAGATAGATAGATAGATAGATAGATAGATAGATAGATAGATAGATAGATAGATAGGGGATCAGGTTCCAGGATTATGACACCATTAGCTTGAAAAACACACTTTTTACAGAGCAATGAGAGTGGGAAGGTCTCAGGTGTGTCCATGCAGGCAGACATGTTGTTCTGCAGATTGTCCCTTAAGATTCAGTTTCAGATTCAGATTCTACTTTAATGTGAGTACAGGCAACAAATGCCCCAATGGTTGGCATCTAACCACAAGTGCAAAAACCACACATGTGCACATTGTAAATTTGTAAAATGCACACTAATGGTAGATGGAGTACACACCATTTAGTAACTATGAATTAAAATCTAATGTAAACTTTGTTTATATACAGTATATGTTCAAAGGAATTCAGTTAGAGGGTGGGGGATATGAGTTGGGAAAACATAAGGAGAATATACAAGCTGAGAAGAGAAGTTTCAAGATAACTTGAAAATGTGGTAAACATGTAGTATTACAAAAGAGAGTATAAAAGATGAGGCTGGTGGAAAAGATTTTCCGAATCATCACTCCTTATCTTTAGAAAGGCCAGCCTTGTGGAGTTGGAGGTGCGGCTTTTATGATGGGAGGGTATCAAGTAAGACAGCCAAGAGAGCGATTCAATCCAGATACCAGTGGACATCAATGATTAAAGTCACCTGTGTAGCTCCTCTGACTGCTGGATGGATTGAGTCTTTTATAGTGTGCCGGGGTGAAATCCAGCTCCGGTAACGCAAGAGGAAACTCTGCTGTTAATCATTCATGGCAGCTCCTGCTTTCTGTGAGCGCCCTACATCCACAACATCCATGTCTGCTGTCATTCGGGAGCATAACTGTGGTTTCACATTTTGCTACAGACAAGGACGTTTGGTGTCTAACCTCAGGCACGTGACCCCATGTTGAGCAGGGGATGCAACTCGGCTCTTTAATGGTTAAGAAGAAGTCAGTTTTGTCTGACGGTGTGTCCACTTTGTGGGCTCATAATAGAAACCACATCCAACATCTGGAGCCTTCAAGACAACAGTGTGAGACGGATCCGCCTGGATGAGACCTGCTCCCCATCCAGATCACAGCGAAATGCAACCCGATCGAGCGTCTTTCTCTCTGCGGCGTCTCTGTTCGCCCACTGGTTTATTCATGCAGCCACACGCGCTTTAAAGTCCGAGCGGAGTCGTCCACATAAAGGGGACCAGTATCGAGTTTCCCAGGCGCAACAATGGGGATCCGGTCAGGTTGCGTCCAATTGTTGTCTTCTGTTCAGGGGCAACATGCTGACTGGTCTGAACCCTCCTACACAATAATAGCAGGCCGTGCCCCACCACCACCCCTCTGAAAGATTTACTTCCATTTCCATCAAAGTTCAGAAGTACTCCACGTCACACTCCAAAGACCCACACCTTGGAGGCAGTGTGTAGACTGTAAACGCTGCGGCTGGTGAGGAGGGCTGAAGCCTTGTGCTGCAGCAGCACCTGTTGTGCAGAGGGAGGCTGAAGGTCAAAGGTTGGAGGAGCAGCTGAATACTCACAGCTCAGCGGCAGCAAAGTGTATCCATCAACCCTGACCCGCAAGGGGAAAAAAAACAAAAACAGCTATGGAGTCAGTTTTGACTGAGTGGCCTTTCTGTGTGGAATTTGCATGTTCACCCTGTGTGTACATGGTTTTTCCCCCACAGTCCAAAAACATGCACGTCTAGCACGATTTGAAACTGAGTGAATTGTATGTGTGTGAGATTTACTGGAAATCTCTCTACAGTGTGTATGTGTGAGAGACGGGTTCCAGCACTGTTAAGGTCCAAAGTGGCAAGGTAATGGATGGATGGATGTTCTGATAAATTACTGAGCGCCCTCAGCTGGAAATGAACAGACTTTATTGATTTATAACAGCTTCTCCTCACACATCTGCTCCCTCCAGACACCGTGATGCAAGTCACCAAAACCCCTGTCGGAGCAGAGGAGCTGATGGAGCTCGAACTTCAACCCGCTGAAACAGCGCCATCTCCTGTCCATAACGACGCAACTACAGCATGTGCGCACACATTTGAATTATAGAGAAAATTACCCATAAAAATAAACAAAACACCCCCTTCTCCTTTAGTAGGTTGGCAAGATCCTCTGTGTTCATTTAAGCATTCACCGAGGTAAGTTATATTGCAATGAAGAGAAAACCCTCAGATGCCTTTGTGCTTATTATAGAAGACGATTCAGTTTCCTTCCAAGACAATACATTCTGTGTGCAGTTCTTTATATCTTTATTTTTTACAAGTTTCAGTAGGTATCTGTGCAAAATTTTTTATTTTGGCTTCTTCTCCACCTCTCTTACATCTCATTTAATGCCATGGATTAAAATATCTCCTCCTTTTCCTCTGTGTGCTGAAAGCTACGATCATTCTCCAGCTCTCCCAGTCCTGCCAGGAGGCGATCCTCCTTCAGTTCCTCGACCACAGTCACCTCCTCTTCCTCCTCTTTCCAGTCACCGTCCTCACCTACCCTCCATTCGCTCTCTCCTCTGTCTTTCCCCTCCTCTTTCTTGACGGCCCTGCTCGGTTCCTCTTTGCACTCGCTGCCGTCTCCCACAGCCTGTCTCACCTGCTCTCTGCCCTCGGCCTCCTCGCGTACAGGCTGACTGAGGGTCGGCTGTGGATCTAGTTTGTCCGGGGTGAGAGGGTGCTGGAGCTGCTCCACGGGGGTGAGGGTCACGTCATCCTTCTCCTCTGTAGTGAAGGTGGCAGCCGGGGCACGGACACGGGCCGACCTGGTCCTCAGACGCATCTTGAGTTTGTCTTCCCTGGACTGGAAGACAGTGAGCAGATTAATGAGGCGTTCATGTAAGTTATCGTGGTGTATCTCAGCAAGACCTGTCCAGGTTGTATCCTCTACTTTCTCCCTTTGTGCTCTGGAATGAGCTCCAACCAGACCCCCGTATGGACACACCCGTATACACACAGTACCTTGCGCCTCTCCTCAGCGAGCCTTATCTTCTCTTCTATCTCCTCTCTGCTGGGGAGACTTAACGCCTTTGTGGCCTTCAGAGACTCCAGTCTTGCAGGGGGTCTTCGCCTGGCCCCCTCACTGTGGCTCAGCTGATACACAACGCACACAGACACAGCAGGGGGAGACAAAGCATACAAAACCTCAATATCAATTCAAATCACATGAACGGGTTGGTTCATTGCTTTCACATAATCTGTCTCAGACAGACATGTAGAAGCTGAACAGTTGAATATTTTACTCATTCACGCAATCAACAGATTTCATTCTTTGGATATTAACTTGGCACTAGAGTTTAGTTTGTCTTTATACCATTGTTTTCTCTTTAATGCTGTGTTGTTTTTTTTTCTGATGAGCCGCTTTGACATTCGACAAGCCTGCAGCAGGCACCCACCATGATACTGTAGGCCTCTCCAGACCCACTGCTCCTCACTCTGCTCAGACCCACGGGGATGATGCCCTCGTTCAACAGCTCCTCCAAGATCACACTGGAATCTGGACGCGGGCCTGGGAGACACGGGACATAACGGCGTTAGGTTATGCAGAGTCTGTTGTGTCACGCACGTGTAGGCCACATACTCACCGTCCTCTGAAATTCTGTCTGCCTCACTTTCACCGGCAGTCTGTAGAGCAGGGAGCATCCCGGGCACGGCTCCAGGTAACACAGGAGCCTCCGTGTTCTCCATCACCACTCCGCTGTCTGCCGTGCCCTTCGACACGGCTGAGTCTCCCCGACCGTCCGCTCTACCCTCTGTCTCGTCCTGACAAACACAGAGGCGTACTGTAGATGCAGCGTGGAGGCACTTTGACATCCTGTGACGGTATTTCAGACATGACGTCGTCACGGCGCTCTGTTTACTTTGCCATGAGCACAGTCGCTCAGAGACAACTACGGTACATAGCACAGATCGCCTACAAACTGCATCATTTCATTGTATGATCATCTTATTAATATACAAATACCATGCTGTGTATTTAAAAACATGTACCTGCAACAGCATTAAGGTGCTGCTTAAGGATCTTGGATATTTATCAGTAAATGGCAATCCAGGGACACATTTGGAGTTAAACCTTGATATAAACTTTTTACTATGATTTCTATGAATGAGATACGAAGACATTTAATAATTTGCCTTGAATTAGCTGTTTTTAATTAGTTAGATTTTTACTAACTGTGAAAATTATTTATTTCCAAATTGGTCCATCTATCTAACTATCTATGTATCTATCTATCTATGCATCTATCTATCTAGCTAGCCTGTTTTCCAACATGTCGCCTCTTCTAGGTGCCATTAAAGGACAGAGGCAGCACAGAGGTCAGCACTGGGGGTAGATGAGTTACAGGTACAGATTTCTGCAGAACACCTGTTGGTGGTTCCAGACACTTCCTCGTCTGCCAAAGCATTGTTACCTGTAGTCTTGCTTTGAACCATCCCATTATCTGGCAATGGGACTACTTTCAACTAGGTTTAACGACACTTATTTGGACCGCCGATGGTGTTTAACAAGTAGCAGTGGCGGGAGCTGGAAAACGGAGCCTACGTCATTATCTCTTCCGGTCATTTGGACTGAGGCGTTCGCAAATATGAAATGCGGACCTAATTCCATAAAACAAACAAACGAACAAAAGTGTTATTTGACCACTATTACCACTAAAAAACGTTTTTACACTTGTATTATTAATAATGGGAGTAAAATAGGCCAGAGTCTTTTATGTTTAAAGTTTAGAAATAGCTGCATTTCATAACGGAGTGGCACAAAACGTCCCTAACAGCAACGCAGAATTCCTGTCAGTTGACAACACGCTGCTATGTATCCGTCAGCGTACACTAGCCGGAGCTTGCTCCATCCCAAACCCACCTGCTCCGGGTCCAGCGGATGGACCGCGGTCTCGGTGGAGCTGCCGCATCCCATGTTGTTCACCTCGCAGCGACGACGTGAAGCAATTCCGCCAAACAAACGCGCAAACGTCGAGTTTTAATTACACCGCGGCGCGTTTTGTCCCCGTTATCTGACCCGTGTGGCCTCGCATTCCTGCACATACACACAGGCGGTCTCCATGGGCCCGGCTGGTTGCTAGGGAGCGTTGCTACAATAAATCTGACCTGGCGACAGGGCTGACATCATCGCCATCACTACTACCCCACCGGTGGACATAGAGCAGATTGCATAATGGACGGCCTTGTCATATTATATTGATATTTGCCTTGTCATGTCCTGGAGCACTTCTAGTGCTTGATATCTGCTATACAATAGTGGTTTTAGGGAGCTGGGGCTAGTTTGGGGATTTTGAGGTTTCATCTCATGAGTAAAAATAAAACTTATGGTGAAACTGAATTACCAAACATGGTGTATTCACAGTGAGAAGGTTCCGTTTCTGACTCCTGGAATAGGTAGTAAAGCGTGTAGACACAAAACACTGTTCTAGGCACCGCAGCAGAAAACTATCGTCTCTTCTATGGCCTTGCTTCTGCCAGCAGCAAAACCATATTTGTGTGTGACCTCAAATGTAAAAATATTTAAACTGTAACTTTAAAAAGGGATAAATTAATAGTGCCAGACAAATACAACACAAGAGAAGCTCCTAAAACAGTATTTTTTGCAGTCACAGCAGTTGACTGCATTCATAGCTATGCATAGACATGACAAACTTTCACTCCCATTCACTTAATGTAACGCTGGGCTGGGATACATCAGTGTCAGCCAACTTACTGATCTATCAGAGACCTGAGCGAAAAGATCAAGAGAATATACATTCTTTTAATAGTTTTATTGATGGTAATTACCCATGGTTTTTAATTTCACTCATCCAGTAATAATCATGGCTTTAAAATTAAACTGACTTCCTTATCATCCAAAGTCACCCTCGTCCATTTAAACACGCAATAGAAAAATATATACTTAATACTTTGTACAATACTGGTTTTGGTCCAAACAAAAGTGGATCAGAAAAGCCAATATACCTTTAGTCATTAAAGGCTCTCCAATTTGCATTTAAGCTCCTTTTAAATGGATTCGGGCAACTTTGAATATAGGAAATTACATAAATTCTAAAGACAAAATGCTGAATGCGGAGTTGGTAACACAAAAAAAAATTCAACTTCACAGATTAAAAAAAACATCACTATTTACAGGTTTTTATAATAATATTCAAAGGCCAATTAAGAGAGATAGAGAGAGAGAGGGTGAGCCAGAGAGAAAGAGGTAAAGGGGAGAGTATGAGGATCCAGGAGGAGAGAGGGAACAACAGAGTGAGAGAGAGAGACAACAGGGCACGAAAAGCAGAGTAGTGGAGCGAACCGAGAGTTCAGAAGAATCAAACATATAATGGAGTTTTGGAACTATGCATTTACAAAGTCCTAGGAGTTGAACGAGGGCGTCAGCCTCCGGCCCGGTCCATCCTCCACAGTGCATGGATACGTTTCCCCCTCTCCCGACCCTTTTGCCCTCCTTCGTACCTCCCGTTGTTTTTTTGTTTTGTAACATTCATTTGCTTGCTCGCCTGCAGCGCCAGGCGCTCAGTTTCATACGCACACCGACACTCAACCTCAGCATGTACAAAGAAATCACACACACCTCAAGTCTGTACATAAGAGGGGAGGGAGGAAGAGAGATAGAGAGAGGGAGAGAAATTACAAGCACGCTGCACTCACCACAAAGATTACACGCTCATCCCTGTACATACAGCACACTGCACTGACACCATGGCCACACCTCCAGCGGCGCCTGGTAGGAGGAGCAGTCTGGATGCGTCTGGAGGAGAGCCGCTGGAGATCTGCCGCACAGCTCTCACTACCTCTCTGCACATCGCAGCTCCTAACCTGATCGCCCAGACTAGATTCCAGAGAAGATTTCTGTGTATTACTCATTGCTCTTTAGATTTGCAGTTTTTGCCTTTGTAATTTTATTACAAAAAAAAAAAAAAAAAAAAAAAAAGGAGGTCATGCCTAAAGTCTAGCAGACGTTCGCCAATGTTGAAAATATAGATATGACTGTCTCGCTTGCTTCACCGTGTTCAGCAGGGGTCATTGCTTGATTGTTGGTTTTGTTTTGAAGTCAGTGTCATTGTTCAGTCAACAGTTTTTCTTGGGGAGGGTGGGGGGGGGGGTCCCTGTAGGCTGGTCTCACACATCTAGGGCTCTTATCTCTGGAGCCCTCCGAGTTGTGAGTCCAGCCTACGGCTAAGATGCCCCCCCCCCACCCGTCCAGCCCGAGCACACACACAAGGGCCCCTCGCCCAACGCCTCAGCCCTTCTTCACATACTAAGAAATTTCAGTGTCTGTTCAGTTAAGACCTTCCAGAACTTCATTCAGTGAGGATATACAGTCAAGTCAAAGTCAAGTCTACTTTATTATGCTTTTGTGAGTCCACAGGGCTCTACTTTCTGCGCCGCACCGCTGTCTTGATCTTGCGCCCGGCGATCGATTGCTGTGAAGCAGGAGAGGCGGTGAAGGCCTTCGCTGACCTGCAAGACACAACCATTATGTCAGGAAATAAAACTATCCATCATGCAAACCAGCACAGGCCTGACCATGTCATATCTAAGAGATGTATTAGAACATGTAAATCAGATACATACCCGATATTGAATGCGGGGGGTTGTGTGAAGCTGAAGCCGCCTCCAGAAGCTCCTGCCTGGGGTGTTATGGAGGGGTTGGCAGCAGGGGCAGGAGATGCTGCGGCTCCCGCCCCGAATGTAAATACACCTGAGGTGTTGTTTGTGGCTCCAAACCCACTGGAACCACCAAACTGAAAGCCTCCACCTGCGGAACGTGACACACGGCCTTTATTTGACTGTCTCAGCATGGAGGTAGGTCAGAGAGAGAGAGAGAGAGAGAGAGAGAGAGAGAAGGTCACCCACCTGGTGCAGCATTGGTGCCTGCCCCGAACACAGGGGTGGAGTTGGCCTGCTGTCCAAAGACCGGGGCGGCGTTGGGTTTGGCGCCGAAGGCGGGCGTCTGTGAAGGCGTGGCTGAGAAGGGCGAGCCGAAGGAGGGGCCGAATGAGGGAGTCTGGTTGGCACCGAATCCAGTGGAGGGGGCGGAGCTGAAGGTGAACGGGGAGGGCGTGGCAGAGGGAGCTGTGGGCGAAGAGGACAGGATCGGGGAGGTTAGCGCGTCGCTCCGGTCGAGGCTAAAACTCTAACATTACACTCGCGTCACGATGGGGGGAGCGCAGACCTGCCGAGGAGGCAGCAGAGGGCGCCGCCGTGCCAAAGCTGAAGGATGGAGCGGCCGCGGGCGCAGCAGCCGTGGCCGGAGCGCCGAAGATGAACGGCTGAGCTGGGGCCGGGGTGGAGTTGAGCGGGGCGGCGGAGGGCGCGGGCAGCTGGCTGTCCTGGCTCTGTCCGAAGACGAAGGCGGCCTTAGCCGGGGGCGCGTCGCTGGAGGCCGCAGCCGGCTGGCCGAACAGGAAAGTGCTGGGAGCTGCAGACGGAGCCGGAGCCTGAGTGGTGGAGGAGGAGCTGCTGCTGCTGCTGGTAGTGGCGGCGGTGGTGCCAAACAAGCTGGGGCTGGGCGCAGAGATGGACGAGGTCGTTGGGTTGCTGGGATTGCTTGCCATGAAGGAGAACGCTGGTTTTGGAGCAGCAGGAGAATCTGCGAGGGAAGGAAACGGTGGATGATGACGTGGATCTGCAGCGCCTCTCCAATAGATCAGGTCGAGTATCTATTCTCCACTGCTGAAGAGCAGGGCAGCAGCAATTCATTACATAGTCCATCCCTGACCCCCTCAATCCATTAACTGTGTGGTTAATAAAACGACCCAAAAACAGTGAGAATTGTTCAGGCCTGTTTCACAAAGGTCAACATGAGGTCTTTAAATTAAGGTTTTTGGCCTCACCTCAACAACATTCAACACTTTTTACACATCTGCTTCAACTTTATCTTCATATGGCTCCTGTCAACCCACAAACTATTTCATTGTTTTCTTTCAGAGCCTGAAAATGAGAGAGGAATGCACGGACACGTTCTCTCACCTGTAGCACTTTGTCCAAAGGCAAAAGTGGGCTTGGGGGCCTCTGCGGCAGAGCTTTCGCTCCTGTCTGCCGCCTTGCCAAACGGGTAGGGGGGAGGAGGCTGCTCAGCCGCCGCGTTTGGCTTGTTGAAGGTGAAGCCCCCCGACGCGGCCAGAGGCGCGGCAGCGTCGTCTGCATCTTTGCTGGCCGCCCCAAAGAGGAAGGCGGACGGCGCCGAGGCCTCTTTCTTCTCCTCCTTCTTCTCCACGTTTCCGAAAGTGAACGTGGGGGCGGCCGGCTCTTTGTCCGCCTGCAGGGACCCGAACACGGAGCCTCCCTGTGGTGTGGTGGTGGAGGAGGAGGAGGAGGAGGAGGTGGTGGTGGTGGAGGCCTGGCTGGGCGCTCCCAGCCTTGCAAACACGGAGCCCGGGGCGGCCGCTGTGCTGCTGCTGCTGCTGCTGCTGCTGCTGGAGCTGCTGTTGGTCGATGCGGCCGTGTCGCTGGACGCCGCCGCCGCCCCGTCGCTCTGCGCTAGAGAGGAGGCCGGGCCGAGGCCGCCGGAGGACGGCGCGGGCGCGTCGGCCGGCTTCTCCTCGGGCTTCGACAGTCCGAAGGTGAAGCCGCCCTTGGCGCCGCCGCTTTCCGCATTCGACGAGCCGGTTCCAAACACGATCCCGCCGCCGGAGCCAAACTTGAAGCCGGAGCCCGCGGCGGGCTGCTCGGACTTCTTGTCCTCGCTGGAAGCTGTCCCAAACTTAAAGCCCTCGCTCGAGCTGCCGAATTTGAACCCTGAAGAGGCAGTAGTGTCTTTAGAAGTGGTTTCTGACGAGGAGCTTCCAAACGGCACTCCAAATTTGAAGCCACCCGATGCCGACGATGACGAGGAGGAGGACTCCGACGTCGAGCTTCCGAACTTGAAACCCCCGGATCCTAATCCTGAGGTACTGTCTGATGTGCCAAACTTAAAGCCTCCAGAGGCAGAGGAGCCAAAAGTGGAGGAACCTGAAGATCCACCAGCTGAGGAACCAAAAGAACCAAAAGCTGAAGAGGAAGAAGAAGGCCAGCAAGAAGGTGAGTGAAGGCGCAGGGGACATTTCAACGTGAGGGTCGGGGTGTGTTGCTCTCTTACCTTTGGGCTCCACGCTAGCTCCGGGTTTGGCTGCCTGACAGGCCACACATTTGACGTCGGCAGCCTTGTTCTGCACCATACAGACGTCACACTCCCAGGCACCCTCTGGCTTCTTGAACGCCTCTCCCAGGCCAAACACCGGGGCGCTGCTGGCTGAAGGGGCCGCTTCAGCTGACGCTCCTGTTGAGAGCACAGGGGAGGGAGGGGGAAGGAAAGTGTTTCACCAGGTTTCACCCACCACCTTTCAGGAATATAACTCAGAACACGGATTCAAGCCTTTACCTGGCTTGGCGCTCATGCAGGCCACGCACTTCGTGGCCTCCGCCTTGTTCTGTACCATGCACGTGTCGCACTCCCACGCGCCTTCCGGCTTTTTGAACTTGTCCCCGAAGCCCACGAAGCCTGTGGCGGCGGGCGCGGGGGCCGTCTTTACCACTGAGAAGGCGGAGGGAAGGGTCAGCGAGGGTTTGAGCCCCGTCCCCGGTTTGGCCGTGTCGCAGGCCACGCACTTGACCGCGTCGGGTTTGTTCAGAACCAGACACGTGTCACAGTCCCATGTTCCAGCAGGTTTGGAGAACATTGTGCCAAAGCCTGTGGTGGCTGTAGTGGTGGAGGTGCTGTTTGTGCTGCTGCTGCTGCTGGAGCTCTCTGGCCCAGCTGAGGTGGTGGTTGATGCTTTACTGTCCATAGATTTGGTTGAGGAGGAACCGGGCTGAGGCGCCATGCAGCAGACACACTTGGCGTCCGAGGGCTTGTTCTGCACGAAGCAGACTTCACAGCTCCAGCCTGGTGGGG
Organism: Karalla daura; assembly: GCA_029224185.1. NCBI lineage: Eukaryota > Metazoa > Chordata > Actinopteri > Chaetodontiformes > Leiognathidae > Karalla > Karalla daura. The sequence continues at coordinate 9,195,618 of CM055205.1, read as the reverse complement.
CTTTGAACAAATCTACAAAGACCGTGGATGAAGACGTGGTGGTGGTGGTGGTAGAGGAGGAGGAGGAGGAGGAAGGGGCTGTTGATGGTGTGGAGGTCTGCTGTTGACTGCTGTCTGGGCCTGGGGAAGTCCGAGCAGTGGGGGAGGCAAAGTCTAAAGACCACAAGCAGAGTATTAACACACTGATGGACCTTAGCACATCTGATGAATGATCAGCCACCAATACACACCAGGTGATTTGAGAAGGTCCAGCACGCTGCCCTGCTTCAGGGTCTTGGCTGGCTTGAAAGGTCCTTCGAAGTCTTCTGTGCTTTTACTTGCTGCTGCTGCTGCTACTGGCTTCACTGGAAAACAACAACAATAATACACAATAATACCTGAGTGCCTGCGATCACCAGAAAGAAAGAAAGGAACGAGCATTTGGGAGCGAGAGCTCCTACCCGCTGTTGCTATGGGAGCGGCCAGCTTCCCGTTGGACATGGAGGGACCCAGCTTGGCGACAGGGGCACTAAAAGTGAATCCAGCCTGGAGGCAGCAAAAGCAAACGGTGGTCAGGGCCGGCGTGGCGCACAGCCGCAGAGCGCCCCGGCTCCCAATCATCAACAGGCAGGCTCGTCTACTCACCGAGGGGGAGAACGACGGGGGGCTAGCAGCGGTCGCTTTGACAATCGGGGAGGAGAACGTGAAGGGTACGCAGGGCGGCGTGGAGGCCGGAGGCGGCTCCTGAAAGGAAACGAAGCACAAGGAGGCGAGGGGGTGAGCGGCGCTGTGGGCCGGGGGCGGCGGAGAGGCCGGGGGGCGGCGCGCGCACCTTGCTGGCGTCCGTCTCCTTGACGGGGGTCACTGGCGCGACGCTGGGGGCGGCGCTGTTGGTGGCGAGCGGGGGCAGGGGCGAGGTGAAGCTGAAGGTGGGTAAGGCCGAGGTGCTGATGGGCAGGGAAATGGCCGGGAGGTCGGGCACCTCAGCCACCTGGTGCGGACGACAGGGCGTGTTGAGATTCAGGGCACAGCGGGAGAGCAGAGAGCCGAGACCGTGTCACTCTGAATACATCAAACCACATCGTCTGATCTGGATGTGCGACTCGGTTTTTTTTCCCCTCTCCGAGGCGGCAGATCTAAAAATAGTGGCATCGACGTCTGTTTCTTCCGCCGTCATCCCGAGCTGTGAAAGCGGGACGTGGAGGTGGCCGGGCGCTTACCTCCTCCTCCTCGTTGTGTTTGGAGGAAGGCCGCGCCGTGGTGCGCTCCCTCTTCATCTTGCCCCCTCCGGAGCCGGCGCTGCTGGGCGCCGGCGTGCTGGACAGAGGGTAGGCCGGCCCGCTGGAGCTCGTTGTGCTAGCGGAGAGAGGGACGCAGCGGTTGAGCTGACTGAATCGTACACACACACACACACAGCTGTCTTCAAACAGAAACAAAAAGTCGTTATCACATCCAGATGGTGTTGAATGGCTCCGGACGCATGTTTGCATTCCCGTCCTGGAGGTCTGATGTGACCGAGACGAGCTGAGGCCGTCTCTACGGTGAAACAAGGAGCTGCTCTGCGTTTTTTGCAAGCCGAATGTCACCATTTTCTAGGTGATGAGAGAGATCCGCTCCATTCGGCTGCAATGCTGCAAACCAGAGAGCTGGAGGGCCTGGGTGAGTTATCAGAAGACCACGAGGAAGCAACACTTCCAGGGGAATCGCCGTTTCCCAGTGGCTGTTTGAGCGGGGTCACTATTAATTTTTCATGATTTAAAAAAAAAAAAAATCAATAAAAAGGGAAATGTAATCAAGCAGAAGCATGATGAGTATAAACTAATATGCTGGGACATTGAGATTAAACCTTCGGCATGCGGCCGGATAGCTTGATGCAGTCATGTGACTGTTTTCTCTAGCTTGGCATGTTTCATGCATCATGCAGTTTTCATCAGCTCCAACTGCTGCCCGATCACAAAACGCTGTACCTTTGAGGTGGACCCGGGGGGGCTTCAGGTAGTTGTGGCGATTGTCTCGTAGGCTGAGGAAACAAAAGGGCAAAGTCAGCCTGGGGTTCACCGGGCTGCGGTGGACGGAGAGCGTCTAGCTTTTTACCGTGTCTCTCGGGGTTCTGTCCAGAGCTCGGCTCGCTCCGCCAGGAGTCAGAGTCGCCCTGAAGGACACGGAGCGGTTCCCCGACACAGACGCTGCGGCCGGCACCAGCAGCTTCTGCACCGGCGGGAGGTCCGGGTCCATCTGATGGAGGGAGCGATGACAGGGCATAAAAGGCAATATATGAGAAGACATGCTTGATACTGCAACATAATGAAAACAGTAGCTCATTGGGCAAACTTCTTGTTCTGGAACAGTACAAAAAGACTGGCATTAAGATTTGAAATCTTGCACAACATTTTACTGATGTTTACTGCAGCTTTATCAGGGAGCAGCTTAACAAAGCTTCATAGCAAGATCAAATCCTTCCACAATGGGTGCAATGACACCAGAGATACATGCACTAAAGTTAAATATGAATTACTTTAAAATGTGGGAATGAAGTTATAGACACTTTACATTCTATCACATTTCTGCAAGAGATGAAATTATCCTCCTGTGTGCCTTTTCCCTAGATACACTATCCACAGTCCAAAAACATGCATGTTTAGGGTTTAGGGTGATTAGAGACTGTCAATTGCCCTTGGGTGAGTGAATGCTGCGCTGTGTGTCCTATGATGGAAAGGTAACCAAACACGTTCACTCCATTCATGTCGTGGTATACACAGTGCTCGTGAATCTAACCTTGGACAAATTTAACTGCAGCCTAACATCACTATAGACAATAGATCGGTAAAAAGTTCATATTTTTGATTCAGGGCCTCTTCACATTCCCCTCCCAGAGCTCAAGGAACGCCTTGTATGGAGCCCCGTATTTGACGCTCCTAAGCTAAGAGCACCACAGCCATGGAGGGACCGCCTCGATAGTGAGCCTTATTGTTTTGGACCTGAAAAGGTCTATGCACCATTGTTGGCCTCTACAAAGCAGCTGTCGCAGCTGTAACATGTCTGACGGTTACTACTGAGAAGTTCAGGCCAGGGCTGGCACAACTTAACAATGGACTATACTCCACACACACACACACGCATACATACAGAGCCAAATTCCTCATGGAGCCTAGTGCATACACGCACACACACGCCCGTACACGCGCACTCACACACACAGTGGTGAACAGCTGTGTCGGAGCCACGGAGGATCCTGTTCACTGGTGCTAAAGAGGCCAACTAACAGCGAGACAGGAAGTGACAGGGGAGGACAAACCACGGCAAGTGGTGCCGGGTCTGCACAATGATCGCTATGTTCATAACGTGATCCCGGGTGCTCAGCCACACACGCGGCAGGGAGGAAAACAGGCCAGGTGTGCACAGACGAGCTACAAGTCCAGTTCCCGCTTTACATTTGAATATCAGAAATATCCGTACTCACCCGTTTCTTTTTCGACTGAAAAGGTGAAGCATCTAGATGTGTGCCATCCATAGACTGCAAAGAGACAACAACGTGCGTGAGAAAGTCCGATTCCAGTTTCACAGCCACTTCATACGTCTGATATTTCCCCAGAACTGAACTTCATGCATACACATGAAAAAGCTCTTACTGCTGACAGAGGGGACGAGGCTGCCGCTGGGATTCTCCTGGCATCCTGTAAAGCGCGCACACCGGTGTTGTGAATCAAGTGTAAACGTGGGCAGAGACTAACCACGGCTAGACAAAACGTTTGCGCGTGATAAGAGAATAATGTGTCTATACTCACAGCCAGGGGACTGGACATGCGCTCCAAGGACTGCAGGATGCGTCTGGCTGTGGCGCTCGTCACCCCACAGGGCTGAGCACCAGCAGGCTTGGCCTTGATCTGTCTCCTCACCGGAGCCTGCAGAGCGGACGAGCTCATTTAGTCTCCAATTAAACTGATATATTCACACTTCGCTTCCTGTTGTCCTACGAAGTCAGCGTCTGAAATCAAAAAGCCTCTAAAAGACGAAAACGCTCAACGTGCACGTCAGAGCTACTATAAACTACATATAGTAAAACGAATGGGTTTTGAGAGGCTCACGTGGTACGGGGTCCCAGGGCGAGAGCGGGCGCTCCTGGCTGCAGCGGCCCCGCCGTATGTGGTCTTCCCGGGGTAGAAGGGCGAGTCTCCGAGCTGACTCGAGTTTAGCACTGTGTTGTTGAATGTTGACTGGAGAGAGAGAGAGAGAGAGGGGGGGGGGTGGGGGGGGGTGGGGGGTAACGCGCAGGCTTTAATTGCGTACAGTGAGGAAATAAATGCTTACTAAGGCGGTTGTTAGCAATGCTGAAAGAAAAGAAAGAAACGCTTGAAATACTGTGATACTATGATGACTTGTCTTCTTTTACCCAGCTCGGCTGCTTTCCCTCCTAATTGAGTCGCATCGAATGTTTTTACCCAGAGACGTAATGATACGCAACAACCAAACGGGGTTTCATGTGGAAAAAGTGCTGCCTGTGATGTTGGAGGACATCTGACATAACATGCCCAGACTTCTTCTGTCACTCTGAAGCGCTCGTTTGATCTGTTTAATCATCCCGCCTTGTAGAAATCTGAGCAAGAGGAGGCTTAAGAGGAGAGGAGGGAGCAGCTTCTATCATGCGAAGCTCATCTCTGGACGAGCAAAGTGTAAGAAGTTGGTTTTGCAGCTCTGCTTCAGATGTCAAAGTGCACCCCGGATCAGTAAAGCTATCGTACACCTCTGCATGTTTACTCTCATGATGACAGCTCAAACATTAATCCTTTAGCACAACAATTAAACACGAGACTTTGAGTGTAAACAGCTCATGTGGATCTCTTAGTGGCCCATGTGATACTTAGGCATACATGCCTGCATCAAAGTACGCATTTAGGTCTTTATACTCTGTTCCTAATTTCCTGTTGACGGGACTATAACATGCTCAAGCCTGATCTAAGACACTGAGATACTCACGTTGGGGGAAGCTCCAAACACAGACAGGTTGAACGAAGGCCTTTTCAGGCTGGCCTGGGACGCCTGAGGCCCCGAGGTTGTCCTGTCCGTCTCTGGTGACCAAAGCTGGGGAAGTGATGCAGTTTTGGAGGTGGGGACGTCTGTCCAAAAGTCATTAAAAGAAGAGGCGGACTGTTTAGACGTTCTGAATCGGGCTTAAAACGTTACAAGGAGGCAAGAAATAAATAATGTGAATTGATGAAGATTAGATCGTCAATCAGCACAAATCTATGTGGTTCACCTGAATGCTCTGCTCGTACCTTTGTCAGAGGCCCGTGAGGAGAAGCCGCTAGTGGTGGAGATGTTATCATCTTCGTGCTGCGAGAGGTTGTCTTTAATTTCTTTGACGAGGGAGAAGCCCGTGGAGAAGGGTCCTGGCGCTGAGGAGGTGGAGGGTTGAGAGAAAAGGCTGCTGGAAGCCCCCATGGGTGTGGGGGAGGCATCCAGAGTTGGGAAATGGAGATGAGAGCGACTCAGAGGTGGCCGCGAAAGCACATATTCGTGAAAGTTCAGCGATGCCCGGCTGGTCGAGGGCTCTGGGAAGGAGAGGGAGGACAGAGGAGACGGATTAGTCTCTGATACAGGCGGTGTGAATCTCCGAGCTGACCCCAGAGACGCTCACCTGTGTTACTGGTGCTTGGCTCTGGGGAGTCTCGTCCATCAAGGGGAGGAGGTCCCTCCTCACTGCCATTAGGAGGAGGCGGAGGCAGCTGGCAATTCTGGTCTGTCCCCAGCACAGCTCCTCCTCCTCCTCCTCCTCCTCCTCCTTCTGCTCCGGGAGCATCTTCATTCTTGAAGTATTTCTGCAGCCAGGAGGGAACGATGCTCTTTACTGTGTCCGTCACTCGACTGATGAGGCCTGACTGCTGCTGATAAAACACAACGAGAGGAGGAAATGAAACGTCGGAACGACAGAGACTAATGTATAAACAGAGAACGCCCGTCAAATTATCATTCGTAGCCTCCTCACTGGAAGAATCCCTCGACAATCAGCATTGGATGAATTTTAGCGTGTGGAAAACAACAATGCATATTAAACAGATCTGAGGGATGAATTCTCATCATTTCTAAACTACACCGTGGGAAACAACACCACAATTCTACATCTTCGTTGTCCAACTTATTTCCAAATCATAAAAACATGCTGTGGATTACCGGACATACAGGACACAGCAACTGGGGTTGCATTTTTATGATTTGGAATCAGCTACACAGCCCCATTTGCAATGAGAAGCCATTTGTCCTCCCCAGTGCAAAACACAAGCTCAGTATGACAGAAACTGGGTCAGGGCCTGTGTACGCTTCTGTGGAGCACCGAGCGAGTGACACTTGTCTGCACTGTAGTGAGGTCTAGTATTAAATGGCATCACGCCTGGAGAGTAGAATAAATATAGAATATAGTATGAAGAATCTGAGGCGCAACTTGGTTTGAAGACCCCGGGGTCAGTTGGGCACCGTTTTATGAGCTCTAAAGCTGTCAAAATGTGACCAAAACTTTGGAAATTGAAGAGAGTGAGTTCAGCAGAAGGTGCCTGAAGGCAATGACCAAGTAATGGAGAGGACAGGCTGAGAAAGTGAACAAGGCTGTGTGCTAAGGGCTTTGTCCTGCAGTGTAAACACACCACTTTATTCTACAAAATTGTGTCTTTTGCACCCAGAGGGAGAAGGGCAGGGCCGAGAAAATAGGGGGCTACCTAGAAGGTACGTCTGCATGCACAGTGTCAAACCCGTGGTAGCTTTCAGCTGCCGATAAGAGGCGCGTGTGGCTCGCGCCTCACGCTTATCTAAAAAATACACCTGCAGACCACTCTGCACTTTGACCCACGTGCAAATACACACAAATATAACCGCTTACAGCGAGTGTCAAAGCCACCGCCAACACTCGTTATGTGAAACATAAAGTACTGTTCTGGGTGCCAAATGTTGACGTTGGCGTGACTTGCTTTGCCTTTTCCGTCACCTTGAGCTGAAACTTTCATTATAGAAATATACCACTCTGTATGTTGTCTTACAATAACAGCCCTGCGTTGCCCCGTGTTGACATTATCGACCTGAAAGTTTGCTGTAATAATGTGAGCTGCCTCACACGTTCTCATATGGACAAAAAGAAAAAAAGGGTGGCGTGAACATTACATGTCCTGTCACGTTCCTTTTCGAACCAGCCGGGGTTGAGTAAATAAGGCTAGTGAGTTACAGGTAAAGCCATCCCTTGAGGACAGGTGTGCTCGAGATTGACTTAATCACCGTTTCTGGCTGCCTAGAGTAGGTGCATTATGTGAACGACAATCCACCTCACCTGCCATCATCTCCAAAGGTATGATAACATGCAAATAAGTGCTGACAATATGCTAAGGTTTTCATTCCAAATGTCAGTGATAATTATCCTCAATTGAAATACTAAATACTACTAATAAGTATTACTAAATAACGGGTTTCTGGTTTTAAATTACTGAATATCCTGTCTCATGTTCTATGTTTATATTTAAATACATTATTGGATTTTGCTATGGTTATGTATACAGACAATAACAGCTTTGTGATTTCTGATGACTAGAGTCTACAAATGTCCAAATCAGATATTAATGACCTTTATACACCTCGCATATAAGACCAATATCCCTTTGAGCACAGGTCTTTTGACACTTAATTCCGGTAATGTTTCATATTTCTGTCAATTCCTGCATAATGGGGCGCAAGACTTCAATGCGACTTCTATTTATCTACTTACTGATAAAACTGTTGATATATCTGAACATACATCTTCTGCAGTTTTGCAGCTTGTACCATCTCACTCTACACTTACAGCTAGCCTGAAACTGTTTGCACTAATACACATATTTTGTATTTTCATTCAATGGTTATTCTCTATTCATTTATTATGGTTTTTAACCCTGACTACCTACCTCACTACCAGTAGGAAGTGTTTTCTCTTGAAATTTGAATCCCTGATTTCCCCGAGGGCACCTTTACAACGTTTCTTTGTAAAGGAGGCAGTTTCTACCCTCTATGAATAGTGTCTACACATTTAAATCTCACTTAACTCTTATACACCTAATAAGGGCAAAGTCGAACATTTGATTACCTTTTACTAATGGGTTGTGATTAATCATATGTATAACCATCAATGCTTCCATGTATTGTGTTGTAGTGTAAACTATCTAGCCTCATTTTAGCGACAGCTTCCAGCTGCCTCTTCAGTCAGATACCACTAATGAGATGACACAGGACAATGGATGTGCCACTGTGTGTCCCCTGTTGACATTAATATATGTTTTTAAAGATAACCTCAGTTGATTTCAAGGCGGCAGAGAGCATCTGAGGCAACCATGTGGGTTTCCAATCAGCCGACGCTTCCTGCGCAATCCACCTAGCTGAGATTTGACTCCCGTTAGTTAGCCTATCATCCCGAAATCATTCCCAACAGGGGTTAATTCACATCGGACGGGATCCACGGCTACACAGATATACAGATCAGATCCCAATAATCATGGCACATCGCCCACACGACGGTGCGGTCCCTGAAAACTTAGAAACAGGAGACAACAATGCATTGGCTCGGCGCTGCTAACCAGCTAGCGAGCATGAGCTAACTCTGAATTCGACTTCCTTGCTTTCCGCTAACGGCTCAGAACTTACTCGGGTTATTTAAACGTCTCGGACGCGCACTCGTGTTTAACCAAACGCCGGTAACTTTGTCTACAGCGGCCCCGGTGTCCTGCTTTGACCTGTCAACTCCGTGTGAATCCGCTAACCTTTAAGCCCAGCTCGCTAGCAAGCCGCTAGCCGCGCTCACAGCGCGTGGAGGCCACGAGCGCTAACAGGAGGCCATGAAATGTCTCCAACAAAACAAAAACAAAACATTATCAAATACTGCCGCCGCGGCCAACGCCACGTCCTCGACGGGAGCTCTCGGCGAGAAAACTCCTACTGAATGTACCTGTTTACTCTTGGCGTAAGGTTTGGAGGCGATGTGATATCTCCTGCTTCTAATTTTCCCTCCACCCGTGGCCGCCATGGCTCTGTGGTCTGAGGCTGTGTCGGTGCCGGATAGCTGTCATCCAGCACAGCGGCCCCGCGCTGCGCCTGCTGGGAAATGTAGTTAGCCGGACGTAACAAAGGGAGGGCACGGCGGCGACACGCGGGAGCATTTGATGTCATCCGGGGAAATGCTATGTTTGGTTTCCATTGGTTTTCAGCCCATTCCAAGACGAGACAGAATTACTGTTACTTTTTGGCACGCGTGTTTTTATTTGAGACAATATTCTTCATTCATAAACATAAATTCGATTTTTTTTTAATCCTTTGTTTTTTGTTATTGTTTTACAAATAGAAAATGAGCTTTTGTTTTAAGTTACCAATTCAACAATTCAGGCTATTCAACTATAGAACCCCTAACAACCTTCCCTACCCCTGGCTCCCCTGTAATATTCCATGTGTACTTTTATTCCTATACCAGTTCCCTCCTATCATATAGTTGGCATTTAAAATAAAAAATTGTACACTACCAAGAGAAAGTGGAGTTTATTTGTGATATGGTGACTAAAATAAGTAATCAGATCATCGCCTTTTGCCGGTCCGTATTGAAGGGGCAAAAGGGAGTTATGGAGAATGAGGATTACATGTAACATGATAGACAAATGTCCTGTCAATGGCGACTACGACTCATCACATGAAGTAAATGAAACAAAAGTTACGTTCATTCTTGAATTAAGCAATTTGAAGCAATTTTTTTCATTCATAAATAATGTACGATTGGAAAACCAGCAGTAGGAAGTAGTGAGTAAGGCAGCCAAATACTAACATTGAAGGGTTTGTAGAGTTGGGCCTCCTCTTTCATAGCAGCCATAACAAAGAAACCAGGCCTGTCCTATCTACTTTTGTGTGTTTATTTCAATTTTCCATGGAAATGATTCTAGGAGGATTAGGAAGAATGGCCTGAAAAAGGAATGGCGAATATTCATCCTCAAAATATTTGTGAGACCTATCATAGCAATTGGTATCAAAGACAATATATTTCTTGATCCTGTAACATATTTAGTTATTGGATCGTAATTTCATGCTCGCAAAAAAATCTATTTAGGGGTGATTTTCATGTAGGTAGGTAAAACCTAAATTTAATATTAATTCATCCAATATCTTATCCACAAGATAACGTCCTGGTGGTCCCTAGCATCACTATTTCACATTTCAAGAAGGCAGGAAATACATAGTAGCCAATCCACTGCATCATAATAATCTGAGATCTGTAACAACTTAACAATATATTTAATCGTATTGAAGAACAGACACCATGAAAAACATCAATGTTGTCAACATTTAATTCTGCGTACAAAACAAGTAAAGCCACTCGTATAAAATCAGTGATAAGTGGTAATAAGTAATGCATTAACACTTTAGGTTAATGCTCTGACACTTCAATCATTGTTCAGTAACGGAGGCTGGCTAGTATTCAATTAACAGGCATCAATCAGACCCAACAGCTGATGTGCACCTGTCGCTGTCTTTATCAATGTCACATTTCTTAAAATGGATCAAAAAACATTGAAAAGGATCACACACGTGATTATCCTCTGCTACTGAATGTCACCACAGTGCTATGGAATTGTCACACACGCTCCACTTACTCTCAACTACTTACAACAAACACGCAAAAATGACAAAAATATCTGGTCCAAGAACCACATTATGAAAGCTTGTAAGAGCAAGAACACATATAAAGGTTACAGTTAGTTTCCGAAACATTTCGTTGCTCCTCTCAGTTGGACAAACGGACACCTTGTAAACCTGGAATATGTTTTATCAACACCAGTGTATAAATCAACAGTAGTCATCACCAGTGATCTGAAGTCTCCTTTAGTAAATCAATATTCAACAATAAAGAGGGTTTAGAAAGTTTAAGTGCATAAAGATGTCTATATTGCAGCATGCGGCTACTCACAGTGGTGATGTGGGCTGGCTTTAAAGCCAGCCCCACAGACAAAGCTGGCACACCCCGACAGTGCAAAGCATCCAAACAACATCCAGTAGTTTAAAGCAGGAAATGTCAGATGGAGGTGGATGCAGTCGGCACATTGGCTTTACAGTGCAAATAAGGCCATAATCCAGTGCATATTCCTTAGTTATTTGGGGTCATTTAAGCATCTTTGACATTAAACAGAAAGCACACCTCGTCATAGTGTTGAGAGTTATGGAATTGGTAGTATTGCTGCGTGTGCAGAGAATTGATCCTCAAGGCTGCTGGTTGACAAGTCTTTGAGCTCATTGTCGTGTTTGGCCTCCAACTTGTGTGGCCACCGGGACTTGTTAAGATGAAATACCACGTCTAGACATCATGTGTCTCTGAGTCTTTCTTCTGTCACCTGGGAACCATTACACCCCCAGAGCAGCTTCACAAACAGTTATTCAAGTAAATGTAAGTGCATACTTCATTCCCCTTGTTGGGAAATAATCTATTGAGCCACCGGCGCCATAGTTTATTGTTTCTTTCCTCCATGGCCGTTTACAAATCGGTTCCTTCCAGGTGCTTTCCGCCATTTGGTGGGTTGTGGATTTCTCGAGGAGTTGCTCTGATCTACGGAAGACAGAGACACAACTATGCTAAACATTCAGGTTTGAGCTTATAGTAGACCTTTCACCAGTATGACTGATGCGGGGCTGACCTGTAACTCCATCTGGGAGGAAACCACATGAGCTGATAACGCTGCTGTCATCACAGTCCTCACTTTTCACACGAGAGGTCTGGAAACAGAAGTAAGTTCAGAGTAAAAGGCATGGTGAGTAAAAATAAGATGCACAGCCATAAAAACTGAAAACTGACCCATGAAGCTTACGGTAACAAGTGCTTACTTTTCACTGAAGATATTTTGACAGGTTACAGAGGGAAAAGTACCCATGTAAATTGCAAAATTAACGATGGCTTAACTTCCTTCAGTGTGCTCAGCTTATGGGTTGCAGATACTGTGTATGTTCACTATCACACAGTGGGGGACATTCATTTCACTGAGCTAATGTTATGTAGGGCGCACACCTAAAAATGTCAACAATGAACACATTCTGTTGTGGTGAGAACATTGTCAGCTAGTTTTAAGGTCCTCTGCAGTAAATCAAGAATCAAATCAAACCTATCAAGAGTCAAACAACATCTCACCATGATTTTGTTTTGCTCATACCACACCATCCCGTATAAGCACAGAAGTGTGATGAGTGCCTAAAAAACAGGAACACAAAAACATCTGGTTAATGATATCTCATATGAGCACCATGATAAACATCCTAAAAATGTCAGCGCATTGGAACATTCACAGCAGATGCATGATACAGGGACAATGGGCCTACACTTGGTCTTCGTTTTCAATGCAGCTTTGATCAGACATCTTTTTCAGGTCAGTGAGTGGGCACATAAGTGCTCTAGCCTCTGCTGAACTGAAACACACCCATCTATTAGTACCACACACACACAAACACACGCACACAAAACCACACACACACACGCACATACATGCACACACGCACACACACACCTTTCCTTACCAGACAGAGCAGCCACAGGAGCACATAGCGAATTTGTGTCTTGGAAAACAAGTCCTGACCGAATTTCACACAAGCAAGTGCTTCGAGGAAAGCGATGGCCCTGAGGGAGAAATTAAAAGGGGTTAGACAAATGTTGTGGTCAGGATGGGAAATTTTCAACACAGCCTTTCGTATTTCACAATGGCCCCCTCTCTTGGCAGTGCCACTTTATTGCAGATAGACTGTGGATGAGAAACACTTGTGGCATACGCATCTAAATGCACGTGCTCTGTATTACTGTCCTCCAGCCTTTCATACATACACATGACATTATTCACTCTCAGCACAGATGTAAAGGTTAGACTGCAGGAGTAAGCCTGGCTTCACTGATAAGTATTTCATGCAGACGGTGAGACTGTCTCGTTGCTATGGAAACTGGAGCAGACCGACGGCACCGGCGGCTTTGTGTCTTAGATGAGGTCAGGAACTCCATAACATTATCAGCTTCATTCATGTTCTCAAAAAGCGGGCTCTGAACAAAGTCAAATTCAGTTTAAAGTAAAAAAATAAAAGAAGGCTAATCCATTTTCACCATGACTTACTCAGTCCGAGGCTGCGGCTATTGCAATCAACCAAAAGTTGATATTATGAACTGGAGACTCATGTTGTTTTCAATTCGTTCAGCTTCCAAACTTTGTTTCTAAGATGATACTCACCCAAACACCCAGCATTGTGTGCCAACCCGTTTACACTGAGTGTCTGTCAGGTATGCGTAATATTGCCTAAAAGATGGGTGAAAAAAGCAGAGCAGAGTGAGGGCTGAAGGTTTCCACACAGGTGCAAACTTCAGATTATGCCTGAAACAATCCCAATTTTACTACCCTTCAATATCACAATGAAAAGCAACCTTACAAGGAGGTATTATTTAAATCTGGCTGATCGCATTTATTTTTCCTTAGGTGCGGTGTTAAGATGCTGGTTGATGGTTGAACCTACCGCACTGTAGGCGCAGTGATGACTCCAACGAGGAGGATCCGACACCAGCTGAGGGGGTGTGAGGCCTGGAAGACGAAGATGTGCTTCAAGAAGAAGGTGTTCAACTCCGTCAGCTGTGGAGACAAGAGGCAGACAGGACTCTGGCAGTCGCTCATGACATATTGTGTCTTTGCTCTGCTATGAGAGCTCCAGGATTATACAGCGAGAAGTATTATATTAGTAGACTACTTTATTAGACAGACTACATTACCTGCCACAGGATCATGAAGAGATAGATGCCCGCCAGCCTCTGGAAGGACGACTTTGGGTCAAACCACCGTACAAAAGTCCAGCTTGCTGGGGTGAACTGGAGCACGGCTCTCTTTATCTTCCCTGTGGTGCTGTGGATTTCTCTGAACAGAGTGGGCAAGAAAAGACGTCACAAGACCATTATCACCACCTACTTCCTGTTACACATGAACAACATCAAAAGGATGTTTTTTAAGAGGATCTCTCAGTCAACCATTAAGTATATCTGTAAGGAAAATGATTAACAAAAGAACTGTTTTACTAACTTGATGCTGGCCCATCGATACGTCCTCATCTCCAAAAAGCGGCAGGCGGTCATACCCAGCCAGATGCCCCCTCCATTACACAACAATATGTCCAGTATCACTTGATCCCACCAGCACTCCGCAAAGTTTGGCAGCAAGTGCATGAAGAACAGCTGTGAACATCAGGAAATAAAGCACACTTTTTAGTCTGGGGATTTCTTTTAAATTGCTTTTTTTTTTGCTTTTAATTGAAAGAATCCAAGACCAGGATTCAGTTGATTCTGAGGTGAGTGAATCTGCTCTTTAGCTTGTAAGCTCATCCCATCACTTAACTGCCAGCACAAGCCCAAGCTCATACTGCTTCTTTGTTAAACTTTGTTTGAGTTTCGGTCCTGCGCAGACCAGGCCTAAGTGAAATCATGGAGGACTACTAACTGTATATGATCTCACATAACAGAGTGACCTCGTCTTCAACACATGCATACTACCTCAGTGAGTTCCCAGGTGATGCTGATGGTCCAGCAGAGGCCATAGCTGCGGATGAGCAGCGCCTTCATGGCCCAGCCTGCAAAGTGGCCAAATGCAAAGATGTCAAAGTGGCTCAGGATCCGCTCCCATGTTATCACTGTACAGTTTACAGCATACTCCTGGAAGAGAGAAGAAGATAAAGTGTTGGAATGAATGGGGGAACATTCAGATAATCCATTACAGCTGCAATGATAAAACAAAGAAGTTAATTTAAATAGATATGTGACAGTTGTACGAGAAAAAACAGGGAAACACTAGTGAACAGCGTCCTGACCATGACATCTGCCTCTCGTGTGGCATAGCGCAGGTTCGGATCCAGCCAGTACATCAGCACCTTTACTTGTTCCCAGTTTAAGAAGATGAGGAAGACGAGAAACAGGAAGTACATAACACTGAGACCTGCCAGGGACAGAAGAATGTGTGGATTAAGACAAATGAAAATTGGATCCAAACATAAAATGTGCTTCATGGCAAGCACTCTTACCAAATACCATTCGCCATATTGCAGGATGTGGCCTGGTGAATGGTCCTATTGAAAGAAGAAATATGAACAATGAACCTGTAAGTGGCTACTTGCAACAACCCTGCTTTATAATAGAAATAAGAAAAGTAAGAAAACAGGGAGAAGTGGATGAAAGCTATAGGCAAAGCTATAGAACTGGGAGGACTGGGACTAAACCAGAGTAAGGAAAAATGATCTGGCAATTTTCAAGCCATTCAAATCAAGTATTTTTGGACATATATTTGGGTTTCTTATTCTCTATGGGTTAAATGCTTCAAAACTCCTGAGTAAACTGAGACAAAACAGCCTTGGTAATGACACAATGTGAGGAATTTGCACAGCTTACCATTAGGAAAAGCCAGGACACTGATGACCAAGAAGAACGAGATAACGACCAATAAACCAACCCTGAGGTTATTGTCAGAGTGCTCATCATCCCTGTAACAATGCAACATCACATGTCAACAAAGGGAGGCTTGTCTCAACATGCTCAACATTACATGCATCTATGTATTATCCAGCAAAAGGCCATTACTCTCGGAGTTTAAAACTCATATCAGACAACTATTAAGTTACAGTTACGCACTGTATATTACCTGGTAAATGCAAAGTACATGAGGCTGAGCACAGTGAATGTCAGCAATGTGATGGTGTGAGGTTTATAGAAGAAATCAATGCAGATGTCGTCCACTTGTTGCTCGTTTATCATTCGGAAGTGTAACTTATAGTTGGTATCATCTTTCCGGGATGTCCTTGAGGCTGTGGCGGCGGCCATGTCGGTGTTTTTTTAAGCTTCTCTCTTAATTTAACCGGTTAGTTTTAAAGCTTAAAACTGCGAGTTGTTAACGCAGAAAGACGAGTTGACGCACAGGCGAAGCCCTAAAGGCGAATTGACCTGGAAGGTCAACAGGGGTGTTGTAGTTTACAATACACATTCACTAATTCACCAAACGAGTAGTATTGACTTTGAGACAATATAATCCATCATATTAATATTTTAAATTGTCTCTCTATAATTTACATAGATATTATTTTTCAGTCTTATCCCAGAGATTGATCGCTTGTGTTCATACACTCCCCCCATGAATATGTTATTGTGGTACATTCCACACGGGTCGACTTCAGTAAGCTCTTCCGGTAACAGACACGTGAAAACGGTTGTCATTGCGGGAAAACTCTGTGGATGTCAGCGATTGAGTGTTGCATGTTTCTCTGAAATCGTAAGTAAAAAGTTCTCAGCTTCACTCTTCAGTCTGTCACTGTTATGTTGCGTTCACAGCTAGCTCCACCTCAAAGCATCCGTCCTGAAGCTAGACTGTGGTCGGACCGCGAATCTCGGACTAAAGGAGAGACAGCAAGCTCCTGCTGGACTAAAGTGCTGTATTTTATTTGCTAAGATGACCACATGTTATTCTAAATAAGTATCACTCTATAAAATGTTTCAGGTGGCAATGATGAAGACATTATGTTAGCTAAACTGGCCACTAAAGCTCTTAAAAGATTTCCTTTAAATGGCAGTGCTGCCCAACCTCAATGTCATTGCATTGAGTCTGGGAAAAATTAATAATATATAGCCCATATAATACACGTACATGTTTATGTTTTAGCATTTTAAATCAGTGATATATATGTATATAGAGTTATTTTAATTATTTTCTTCGCTCAACACCAAAGCTCTAGGTCAGTGCTATTGATACTGTAGGTCTATGTATGTATAAATATTTGAATATTTTGTGTTCAAACCTTACAGTATTTGTGCTTCTAACCAATGTATCCACCTTGTTAGTTTTTGTACGACAAACTAAGTAAAGGAAAGGGTCAACCAAGGATCAATTCTATCCATCCAATAGCCCTGCCTTTCTAATATGGTCTTTTATTTTTTCAGAACTGCCATGGCTTCATCCTGCACGCAGCTGTGTCTAAAATGCAGAAGTCTCCTCTCTTCCAAAACAGTATTAAATGCTTGGCAGTACTCTGCACAAGCTCGTCATTGCGCTACAGTAACAAGGTTACAGGCAAACATCCTAAATGGACCCTCAATAATCATCAGGGGCAGCCCAGCTACAGCATGTACGAAAATGTGGTGGAAACAACAGACGTTCTATTATAGTGATTTAAGTGCCAAACATGTGGAAACTGAGGCAAGGGAAAATTCAGATGTCAACGAATTGTCGAGAGCTGATGCTGTTGCAACCAAGAATCCTCTGGTGCCGGTCAGAGGTGCTGTGCCAGTGAGCGAGAGCCAGACATCATTAGGTAAATAGTGTTTTACTTTTCACCAACATCTGGATTCCATATAAATGTATAGATGATTATGTAATAGACTTGTTCTGTCCGAATGTTTCACTAGATCTGGATGCTGTTGCTGAATTGTCAGCATTGGAGGTTATTAGCGATGAAGAGGCTGTCAGTATATCTTTTCCTCCTCCCATTCCCCCACTCTCTACCTCTCTCAAAGACTATGTTGACCAGTCTGAGACACTCACCAAACTGGTACAGCTAGGTAATCAAAACTTCAGACTACAAATGATAAAAATTTTCATTAAGTAAGAAACTCATTGTGTTGAAAGTGTGACATAACTCAAAGCCCCTCATCTTTTGCAGGTGTAGATCTGTGGAAGCTTGAACAAAGGCGCAATGTGGGCTCCATGTTGCTAAGGCTCAACTTCAGCACAGATGTAGCCCCAAAGCTACTGTTTCTCAAAGACATTGGGGTGGAGGACTCTCGTCTTGGCTACATCATCACGCACAATCCCTTTATTCTCTCAGAAGATTTGGAAAACCTGCAGGCCAGGTAACATACCGGGAGCAATGAAAAGGAAGCTTTAAATGCCTCTTCACATCAGTTAAATGTCTTGATTCTAAAATTAGCATTGTAACATTAGAAATATTAGGATGGGAAGGTGCACACAGCTTTGTCATTTTTTATTCTGTATATGTTCTTTTTTTGTTTGTGAAGGGTGAGCTATCTCAAGTCGAAAGATTTCACTTCTAAGAATGTTGCATCCATGGTATCCAGAGCTCCATATCTCCTTAACTTCAGCGTGACAAGACTGGACAACAGACTGAGGTTTTATCAGGAACAGCTCAGTCTCAGTGCTTATAAAGTGAGTATCCTTAACTGTTGTAGGAGAGGCTGAGATGGAAACTGTTACTTTATTGGCTTGGAAAAAAATATATAATTTTTCTCTCTCTACAGACACGGAACATTGTGGCTCGTTTACCTAGATTACTGTGCGGTAGTTTGGAGCCTGTGCGAGAAAATCTGAAGGTACTGCATAACAAATTACATTATTAGCAAACACCAGTTAAGTAACCGTTAGGTGCTTTGTCTAAAGACATTTTGAAAATGTTTTCGACAGGTTTGTGAAATAGAGCTTGGCTTTAAGAAGAATGAGATCCAGCACATGGTCATTGCTGTACCAAAAATGCTGACTGCCAATAAAAGGAGGCTAACCCAAACGTTTGACTTCCTTCACAATACCATGAAGGTGCCTCACCACATTATTGTCAAGTTCCCACAGGTAAACTGACTGCCACTGTTTTTTTTTATTCATCATTGCGAGATTAGCATGAATTTGTTTTTTGTGTATTTTGTCACATTCTTGATGAGCATCCTATATATCATCCCACAGGTCTTCAATACCAACTACTTGTGTCTCCGAGAGCGCCACATGTTCCTTGAATACCTTGGAAGAGCTCAGTATGACCCAAACCTGCCCAACTACATCTCCCCAGACCGTCTGGTGTCTTTACCCAATGAGACATTTTGCACAGAGTTGGCGTCAGCCACCTTGGAAGATTTTTACTTGTTTCAAAAGACAATTTGAGTCATCATTAGGTCTACTGTAAATGAGATACAGAACAAATAATGTCATTACCATGCAGACTTGAAGGTTATTAAATATATGAAGCATCAACTGACATATGACATTTTCTTTATTATTGTAAAGTTAATAAATGTACACAATGTAAATCTGTGTCCCTGCTTGAAGCATGTGGAGATTCTCATTCATTCATTTCAGTGTACATTGTGGCAATTTGGTACTGAAAGATGAGGTGTGGTTTGTAAGCTTCACTGTGCAAATAACCAAATCTTACTTTTTAATGGGCATATTACAATGCATACAAACATGCAGTGACAGCACTTAGTGGAAAAATCGCAGACACATTTGATTTGCTTGTCACTTTCTATATGTAATAAACTGGTAACCTGTCCAGGGTGCATTCCCTGCATTACCCTCTGTGTTCTGGAAATCTCTGTGACACTATTAAAGTACAAAGTACCAGTTCAACTTGATATAAAATGTCATTTTTCTGCTCAATTAAAATGATAAAATGAAAGCGGACCGTTTGTCTGACGTCACAGATCAGTAGTTAAAGTGAATATATACAACTATGGCGTGTATTTATGGTCCTTACCATATTGTACGTGAAATAAGTATATAAGTATCCGTCAACACGTTGCGCAATCGACCTGAAAAGTCTTACCCATAATGCATAGCGGTCCTTCTCAGTGGTAAAAATGGCGGCGAGGGCACCAGGTAAGTGAATGTCGCTCTGATTTTACATATTAACCTTTAACGTACATGTTGTAATGGCGTTACAGGTGAATAGTGCGATATACGCTGCTGTGAAACACTGGGCAGCGCGTCTGTCTCATTTTGACACGCTGAGCATGTCTTTAGGTCCATTGGACTTGTGAGTGTCCTCAGTGTCCCCGTGCTAGGTTAATGCTAACAGCGGAGCTAGGCTAAGATTAGCTTAGCACTGGACCCTAACCACAGTAAAAACTGTTATATAATGCACTGACACAGCCTAAAAGGTCAATTTGATGATTGATATCCATTTCAATTGTGCCTCAGACTCTAAATGAGACCTGTAATTGGTGTCTGGTGTCGGCTCAAATGTCAATCCTTGGTTGATAGCTAATGACAACTACTTGCATTCTCCCTACTGTGTACTACAAATTAAAGCTCGACGGTGTAAATGTGGTCGGAAGGGCAAGTTATCCCTTGCATGTCAGATGAAGTTGAATTGCTACGTCCTCATCATATTCAAGTGATATGAGCACGATAATGGCGTCAAAGTCACTGATAAGACTTGAGACGTAGCAGTGTGTAATTATGAGGTCACATCTGACACATTTTCCTTAATATAGCGCAAGAGCTTGAATATTTTGAAAGGTTTATTGGCAGAGATTGGTTAGGTAATGAGTAATTAGTCGTCACTGCAATTCTCTGTTCATCTAGTGACAACTTTAATGTTTGTTTCCCTAAAGTTGAGTTTGCGCCTGCTGACCGATCTTGTCTTTGTGTCCTTGTCTTGCCATGTTCACAGCAACGACAGGCAGGCTTATGCATGTCCTGCGCAAATGGTATTACAACCAGAGTGGCTTCAACAAGCTTGGTAAGCTCAACAAATTCTATGTCTGTGTATTGTAAATCACGAACATATGGATGTTGAGAAAAGTCACAGTGGTCTGTACGTCTTCAACCTTTATATCTTCATCAGGTCTAATGCGTGATGACACGTACTATGAGGATGGTGATGTGCTGGAGGCTGTGAGGAGGCTTCCGGAGACTCAGTACAATGATAGGATCTTCAGGATCAAGAGAGCCCTGGATCTGTCAATGAAGCAGCAGATCCTCCCAAAAGAGTTGTGGATGAAATACGAAGAGGTTTGATGGCCCTACACAACTTTTTAATTCATGTCATGCATAGGAATAATGTTGCTCTGCATGTTTAGCCACCTAACACCACTGAGTACATGTCAATGAAAGCAGTAATCAAGAAGCTTTTTTGCAGTGTCTTTTAAAAGTTTTACATTTTCTCTTACCCTCTGAATTTATAGTATGCATTTTGATGTCGTTTTTCTTTAGGATGTCCCGTACTTGACACCGTATCTGACAGAGGTGATCCGTGAGAGGAAAGAAAGAGAGGAGTGGATGAAGAAATAGACGGTTCCCAGTCAATGCTTTTAATCCTTCAGTCAGTAGTCGGTGCATGGTTGTCCATCTGGTGTAATATTTAAAATGAAATGTGATCTATATGAAAACAGTACTCATTAAAGAAATGTACATTTTGGAAATTGTGCAACGTGTCATTGAGATTTTAATTTATGGCTGTGAGAAAATTGCAAACTTGCTATGCTATGAATTTCCTCTACAAACATAGCTACTTAAAACATTTAACTCAGAATAAAGACATGTATATACAGTCAAGAACATGTACAAAAGATACAGATTTAATTGTATCAATTTCAGATGGCTACTGTACCCAGTATAGTAGCTGCATCTGTCTGTGTATACCTAACTGGTACTGCAGCGGTCTGCTGGACCCAGGACCTACGTCCTGGACAGGTCTCCAGTCCTTTACAGGGCATACACACCATCCCTCTTCACACTCATACCTATTAACAGGCTCCATTCCACCTAAACATGCATATTTTTGGACTATGGGAGAAAACTCATTCAATATTGCACATAAAACAGTCCTGAGACATACATGAATTGCCAGTTTGCTGGTTCACTAATGGCACTGAACTAAATACTCACAGTCACACTTGACAAAACCAGAGCTTTGAAGCCTCTGGTTTGCTTTACACAATTGTCTTGATTCATATAAACAATTTCAGGCTGTTAATTCACTCCATCTGAGCCTGTGATCTCCTGTTGTCCACATCAGTTATGGTTCCAATGAAGTTCCCGACGATGTTGTTGAAAGATTTTAGTATGGACACTCCCAGTTCGTTGCTGGTTTCATTAATGTCTGGGTCGTAGGCACCCATGAGAGGCGTGCACACCTCCACGTTCCCCCTTCCAGCTCTTTCTAGGATCCCCATCAGCTGGTACCTGACCTCCTGAAACAACTCCTTGTTGTACTGCATTAGGGCTGAATCATCCAGAGGATAGGTGATGTCCTCGGAGTAGCACTCTCTGGGAACTGGCACCTCTATGTACCTTAACTTAGGAAAACCGGCAGATAGCGTGGAGAACAGCCTCCGGAGGGCTGCAGAAGTCAGAGGGTTTCCCAGGAATTTGAGCTCCTCCAGAGCCTGACAGGAAGCCAGAGTATTGATGAGGGCGTCCATGTGCTCGTCTTTGATATTGCACTCCTCTACGGCTAAGCTGGTCAACGTGGCTGAGCAACGGCCGAGCAGTTTGGTGAAACAGGTGGAGAAAGCGCCGAAGATGCTGTGCCCGCTGATGTCCAGGCAGACCAGGGCCTCACTGTGGAGGCTGTTGGACAGGTAGGTCATGTCCATGCGGTTCAGGCAGCAGTTGGCCACCTCCAAGCACTGCAGTGGAGTGTTGAGAGGGCTGGGTGAAGAAAGGAAAGAAATCAAAGGTAAATGAAATCACATCTGACGTTAGGATATCTACTGTATGTCATACCGAGTGTCACCTCAGTGGAAGTGGCATCAGGAATATTATTTTATTCCGGAAACAAATTCAATGTGCATTGTCTATAGTCTATTAAGCATGATAACAAACTTCAATCTCAGAATGAATTTCTAGCCTGATGCTTTTTATGGGTTTTCTTTTTTCATGTTTACCTTCTGACAGCAGCTGTTCACTGACATGACAGACAGCTCTGTTTGTGGATTATGTTCTATTTTCAATTGAAATGCACGGCCTGTCCCGCAGGTTTCGTGCCAACCTGCATCTGGAGCCAGGAGCAACTCTCTGTGCACACTCTGGCATCATGTCAACAATTTTAACAACAAAATTCCTCTCTATGTTAAAACAGTAGCCTCAAAGCTTATATGTGCCCTGACACTGGTTAGAGGTGATTGTTGTGGGCTATATTAAAGCTCTTGATGTTGAGATCTGACGCACAAAAGACATTGGGCCTGTCCATCACCTCACATGAATATACCCTTCACTCACTTAAGCAGCCTGCGCAGGTGTCCAGTTAGAGTGGAGAACCCCACGCAGAGCTCAGTCAGATTGTTCAGTCGTGCCAGCAGGTTTCCGATGGTGGCCAGCAGGTCTTCATCGTCCAAACTCAGCCTCCTGATGTCCAGCGCTCCGGCTGGCAGCGTCAGAGACTGCAGCTTGGGGAACTCCACCCTGGACAGGAGCACCTCCAGGTGTACTGCCTCCAGGGGAACATTGTGGACCACCTCTAACTTTGAGATGAGCTCAGGCTCTGCCAGACGAAGAACATAGAACAGCTGCTTGAGAGTGAGGGAATCTGCCCGGAAGCTCACAAAGCGAAGCTTCAGCGGACAGTAGCGACGCAGCAGGAAGACCTGGGCCACCAGCTCATAGTTGCGGCCCGTGACAAAGCCGTTCAGGCGGACGTCGATGGATGTTTCGAAGGCCGACTGGGGCGCGTCATTTGCCTGCATGGCAACCATGGTCTCGTAGCACATCTTAGTCAGGAGCTGGGTCCTTGCCCATCTCCCCAAAGTAGACCCACAGGGACACGTCTGGTGCTGCACGTCCCTCAGAGCAGTCAGGTCCACTACATGCAGGCTCTTAGCGTAGGTTCTTGCAGGAGACAGCACATAATCCTTTAATAAACAAATGGGAATTAAAATCAACCAACAAGGTATCATGATTTGTGACCTAGTTATACTTCCTTACATTTGAAAATTTTTTGCGCATTTCTATTTAATGACTTAGTTCATTTACACCACTTATTTACACTAGATTCCAATGATATTTATCTTACAAAGTGTAACTTTTGAGAAGAATTTACCCTAATTTATTTACTGTAAGTATCAAGTCACACAAACGTCTGAAATTGGAAGTATTGATATTTTCAGTATTCATCCACTGATTACTAATCCAAGCCAATCTGCCCACAAGTTCCAGCTAAGAGGAAAAACTAAGAGGACCAAGAGCGTATATGAGACTATTTCAGTACCTTTAAGCCAACGAGAACTGCCTCCAGACAGAGGCGGCAGGTGCTGGAGGTCAGGTCCATCTGACAGTCTGCACTCTTCCCCAGGAGTCTGTGCAGGTTCAGCTCGGGAAGAGGCCACGTCTGAACCAAGCCGTGCAGCACGTCTGCCTGCTCGTGCAGGTAGGAGGCCTTGAAGAGAAGTGGGTAGAGGTTAAAGGACACACAGCTGAGGTTCTCCAGAGCAGCTGGGCCACTCTGGACGAAGCCCTCGGCAGCGAGGAATCGCAGCGACTTCATTTTGTTTTAGTTTGGTTAGTGAGCAGCAGGTCAGTGAGTCTCCAGGCTGTCGAAGGGAGCTGCAGTCAAACAGCTCTGCGTCTCCGTGTTCGGCCTCCTCTGTGGCTGCTGCTTTGTTGATTTCCTCTGTTGCTGTCCGTCTGATTCTTTGTCTGGGACCCAGCTGACTGTGCTGGTGCAGGAGTGAGGCATGGGGGGGGGTCTCGTGGTAGGTAAGAGGGCCGGGGTTATTAATAGAAACAGCTGTCTCACGTCCTTCGTTGGGATCAGTGTCTATTTGCAACGTTTGCCAGGCAGATAAGGTGGAACAACATCTGAAAGACCCTGGGAAATGTGTCGCCATTCGCACCTCGTTGTGAGGCCTGAATAACACAGACGGAAAAACAAGGTCGTGATGACAAACACATAAAAGTGGAAAAATCAAATCCGTATCTCTGGAGCAGCAGCAGTTTGTAATGTCTTTACATTTTACAAACTCAAAATAATGTGTCGTTATTTCAATTTTTGATGCATGCACTTTCCCCAGATCTCCCTCTGCAAACTGCTTCTGCTACTCTCAAATTACAACATGTCAGTGAGCTGCAGAACATTACGGTCCATGCAGGCATCTGTCAGTGGACACATGGGAATCTGTGCTTCTTCCATGGCGGATTTCTGCTGGTGTGAACACTGGTGCAGATGTCAAATTTTAACACAGCCAGATGTTGTTTTAGGCACCTGGTACCTATGGGGAAATCTCATTAGAGTATTATGTGATAAACTATTTGTAGTACTCCACTGAGACTTCATTCATTACCATGAAATATGTCATTAGCAGTAAAAAGTATTTCTTCAAGTGTCAGAGTAAAACACAACTTTTTATTAAATACACATTGTTTATTCATTATTGAAGCCAAGATGGTATGCTAATTTTAAGGCATTTAGTGTCCATCCTTTAGGTGTTAATGCAAACATATATCACAGAAAGAAAGTTTAAATAATGCTTAAGTGGCAACATTTACTTAACAGGAAACTGGCCACCATGGCTCTGAGCAGGTAATCTGTTAAGAGTCTATTTACATTTGATAGCAGTGCCTTATAATGTAAATGAGGTGATTCAAGGACCTGCTGAGTTGCATTTAGCCTCCAGAATCCTCCATAGGGTTTACAGATGTGTTTATGAGGGGTGATAGTGATGGTGGTGATGATGGTGGTGCTCGTGGTGGTGATGGTGCTCGTGTCTCTGGGCCCCACATGAGGCCTGGGGGTGGAGGAGAAGCTCTCTGTCTCCACCCGGTGAGAGTCTCAAGAGCGTGGCAGGGTCTTGGGTCCTGGAGCGCAGCCTGCGGCTGTGCTGGCGCTGCACCGCAGGCGGAGCCTGTGGGGGGCGACACCACGGGCCAGCGTGCTGACCCTGCTGCCTGCACGACCTCCCCTCACTCCCATTCCTGTCCCGAGCCACTGACGCTCCCTTGCTTTTCAGAGAGTGAGGGGCAGGGAGGACTCTGGGAGACTCCTGGGAGGTATTGGTGTCTCTGACCTCCACAGGGGGGTGCTGGGGAGCAGTGTGAGCGTCACGTCTGGGCTCTTGAGGGGACGACTCTGGAAAGGGAGGAATATCACCTTTCTTTAAAAGCACATTTTCCAGTGGAGAAACAGTATACAAAAGCAAGCGGTAGAGGAGTTTTCTCACCTGAATTGTCAAACTTAGAGGTAAAGTTTTCAATGCCAGCCAGATCCAGGTAGTGGTTTCTGCGCTCTATGTTTTCATCCGCACAATAAACTCTTCTCTCCGGTGCTCCGGCCTCACGAGACACGCTCAGCTCCTTCTCTGCTGCTGATTTCAACAAGAGAGGATCGTTATCGGGGTTGCAGAGACAGAAGTTTTGCTCCATCAGACTGAATTCTCCTTGCTTTTTATTTCGTCTTTGCTTCCTTTAAACTGCATTACATATTTATACCTATTTGTGGGGTCTTGTCTGGGTCAGCCGATGTTACAACCAGCCTTATCTTCATCGGTGCAGAGCTGCTGTGAGGCTGTCTGAGTGATGCCTCCAGAACCTCATACATGGAGTGTATTAAGCTGCGCATGTCCTGGAGGAGACACACAAAGACATACAATATACTTATTATACACAAAGCTGGCCTGATTTAAAAGTACGTGTGTGAAATAAACCCACCTCTCTGGTGACTTTTCCACTGTTGTCGACGTTGTACAGTGTGAAGACCCATTCCTGCAGCATATTCCCATCCAGCACCGCGTTGCACTCTGTGACCTGTACGTGTGAATGGAGGCACAAAAACAAGCAAATCACCGCTGTGATGAAACATTAGGCAGCAATTCCTCAGTTTATGGGGATAATTCAATTTTGCACAAAATTACACACCGTATTAGATGACTCGAACTGGTCGAACTACTCACACAAGCTCGGCTGTTCCTCTTCTTTGTCTGCTTACTGATCTGGAAGTTAATGCTGTTGCCTCTACCAGGTGTCTTCTTCGGTGGCAGAAGCACTAAACAACACATAGATGGGCTTTTAATACCAGCATCAGCAGTGTTTTACAAGCATGTTCACAATGAGGCAGGCATTCCTTCACTCACCGCGGTGGCTGCAGTTGCAATCGGATTTGTTTTCCCTCAATTCAACGTACAAGTTCTGGGAAAAAAAAGCATTTTAAATTAACAGAGAGCACATGTGAGAGAGGAAATTGTTTCCTACTGTTTTAGTGTTGCATGACCGGGGTGTGTTTATCTCCAGATGTGAACAAGGCAGAACAGTCCCTGAACGCAACACACTCAATCAGATTAAGCAGCGCTCGGAATGTTAATTTTCCCACCAAATTTGGGAACAAGGAGAAGGAAAGGCTATAAAGGTCACTGTTGGTTTGGACACTTTCCTTACTGGCTTTCGTGCTGTGACATCTTGACCTCCGCTGCTCCGCTGCACGTAACTGATGCGTCCCAGACATTTCATGTGATCATTAAATGTACAACCAGATTTACAAGAGCCTGTAAATTCCAAACACTGGCAGTCACGGTTTTAAGGGGGGAATATACAAAACTGCACCATGTTTACTGAGTTTTCACCTCTGTTGACTTTCCTTACATTGGACAATAACACAGTACAATAACTGGCTGGAATACTGCTAATTAAATTGTAATAAACTGCAGTTCACAAAACACATGACCTAAAATGTAATTTGTAACATATTAACTACTGTAAATTTACAGTAGTAGGGATATGACAGTCTATGATCAATATCTAAGATCTAGATTATTCTCTTAAGGCTACAACAACAACATTTTAATGGAAACAGTCGGCCGCCCCATATGGTAACCCAGCAAGTCAAGATGTTGTTTTGTGGAAAGTTTATGAACATGTGATAAAGATCAGTCCTTTCACTTCATCCATTAATTTCAACAAATCAACC
Source organism: Karalla daura (assembly GCA_029224185.1). Taxonomy (NCBI): domain Eukaryota; kingdom Metazoa; phylum Chordata; class Actinopteri; order Chaetodontiformes; family Leiognathidae; genus Karalla; species Karalla daura. Next base: position 9,167,994 of record CM055205.1, on the reverse strand, counting down.
TGTAACTGTATTCTGGTAACCATAAGCTTAAATTATAACTTTAAATGAATGCTTGAAATGATCTTTTGTATTCTAAATTTGTAATTCAGTTACACAAATCTGTCATTTAGTATCTGAAGGGCCCTTATTTGTGCTACATAGGCTTTGGACCCATTATTGTTTTTTCACAAAGACGTATTATTTACATTCACTCATCTTTCAAGAAACCAGACAGGACTGCTAAGTGCAAAGTGAAGAGAACAAGTCTGTTGCTATCTCTCAGCACAGCAATCCATCAAAATGTCTCACAGATGCTGGGAGCTGATAAGACGAGCCCACAGTGTCGAACCCACACGCACCGACACAACCAGTCTTTCCACACCCTCTACTCTCTGCCTGCCACGCTCCACCTGCTGTCAAGCTTTGATGCCGGGTTTGATTTCCAGGGAAAGAGGGATGGTAAGGAGGGCGAAGGGGCTCAGGGACCAGAGAGGTGTGTTCTCTCCATTTTCTCTCTTCTGTGCTGTACAACTTCACTGCAGTTCATCCCTCTTTATAACTCTTTTAGTTGAAGAGTAGCTGCCTGACAGTCTAACTGATAATGAGATGCCTGGATAGGAGACGCCATATAATGTGATTTCCAAAAAGTGAATATTAATTATGAGACAACCATTCAAACAGCCCCCACTAGTAGTTAAATCAAATCCAATTAAATGCATTTTTTTATCATTGCACATCTTTACACAGAAAGTCTATAAATCAACTCAAGACGAATAGATAGGAATTGTCCTTTTGCCAAACAAACAACAAACAAAATGAACGTGCGAGGTAACTGAGCATACTGGGCTTCAAGAGGGAATTTCAGCACAAAACTCAACCTTTTCCACGCATACAGTGACTCATTTTGACTCAAGGCAGGAAACATGGGTGCAAATGCTCACTGAGCAAACGTGTGAACAAAACAGCGAGGGGGACCGGTTTCTTCCAGTTTGTCGGTTATGTGAGACAACAGGAGACTGACATAGAGATTAAAATCCAGTGCCTGATGTTTGCTTTTGGATGTTACAATATTTACAGTACAGTACGGTGCGTAAAACCTACACTTAAGCCAGTCTTACACTAACACACTCACACACACACACTCTTTGGAGAGGGATGTTGACAACAGAGCTTGATTCACAGGTATCTGACAAGCAACTATGTAGATAGTCAGATAATTCTAGGCCTTTGTTTCTTTCTCATATCTGCGTCAGAGTTTCATGGTGGATTTCATTCGAAATAAAGTCATAATTATGGCTGCAAACGTTTGACCGAGACCAAGAGCTGTCACACAATGAGATGCGTTACCGCAGCAGTGTCGTGAAACTTTAAGAGGCTGGAAAATAAAATTGCAGGAAGCTCGCTGCCATTAACAAGGCAGAACCTCCACCACAACCCTTCAAACAATTTGACAGAGTAAATGCCTTTTTCCAAACTGTAGAAATTTCCAGTCGCCCTACAGCAAGGCACGCATCCAGAAAAACGAAAAAAAAAATCCCTGCAAAAAAGTTGTTGACAGCTCACACCGCATCTCCTGCTGACAGGAAGTGAGAACATCATGTGGTTGTTTATCACATTTGACTTTTAAAAGATGGTTGTGCGAATGACTTTGCTGTTCCTATGGCAACTCTTGCGGCCGTCGAAATACATTGAAAACGTACTTCGTACTTCGTACTTCGGAATACTTTCCACCGCATAAATCTGAGTGTGTGACCATCTTTTCCCGTTTGCTCCTTGATTACTGAATGTGGCTTCATCCCATCTGTTTCGACCATGTGACCACTGTCTGCAAGCCACCACTGTGTCATGACTACACACCAATGAACAGTTGTTAAAAGTAACTTTTCCAATGGGGAAGGCTTTATAGGATCTGTTTCCCCAGCAGGACCTGAAGACAGCTACTGTAATGACAACATAGACTAAATTGGTGACAATGGAAACGATGGGAAAGCTGACGAGGAGCCATCTATAGAACAAGAAGGTTTAGGTTTCACAACTGCCCTACTTGAATCAATATGTCCATGAATGGGACCAAATGTTACACATCTCTATGTTTCATCCTGATATTCAGCCATTACATTCATTTGAGAGGATCTACATGGACTTGTCACAGGTTTTGCAATGTCAGACATCAGTTCCATCTTGGGGAAATTTAGTCTCCTATTGGCCTAAACATATATGCTTATGTACTGTGGGTGGAGAGACCCCCCCCCCCCAAAAAAAAACAACAACGCACATGGACATCGGAGTGAACATGCAAACTCCACACACTGGACCCTTGGTCCAAATGGGAGTCAAACCAGGAACCTTCTTGTCGACAACCTATTTACAAATCCACTATGTCATCTGGATGCTCCAATTAACAGTAAAAAAAGATACAACAAGACAACCCTGGCAGGTTATTTTATCTATGAGTATGATTAGGATTATTTTCCAGCAATTAAAGCTAAGGAGGAGATAATTTTTCCCTTCTCCAACAGTGCCCACCCCATGTGACTGCTTGTCGCTGCTGACAGAATACATGATGATGTCAAAGAAAACCTCCCGCCCTGTCTGGCTCCAAACACCCCTCCCTATATCTTTTACCCCCTCCCCAACCTGACCCCCACCCCTCCTATTTCTCCACCTCCTCCTTTGCAGTCTGTCTGGCTGGAGAAGGAAAGCAGTACCAGATGTGGTAACTGCTTTTTTTTTCCAGAGCAGTCGGGTATAAAGACCTTGCTGTTGTGGAGGGGGGAAGAGAGGGGTGGCTGTGTCGCACTTCACAGGCTTGGAGGTCTCTTTATAGAGATGGAGGAGGAAGGGCGGAAGAATAAATATACGACTGCCTCCAAACACCTTTTATGTCTCTCTGGATGTGATGTGAGCAAACACTGTTTTTTCCACAAAAAAAATCTGCCTGAACTGAGATGAAGCTGTTAAATAAACCAGCACAGGCAGCCTGAGCCTGTGTTTTTACTGTTTTTCTTTGCCTTACTACGGGACAGGGACATACTTGTAACACAACTCGAAGAAAGATGTTCAGCTCTCAAAGAGTTCTCCTTTGTTCGATCCCAAGTTTAATTAATAAAGACACAAAAAACATTCCTAAACTCCTGATTTTTAAATGAAAGAACTCCTCTAAACATGTGTGTGAAGTTGTTACATATCGGATTCTGCTGATCCATTTATTTCCGTCCCTAATCTTACCCGGTTTGTACCTGATGATACTGTGGGGATCTGCTTTAACTGAGGGAACAAACAAACCATTTCACGCTCGCTCTCACACTCACACCTACTGCACAGACGATTTTAGAGTCTCCAATCAACCTACACATCCACATGTTTTTGGAATGTGGGAGGAGAGAACCCACAGGAACACGGTGAGAACGTGTAAACTCTACACAGAATTTACAGAGCCAATGGAATATGAGTAGGATTTAATTTGTTGATATCAAAAGGGAAATTCAAAACTAAAACCTAACCTCCAAAGTGAGCTTTGCAGATTTACCCTCTCCCTGGTTAGTGTCATACAGAGAAACATTTATATGCTGGACAAGTAAAGTACAGCTTAGTTTGATCATGATCTCTCCAAAGCTCACCTTGGTGTCCTTTGCCTTGAGTGTTGATACAATCAATTTATTTCGGGATGTTAGACACAGGCCAGTAGTAAAATCAACTGTGTTTGTGAGAAAAAAAAATCTACCTCTGTCAGTTTGGTTTTATGGATGTGGAAGCCCTCCAGCTCCTTCTGACAGGTCAAAGCATTGGAAGCCAAACTCCCACCTGCACAACATGAGCACAAATGTGAAAATGTGAGCAGACGCAAACTCAAACCGCACATACACACGCAATTTGTGTCAGTGTTGTTGTTGTACCTTCAGGACTCTGCCTACGTCTCGATGCTGCTCAGATAACGAGAGAATAAAACACAAGTCAGAAGGCACCCTCTCTTCAATTAAAAGAAAGGAAAAACGGGAACACAAGGTGCCATATCTCACCAAGTCTGGACTGGAATGTGCCCATAATCGCTGCTGCTGGAAGCGGTCAGGAAAAGTTCATAATGTCCAATGATCCGTGAGGGCGGAATAAATGAGACGGAGGTGAAACATCCATGTCCCGACAGGAGCGACAGCCGCAGGTTTGTTCGCACGCTCTGGGGACTTCACCCCGGACCTGGAGACTCAGAGACCAAGAGCGGAGACGCGGAGAGAGGAGTCCCTGCTCAGCACTTCCGGGTTCGCCTCAGTCGCTCTGACAAAACCGCAGTATGAACTGGTTCTTGTTCCATCAGCAGTGCGGCGAAAACACATGGCATTTGATATTAAAAGTGAAGAACACTTTGTGCTGGGCGTAAATACAAGTTTCTCAAGTCAAACTAATTCAAATGGGACATATTATGGCTGAATTGAGTGTTTGTCTTTGTTATCTGGTGTTTTCTTTGAAGCAATTGCAGATTGATTTAATCAGAAATGCCAGTTTAGATGCCATTTTACAAGCCAAACACTTAACACAGGATGTGTTAAGTGCTTTAATATTATGTTCTGTTTCTGCACAGACCTGGCACCCTTTCAGGGTTATCTGGCAGCCAGATGTACGTTGCCAATTGGCATCAAACACACATGACTTCCTTCCTAAACAACAGAGCAATACTTTAGCAATACAAACCATGTACATCCAGTCTTTTATGTTTAAGTCAGAATCAGAGGAGGAATTATGTATTGAAGAAAAAACAGGAATGATGATTTACATCACATTCAGTCTCTTCAAGTTGCCCCATTTTCTGACTACCATTATATATACATATACATATATAGGCTTCATAGAATTTATGTCTAAGTATGAAACTTCCATTTTTTTCCTGTATTTCATCTTCTAGATTTTTTTTTTTAATCTATGCTTTGCTACTACCCGTTTCCTGTGTGTTGTGTGTCAATATTTTGACCATTAGTTTTTTGTTGCATCATAAATGTAAAGCAACATGGTACCAGCACAGGAAACCTGAGGGTCTTGCAAGAAAACTTGCTGACTAGTTGGTCGAAAGACATTTTTAGTTAAATACCACCGAGCAGATACTGGAACAACAAACACAGTAAAGCTGACTTATATTTCCCCCACACAGTAACTAAATAAACAAACACATTTTTCAAACAATCACAGTGAAAGGGAGGTAGAAAAGAGGTCTCCTGTTTATTATGAAATACAAAAGTATCATAACGGATTGTTTGAAATTGACCAACACATGGTTTCCTTGTATCAAATTGCAACTTTTCTTCAGTCGGAAGGTAATGGTCAACAACTATGATCATTTTCATTATATTACATAAATATACATATGTCTGTTTAAAAGCAACAGACTAAGTCCATGCGAGTCATGTCAGTCTCATGTTAACTGCTCCCAATGGCAGCCTCTTTTGCAGAGACAGAGGGTGCAGGTCCGATGTGGGTCCAGATGTAGCCCTTCTCTGGCCGGATGGGGATGGTGGGGAACGGCGAACTCCGGGACTTGAAATATTCAGAAGGAGCGTGGCACACAAACTCCAGGTACTCCATCTTTCTGGGCAGATCCTCCTCTGGTCCTAATACAAAACAGGCAATTTTTATTGGTTTTTAAACGTGACTGAAAAGGCTAAACAAAACAAAACAAAACAAAATCTTTCATTGCTCACCAACAATGTACGTCCCAGGATCAAACTGGTCCTTGGGGCTGGCCTGGGTGGGGATCAGCCAGGTCAGTGCTGCACTCTTTTCACAATATTGATCCTGGACAAAACCACGAATCTGAGCATAGTATGGCTTCCCATCATCCTCATCGATGACCTTGATCACATCGCCTGTCTGGTAGTACACACCCTGTGGGGACAAACATACACACTGAGGAGGAGGACAACGATCTGGCACCTGCACTTAACAGGATGGAAGTTTTGATAAAAATCAGTAAATGGGAAAAAGAACAAAAAATAAGACTGGTTATGAACAAGCTCCATACCTTATAAAATACTGATTCTGACGTGATTATAGTTGCAACAGATTCTGGTGCTTTGATTGGCTGAAGAGAGGAATCACACATAGAAGTCAGACATGTGATGCAAGAGAAACTGCCACATTTGCTGCTCAAATCCATCTCTGACTTACATTTTTGAGTTTGAATATGTGTCTTCTGCCCTTTCCTTTTGTTGACACCTTCTTCTCAGATGCAGGAGCTTTGTACTTTGTGCTTCTCAGCCGCGCAGACCGCCTGTGGATCTCCTGCTTGGACTAAAGACAAAACACAACATTCTGGTTAAATAACTGCAGTTTCACCATACAATTTACAAGCTATTACAAGTTCTATGAGGGAGGTGAGTAACGATGATTGGATGGCTGTTTCTTAAAATTTGTGCCGTTTCCCCACAGCATGATAAAGGACATTTGTGTTTAAAATCTGCATTTCCTTCAGGTACACTACATCCTCACACAGTCCTAAAACAGGTTGTCATCTGGGCGCATCCCCCAACATCACCCTTGTACAAAGTGGGTAAGCTGGTGGATGGATGGGGAAAGGTAAATTGTGTGCCAAAGTCTGGCATAATGTGTTTCAAAATACTCACTTAAGCTGACAGTGTCCAGAAACAGACATTTCATTGACTGTTAATGAGTTTTTCCACATCTCATTGGATACCATTTACTCTCAATCCAAATAGCTGTTTTCTGATAGTTATGAGACCTACCGCTTGTTTCTTTTAATACCTATAAAGACAAGCTACTATCATTGTAAAGTATAAATCAGTGTAACGGTATCTGAACTGACGTCAGCGTAGCCTGCTGTTCAACGATGGGACTGTGCATTGAATCCAAACACTGGCCTTTGAGCCGCATTTGAACGTGACTGCCCTCTCGGAAACAACCAGAACATCTTGCACAAACAAGAACCCCCAGAATGACCATTTATAGCCTGCTCCCCACCTGCTTCCCTCCTCCATTGCTGGGCTGAATGCTGGAGGACACCGACGGTCCGGACGGTCCGCCGCCGCTGCTCTTCCCTGTGCAGTTGTTACAGAGGATTTCTCCCTGGTTTCCCTTCTTCCACATCGACGACGAGTTGGTCTTGCAGACCGCGCAGCATGGCTTCAACCCCAGCGGCATCGTCGGGGCCAGAAAACGACGCCGGGGTCCGAGGAGATGATGGTTCCTGCAGAGTTTAACAATGAGAAGCTGCTGCTTCAGCTCCTGCTCGCTGCGCGGCTCCCGCTCCAAACGGACACTTCTAACAACACAAACATAGATACAAATATCTGCAGAGAGGGCCAGCTATGACATCAGGCGGATTTTAATATCCAGGGCAGCATCTAAATGCAGGCCAGGTTGTTTATTTTCGCAGCCACATCACCGCCATTGCTAACGCCTCAGCCTCTTCTTCGTGGGTTCTATTTTTAGCCCGTTAGTCAAGCGCCACCATGTGGTCTGGAGGACGCCTGGACGCTTAGAAATTATGAAATAGATATTGAAATAGCTGAAATTGAAGATAGATATCTATCTTTATAGATAGATACTGCATCTGCCGATACCAGCCCCAATCAACTCATCTCAATGCAGAGGAGCAGCAGCTCTGCTTTGAAACCATCTTAACTAAGACTAAGCCCCCCAACCAATCTCTAAGTTGTCTTTTTTCTCTAAGTTTTGTCTTGCTTCTGGAATAATACAATAATATGTATATCTATCTATCTATCTATCTATCTATCTATCTATCTATCTATCTATCTATCTATCTATCTATCTATCTATCTATCTATCTATCTATCTATCTATCTCACCAAGTTCAAGAACTTAAGTTTCTTACGTTCTCGATCAAGACAAGATTTGGATATGTGGACTTCCCCATTGTGTGGGATAATTTCCTTATTTCTTATTTATTTATGTTTAAGCGTACAGCATGTCCATTGCAGCAGGTGGCAGTAGAGCAACAGAAACCCCTCTCAACGCGATGGAGGAGGAGGAGGGGAGGGAGAAGAAGAAGCAGCAGCCCTCCGTCACAGTTCAAAACAATACTAGAAGTTCCTCCCGTCTGGCACCGCGTCCACATGAAGATGTCCAAAACCAATCCCGAGCAGGACGACCAGACGTCCTCCAGCAAGAAGAACATCTCCCTGCCGATCTCCAGAGTGAGGCTGATCATGAAGAGCTCTCCGGACGTGTCCAGCATCAACCAGGACGCCCTGTTCCTCACCACCAAGGCGACAGTAAGCTGAGAGGGGAAAAAACCCCGAGCTCATTCATCTGCTGTGAGACGCGCTAGCACGCGCGGCTAGCCCGCTGCTAGCCCGCTGTTAGCCCGGCCGTCGCAGCTCCGCTCCGCTCCGGTTCTTCCCGCGTCGCTCCTCGCTGACGCTTGTCCATGTTGTGTGGTTGCAGGAGCTGTTTGTCCAGCACTTGGCTCTGTCCTCTTTCAACAAGGGCTCCGGGAAGGAGACCAACTCCCTGTCCTACACCGACCTGGCGCAGACCGCCGAGGAGACCGAGACCTTCCACTTCCTCACAGGTGTGAGACCCTCTCTGGACTGTCCCAGCACCCTCATGTGTCTGTCGCTCCTGGCTCTGTCCCCAGGAGATGTCAGCCACTGGGGATGCTGAGGTCCACACATATTAATTCAGTATTTCCGACACAGGATGATTAATTAATAGTTTTGTTTTATGCGAGTTTTATATTATCACTTTATGTAAATATGGTGTTAAAATTTACATTGCCAATCCTTTTTTTTTTTTTTCTTATTTCTGATTCAAGTAATGGCTGAAATCAATGACTGACAGTACTTATGCAATACTGATCTGGTACAAGATTGATTAAAAAAGTAAAAAAAAAAAAATTGTATTGGTAAGTGGATCAGCCCTGTCAGACTTATACCTGATTGCTGGACCTGTGGTATCACATAGAATCAGGGAAATCAGTCAATTGATATCGGACTGGTTTGGTCACATCCCTACCAGGAACTTCTCAACATGTGTTGAGAGATATGATTTTATCTAGTTGTAATCGGATCTGTCAGACACAGTGTGCATGTGTGTTTGGGCACAAGTTAAGAAGAGGTAGCCGTTGAAGTGTAAGGAGTATGAAGAAGAGTCTGGCTAAGCAAATGAGTTTGGAGAGAAGATTATCTTGGAGGAGTTGGATCTTCAAAAACCTCTTGAAGATACAGCGTGACATCCCTGCTCTGGGAGTGTTTCCTAGCCCATTACACCATCTGGAACTCATATATGAGAAAAGTCTAGAAGGCTGAACTGCAGGTGGACAGGTGCACTTGTACAGGTTTGACACGGTCCCATATGCTTCTTTTTATTCCCAACAGATATCCTTCCAAAGAAGATTTTGGCTGGAGATTACCTCAAGTCTTTGGAGCAAATGCAAGAGGAAGAGGAAGCTGACTTGTGAAAAAAAAGAAAGAAAAGAAAAGACACTGGTTGCGTTTCACATCTGGATGGATGTCGGCGAATGCGCAATTGACTTGCAGAAGAGACACCATGTACCTTCTAAGTACATTTAGTCCATTTTAAGGGCTCAGTGAAGATTGTAGTGGACATAACACTGAGAATAGAGCCAAGTAGGGCTAATGTATAACTGAGTCAAACACACGGTCTTTGAGGTATGTACACTACCCATCGAAGGTTTGGGCACACTTTCTCATTCAAGGCAATGGGAAAGCGTGTCCAAACGTTTGACCGGTACTGTACGACTTGCACGTGATGCCGAAGATAAATACTTGATGTCAAAAAGCAAAATTTGTAGTCATAACAAACCTGCCTCAGATGAATGAACATGACTATATGTTTCTGTGTACGCTACTGCTGTATTGCTGATAAATGACGCACTTGAACAACAGATGTCAGAACAAGTTTGCGTTTGGCCCCGATGCTTAAGACTGTCTCCCAGTGTCTTCTGTCCCACGTCCAGTAATCAGGAGACGGGAATGGCTGCCAGCCCGTGTGAGAAAGTGTCAAAGTGAAATGTACCAATGTTAACGATTCTAACTCATACATGGTGGTAGAATTTTTTTTTTTTTTCTAAGACTTGATGCTATTTTTAACTACTTTTTCTTTCCACTGGAGCCACAAAAGAACCAAATGTGTTGCGTCTTTCCAAACTGAAAGCCCACACTGTGCTTGGTAGAAGTGACTGTTTTAAAGTGTATGTAAAACGCTTTGCTCACATTAAAACTCAAACTCCTCATTATTGTACAAATGAACCATTAGATTTGATATTGAAATAAAGATTTGTGATGTCTGATATTTCTTCTTTTTTTCCCCCCCACACATTCTTAAGAGACAGACGTGAAAGTGAAGTCCATGAATCGACCTTGTTCTGTTCCCAGTTTCACACGTGTCTCTCCTGGTTTTACTGGAGCCAGTTAGCGTGACCATGAAATCTCCACCTGGAACACGTTTGCAAAGTGGAAACATAAAACTCGGATTCAACAGCTGATTTGCTCATCAGAGCTCCCTGATAATATGCGATTTATTTTGTTGTGCTTATTCCAGATTACACGTGTTACTGTTTGGCAGACGTAAGGTGCATATCAAGTTTTGTTTTTCGTAAGTAATGCAGGTATGATCTTGAGCAAGCATGCATTTGCTACACTGCTGTACAATCCATTCACGTATAAATACAGTTCAAATGAGGGAAGAAAAGGAGACAATGGGCCGGTGTCAGTGTTGGATGAGTTTGTGGAGTCGTAGCTGCATATTCAGCAGATTTTTCTCTAAAGCAGAGAAATTATTCTCCAGGATGTTTGCCATGTGCTCCCTCCCATCAATGGCTTCTCTGGTGTTGGCGAGGTGCTCCTTCATGCTGGAAGGGAAACAGACCACAAGTGAACGTCTCAGCCTTTTTTGACACATTTATACACTGTATTGTACTTGAGAAACTTTTCCACCAAATTCACAGCTCATCTCACACGTCTCATAAAGCGAAAGCTTTCATCCTCGGCAGGCTTTCGTGCCAGGGTCTCGTGTCCCGACAGATGACTGCTGAGGTGACTCAGCTCGCTGTCTGGATGCTGCTTTCCGCTCGGTCCGTTTTGGCAACCGAGCAGCATTGTGTTTGGGCCAAACAAGCAACATTGGTCCAGGATTACGTCTGGTCTTGGAGCAAGCCTTACCATTATGCAACCTTCTTTTTTCATTTATTTATTTTTTTAAGAAATCATTTCATACATGGTACATCACGTTTTCCAAACTGAATCAATTGCATAATTCAAATCTACCTCGAAACAGCTTTTCGTCTCCCTGGCGGTCATATCACTCACTCTGTGGCTCTGTATCCAATAGCAATGAGTCATTAAATTTCAGCATGTTATTTGTCAAAATTACATCTGTCACTAGGCACAGTTGCTTGGTGGATAGCGCTGTTGCCTAACAGCAAGAACGTCCAGGGTTCAATTCCAGGTCGGACCTTTCTACGTGAGATTTGTATGTTCTCCCATGTTTGTGTGATTTTCTCTGGAGACTTCCATACTCCAAAACACATGCATGTTTTGGCTGATTATAAACTATAAATCAGAGATCAGAAGGTCTGTGGTTCCTTGGCAAATACTGAACCAAAAAGCCATATATACTATAACATCCACTCAAAGAACCAGTACCAAGTGGGGAGGATGGATGGATGTGTGGGTGTCTGTTTCGCACCTTGTGAGGACTCCGTTCTCCTTCCCTTCTTTCCTCTTCTCCTCCAGAGAGACAAACACCTTCTCCATGCTCTGTATAGTTTCCACCATGGTGCGGTGGTCCGACTGGATGCCCTGGACTTCCTCTGTGGCTTGGCTCTGGTAGGAGATGCCTCCCTCCTCCATCCCGCTGGTGGTGGACACGGCCTGCAGAGCTGCCCTGTTCTGGAGGACCAGCAGACGGGACTTGGCAAACTCCTCTGGCCCGGCTATGTTCTCCCAGCAGATGTGAGACGACGGGGGCAGCCAGAAACGCTGGGTGCAGTTGACCGGCTTCCCAGGGGTCTCTGTTACGAAGGGGCTATCGGCAGGGAAACTGTGGAGCAGGTGCAGAAGAGACGATCCAGAGCCCCACTCCAAATCCTCCAGATCCGGCTCCCCAGATTCTTGTTCAAAGGGAAAAATAGGAAGAGGCCCTGCTGGCCCTGCACCCCCTGCTGGGAAACAGACCCCCAACAGGAGGGAGCAGGACAGGCTGAGCACAGCCCTGCTCGCTGCTCCCTGGACCATCTCCAGACTGCCTGAAAATGAGGTACACGCACACATAAGCACAGCTGTACCGGTTGGGGAAACCATTCGTTGGCATCGCGACAGACTTTATCAACCTCATCCAACATTTTTTCCACTGAAGTCTTTTCCCATAACAAAGCTATTGTTTTTGACACAGCTGGTCTCCTCTCTCCTCTCACCAACACAAAACACGGTCCATTTTTCAGAGCAGATAATGATAAAAAGAAACAACCAAAACATGCACAATCACACGCAAGACAGACCGTGTTGTGGATGTCTGGAAGGAACTGATGGGAAAGAGAATTTAAACCCATTATCTATAAAGTTGAGCAGCGCTGGAAACTAAATTTACTCAAGCATTTAAGTAGCTTATAAATTTGGTGTACTTGTATTTTATGTTTGAGCTGTTTTATTCAGCTCCATTACATTTCTGCTCTATTTAGAATTGGACTGTCTTACTTTTACTTTCCCATAAAAAACACATGATCGGCTCATAAAAACAACTCATTGTCTACTGTCCAGTGCCTGAGACGTTTCAGCTGTGACCTCCACTCCAATAATAATCCTCCCTAAATGCAATGCTGTGAAAATAATACATCTGTCCCAGCAGTAAACACTTTTATACCAAATGGGAGGATAATACAAAGTGGAGATGTATGAGACTATATCACATAGATGTATTAGTGCTGGAGGAGGTAAAAGAAATAACTGAAACAAAGTGATTTCACGTTCAAGATAAAAGAATATTAAAACAAAAACATGTTGCTTACAATTAAAGTACAATACACTTGTTATCATTTATGATCTTTACGTGAGATAGCAAAAAAATATGACTTACCTTTTTAGTTATCACCGGATATTGAGCAGCTTCACCGTTTCTTCGATAAAAAGAGTAAATAGCAGTTGATCCCAATCCACAACTCCTAAGCACCTCAACAACCTGCTCTCACACACACATCTCATCCATTATTACTGCACAACAGCTTTGCATGAGTCTTCGTAATGGCTCTTGCTTCCCAGCAGAGAAGGAGCTCTCTCTCTCTCTTTGTGTGTGTGTGTGTGTGTGTGTGTGTGTGTGTGTGTGTGCGTCCACTGCCTCAAGTCGTCGGAAAAAGTGAGTCGTGCTCTGCAGTCTTCTTACATGAGTGGTAACAGCAGAAGTTGGAGGAGGATTTTCCGACAGGGTCTGTGATGGGGTAATTAAGGGAAACTCATTCCAAAGAAAGAAAAATCCATTTCAAATCTTGCCTGGAAGTTTCTCCAGACTGAGGTGCAAACACACACACACACATGCATACACACACACACACACACACAACTTGGAAAGTCCTCTCTGTTGAGTCTTATAAACAATCTGGAAGAAATTTAGATGAAAGTGTTTGCAGCACTTTGTCCACCCAGACACAACAAGTCACCGGTCCCTGATTGGAGGTCCCTGGAATTTATTAGCCATTTTACAATGTCCTAAACAGGACCAGCCAGGCGTGAATTTTTGCCCATATTCAGGGGAAAATGTGTCAAAATATCATGCAGTCATAGCTGTGCATTGATATGGCGCATCTCAGATGGATGTCTTATTAGTCTGCTGTTTGTGGGGCTAAACAAATAAGTTTAAAGGCAGCCAAACTTTAGAGAACCTGTGTTGATTCACTCCATATGTGTTTGTTTAGTGAACCTCTCGGATGACCATAGGAAGTTATATTGTACCCTGACATAAGCAACAAGGAATGGGAGACAGACTTTGGCACAAACAGATGTGGGTGTTGCAAAAATGCAGGGTGGGCTCAGGGGGTGTGGCAGAAAAAAATCAATTTTAAAATGATTTGACAATCTCATGAAAAACCGTAAAACACAACCTTCGTATTTCGCCAAAGGGATTACCCTGCAGTCCCGTTTTGGCTTTGGTCGCTGCTTCTGCTGCTGCTGCTGGCAGCCAGATGTTGTTTTCAGGTCCAGTTAATTACTATCAAACCATTTGGGGGAGCCAAGAGTAGACGTCAGTTTGCAGTTTCATTCAGATGAAGCCTGTTTTTGATGCAACTGTGATATAAATCAGTGATGAAGAGCCAGGAAAATGACATCCACAGGGCCATCTCATTTTCAACAGAGGGTCAATGACATGAAACACCAAGTTTTAGATTTAAAAGCGTTCATGTTGCTCTCCCAACAGTGATGTAAGAGCTGCCACACTTGAGATGCAGCAGAACCTGAAGACAACCGGCTCTTCAGTGGTGCAGATGTGTGTGTTTTATATAAAAATGGCTTCAGGATTTTATTAGTGTCTACTTCAAGACAAACATTTAACTCTTACTACTTGCATATGTTTATATTATTATATTATCAAGTGGAACAAAAAGTTCCCAAAACATCATCACATTATGCATTAAGCACACAAATTACACATATTATGTAGTAAAATGCAATTGACTAGCCAGGGTGTATTCCCTGCATTCATCCTGTGTGTGCTGGGACAAGCTCCAGCAGACCCCTGCAACACTATTTTGGTAAATAGTGGATAGGATAATGGAAGGATAGATGGATGGATGGATGGAAGGATGGATGGAAGGATGGATGGAAGACAGTTAAAAAGGTTCATCTGGACAGAGACAGGAAGTAGAGTAAATTATGGGTGTGACATAAACCATACAATTCCCCATCTGTGGAGATTCTAAGTAACTCTTATCCTTAAACATACTTCACCTCTTATCAAGCATCACCTTTGGTAGGGAAGCCAAGGATCGGTGTGTTGGACAACCTGGCATGCATGATGAAAGACACACAACAGTGAAACAGCAGTAGAAGTGTGGGGTGAAATGTCAGTGTCCACATCTGATTCCTCCTCCGACTGTCTGTGAAGGTTCTCAGTCATCCAGGTCAGGTAAAAAGAACAAAAGGACATAGTTTTGCTCCAGTTTCCACTTTGATCACTAAACATATCAATGGCTAGCTTTCTTTAGTTAGTTAGCTAGCTTAGACAGGCAAGTCCATTCATATGAATGGCAGGCACAACATTCAGTCAGTGTTAAGCCTACATATGGTGGCAAACGTAAATTTCCCCATGGAGATATAAATAAAGGAGCTTTTCTATTCAATTCTAAATTAACCACAATATTTTCACACCACAGGATTTTGAAATAGCTTGTACAATAATATCTGAATGTTCTACATTAGCGTTAAAGAAGAGGAAATACTGATTTGAACCACTCTAGGCCCCCCTTCGAAGTTAATGCGGTCTCACAGATACAAATAAAAGTGATCCTATATGGACACCTAGTGGTGAAAACTGAAGTACTAATTAATCTCGTAGAACTCTGACACAAGTTGGTTGATGTGTCTTGCCCAGTCTCTCTTTTTCTCAAAACATTTCCAGAACTTCTTCGAGGCAAGAGGTTAATTTGGGAACATTTTTCAGGACAAAGAGCTGGCCCTATGGCTGGCCCCCAGGGCCCTAAGGCCAGTTCGGAAGTGCTACTGCGTCTTTGCTGTGCCAAGAGTAAGAACTGCTTATGTCAGAGCCTGGGGGGGGGGCTTTTGAGACCAACGAAAACAACGCGATGTCCACTTTAATAAGGATAAAAACCTCAGTTAGAAATTAGGGAAGGATCAAAGGGATCCATCCCCAAAACAAGAGGGAAGTGCAACAAGAACAAATCCACATTTTGATGTTATGCAGCGTCATTATTGACGTACAATGTGACGTGATGAGGAGGCTTAACAGATCCAAACTTCACTGATCCTATAGTGACACCTAGTGGTGGCAATTGGAACCAACAATTCTATCGATTTATCTCTCTCCATCACCAGTACCACTGATCTGTCTCCGGATCTGAACCACTGACATTTTATGACATGTCATGCTATTTTCACAACAACATGGTGGCTTCACACTGTGCAGCAAAAACATTTGTTGAATGAATAATTTCGACTCAATGTGTTTGTCCCAGTGAAATTCCACCACAGTATCCAGTTTATCCTGCCGCTGCTGCTGCAGCTGCCCCGGGTCATATTAGTGAGGGGAGGGGATCCCCTCGGAGCTCCTCCTCCTCCTCTTCCTCCTCCTCCTCCTCCTCCAGGCTGCCGTCACCGGGGCTGCTGGAGACCGGAGCGACTCGGCACCGACCGCCCGCCTGTCGCCGTCCACGCCACCGCCGCCGCCGCTGCCGCTCCGCCCGGAGAGGAAGAGAGCAAAACAGAGAGAGAAGACTCGGTTTATTACCGACATGGCCTCCGACGGCATGGACGAGCGGTCTCCGCTGCTGTCGGGCCCCAACTCGGAGAATGTGACCCCCACGGCCCCCCCGTACCTGCAGGACTCCAGCCCCAGAGGTAAACACAGCCCGCAGCAGGGATCCACCGCATGCTGAATCATTTCCAGCCGTATCGGGTTGTTGTGCGTAAATAAAGCTGCAGCGGCGGAGAGAGGCTGCAATGCAATGCAATGCAATCCAATGCAAGGCAAGGGCAGAGGGAAAGGTGGAGCCTGCACTGTGAGAACTGGAGCAGTGGGTTAGAAGAGAGGGGCCTACAACAACAGCAAAGATCCTGATATTTTTTTTTCATTTGTCATACTGCATCATGAGTCACCCAGGCCCTGCTTTTTTGCCACTGTATATACAAAGTAACACTGAGATGATAGGAGTCGTGATGTTTGCGGGGCTGCAATGCTGTTTTGATTGAATAGGGGTGTGGGGGATAGAGAGAGAGAGAAAGAGAGAGAGGAGTGACCCATTGCGGATGGAGGCAGCCTTTTGTCCCAGCTGCAGATAGGATAGGAGGATAATAAAGCCCAGATGTGGCCTGCGATGGATGGAGCCACATCATGTGTAGGACTGAAGGTGTCTCGATCCCTTATCCAGCTGTCAGATTGCCCATTTGGATCAGGGCTGCAGTTTTAAGTCCATCAATCGATTGGATGGAAATGAATCTGCATCTGTTTTTGATGGAGGATCCACTAACAGGTCCTGCATCTTTTCACTGTCATTCATGACAGTGATCAAAGAGTCGTTAGGGACAGCTGTGATGAACATTTTCCTAAATGGATGTAAACATCTAAACTGTGAGTTGGGAATCAGCAGCTGTAGGATTCATTTAGTGGGGGCATGTTTTTTCAAAGCAAACAGTTGGTGATTCCTGCTTATCAGAAGTCAAGATCTGCATCCTTTCTTAGTCATGCATGACTGAGATTGAGCTCTGACTGGGCATTTTTTTCACATTTTCTTAACTGGCACTGAAAATGAAAACAATCAGTGACCACGGCTCTATTTGAAGGGATTTATCTCTCTACAGCTGCTTGAACCTGTTCATTCACGCAGGGCACCTCCTGTCCAGTACAAAACATGCGTTTCACCTCAATAAAACTGACACAGTGTCCACGTTTTGCTTAGTAATCAGCCGAATGTAGGTTACAGCTCTTTATAATGCATGCAGGGGCTGAGTGACCCAGGCAATTACAGCCCATAAATCCTCTGTCTGCTCTACCAGGAGCTGCTGTCAGGACTGGCCTTTGCACTCAGTGTTGTCGGACCAAATCCACACTGTCTTATTTTTGACTCGATCACAACATGCTCTCGCAGAAAAAAAAACAGTTCCCAGATCTGGTTTTAAGTCAAAGTGTCACAGAGTGTGTCGCTGCTCCATTCAGCCTCAGGCCCTGTGGACAAAGTCTCCCCTGGTTGCACCTTCTTCGCCCGTTGCTCTGCTGCAAATGAATGGATTCATTGACCGTGTAATATGCTTTTCAGAGCGTTTCAGGACAAACTGCTAATATCGAGCTAACCTGCCCCCCCCCCGAAAAAAATGAGCGTTTTGTTGTTCTGGACCTGTTAAATCTCGTACAATTCATATTTCCTCACACAGGATTAATCCCAAAGACTTAAACTCTGGTCTGTAATAACCTATCAGCATGTCAGGATGTAGACCCAGCACCGGCTGACTAAAAGCCCAAATGTCAGTATATTTCCTGGCCCAGTTTCTCCTACCTCACCCCCCTCCCTCTCTGCAGTCTGGATTATTGTTAATTCGGGTTCCTCTGGTTTGGCTCGGCTCGCTGGGGTCCAATCCTCAAGCCAATTCTTTTTTTTCCAACATCAGTAACAGGTAGAGATTAGCAGTGCTTTCCTCCAACGTGGAGGTGGACAGAAGTCACCTTGGCTGCATCTGGCTGGTCAGATAGCTCCCCGAGCATCATTTTGTTACCACTCGGATGATTTGTGCTCACAATGCTGGAAAAATTGACAGTTGGAAAAAAAGCCTGTGACATTGGTCCACTCTTGATGCTTATTAATATGTCTCTTAGCTTCAATTCCATTCAGAGTCACAGCCAGAAGTGCTCAGTGTCCACTCGGGATTATTCCGGTCACATCCCATATTTTGCTTAATGTTAATTCTTCAATGAAGGGAGCAAAACCAACAATGAACTGATCCAACTACAAGTATTTTTTGAGCAACTAAAGCCTGATATAGCTTATTCCCCCTGTGTCAGAGGGCTCCATTGTTGTCTGAAAAAACTGGGAGTTTATTTTGAGTCAGTGCAACAGGCAACATGCATTCGTATCATATCAGGCCGTGCTTCATCGTACCATCCAGGGGTTTTCTGCACACACAAGATCACACAGGTCCATAGAGTCCCCTCACCGTTATTATTTTATTCAATCTGGGGGTGAAATTGATGTCCGGAAACATCCCAGAGCTTTGTCTCCCCAAACCACAGCTCCCACAATCCTCCAGCCGGCGGCCGAGCCTGTTAGGCCGCGTGTTGCGGTGCCGCCGGTGGTCGCGGCAGAGCGTCCTCTCGTCTTTCCTCCGGCTCCGGAGACGGCGACAGTGAAAACCTATAGCTGCCCTCTCGGGTTTCCGGTGTGCATTAGGGCAGCTCCCAGCGGAGAGGGACGAGGGAGCCAGCAGGAGCAGGCCCGTGCTGAGATTCAGCTTCAGGAAGAGCTGCCTGTGCCATGTCAGACTGTTACATAAGAACCTGGGTGGTGAGGGAAGTGAGGAGACCCCATTTTGTATGGAGTCAACAAAAGAGTTGAGTCATCGGCACAGCAGGGGGGTCCGGGCTCTGGCATCCTTCTGGTCAGATTTTGCCCGTTTTGTTGACGCCGATTCCAGTCTGTCCCCGTGGCGCGCGCTACCTGAGCGCCTCTGCAGCTCAGAGCCAAAATCGTTTACGTGATGACTGTGTGTCGTCCACTCAGTCACAGCGAGGCAAAGAAGGGATTTGGACAATTTTTAGTGTTGACTGTGGTCAGGCCTCACAGACACTCGGTGCATTGTTTTCATTGTTAAGGGCTCCATTACTTTCCATTACTAATTAATCTGATTGTGATGATTTTCTCTTTAGTAGGTGAGCCGTGCACAGTATGACATATGAGAATAAAACACTGGAATTCCCCTGATAAACGTCTCTGAATTGCTTGCTTTGGGCCAGCTGAGTACCCAGAGACATTTAACTTCCTGTCATGGAGGTCAAAGAGAACAGACAGCTCCTTACTCTTGACCAACTGGAAATCTGGATTTTTTTCTTGTATGAAAAGAAGATTATACAATTGTTGTAAGAAGTTTAATTTCAAAACATCTGTGGCGCTTTGCATGTTGTCCTTAAACACAAACATGAACCTGTGTTTACTTGTAGATGAGTAGCAGTTCAGATGCTGTAAATGGTTAAATTGGATTTCAGCTGTAGTGTCACACAGGCTGTAAAGAATGCTGGAATACTACAGTAGTAGTAGTAAAGGCTTTGAACGGTCTATGGAAGTCTATGGATTAAATGGTGTTTAATCTCTGAGAAATACGTGGAATGTAGACTAATTAAACAAGGTTAAAGCGGGCTTTAACAGTCCAGAGTTCATTTCAACAGCTGAGCAGGGCTCAACACTCCTGCCTTCGTTTTGGAGCTACAAATTTCTTTAACATAAAAAAACTTCCATCCAGTGTTTCAACCCTGTCTGTTGTTTTTTTGAATAAGATTCTTGTGTGTGAATCCTAATGGTAGCTCATCACTTCACACCATGTAAAAGAGGCCCATTGTTTCTCCCTTAAGCGTTCTGAGAGCTCAGCTCCTGACAAAGGGGGAAGAGTCACATGCTGGGCAATCAGAGCTGTACACGGCCTGTCATGGGGTTGTGTCCAGCGTGGAGAGCAAGGAGGGAGGGTTTTAATCGTCTCTGCAGGACTCATTCATTAACATTACTATTGCATGTTGGTGTTGAGATGGATTCCTCCTGGCTGCAGCAGCTCCCCTGTATAATGTAACTGTAACAATTGTAAGTGCATCTGAAGTTGTTTTCTGTGTTGTACGGATCAGATCGAAAGGTTTTATAAGCTTTGATTCAACTCGAAGAGAAGAACTCAAAGTTATTTTCAAACTATAGAAAAAGACAGTGATGAAAAGAAAGAGGCAGATGGCAGACAATGAATAAGAAGCAGAGCCGCACAGCTGCTCTCTGGAGCGTAACCTGGCTGGAGTCTCTCTGTTAACTGAGGGTTGTTAAAAGCTCCTGTGCCCAGATGCTCAAACCTTCCTGCTCTTACGTGAAAGATTCCCCCCGGCTGACTCAGACACTCTCCCTCTGACCCGTGATCATGCATGCTCAGCGCGTCCTCCTCTGCTCATCTTCCTCCTGGTTTGTTGATGACGAAGTTGTAGATGCATGCCATTAACGCTCCGGCCGTGTGTGTCGTGTGCTCTCGCCCTCTTCTCTCTCAAAGCCGAACTACCTCCTCCCTACACAGCCATCGCCAGCCCCGACGCCGGCGGTGTGCCCGTCATCAACTGCCGCGTTTGCCAGTCGCTCATCAACCTGGACGGGAAGATGCACCAGCACGTGGTCAAATGCACCGTCTGCAACGAAGCCACGGTAAGAGTCCCCCCGTGGAGTCCCCTAATACCGCGTTTATTCACTCCGGCCCCAAACAGTCGCATCCATTCGTCACTCGCTGTGACAAAAGTGATTGAAACGTTTGCAGAGGACGAGCTGCGGACGCCACGTCCCGCGCTTGCTTTTCGTCCAGGGCACGTTCCAGCTCTGAGGGATCGGCAAATGTCGACCGGGACATCTGTCTACATCTGTCAGTCAGAGCTGGGACGGGAGGAGCTGTCAGGTGGGTGGGGAGATGAATGTCCGTCATCACGGTCGCTCGGTGTGGGAAATGCCATTTCCACCGGCTGATACTCGGGGTGCTTATGCGTCAGCGAGGCCGTGATGATATTTTCATCCCCAGCCGGAGCAGCCGGTCGGTGTTTGTGCCTCGGTCGCGGCGTCTCGTTTCAGCCTGAGGTTCACAGGCATCAGTCTGCAGGCGGATGTAATGCGGACGTTTGCACTTAATGAGTGAACTTATATGCACGTCATAGATTTAGAGCAGAGCGACTGATTCTTCACGCCGTGTTTTCCAGCTCATCTGGTCGTCACAGCCTCTGCTGTGTCATGGTAACAGCTTTTTGTTTTACACTGTTTTTTTCAATGTTGCCTTCCAGCCCATTAAAAATCCCCCATCAGGGAAAAAATATGTGAGATGTCCCTGCAACTGCCTGCTCATCTGTAAAGACACGTCCAGGAGGATAGGATGTCCTCGACCTAACTGGTTAGTGGGAGCCAGCCCGGCTCACACTCTCTTTTGTTTTCCCTTATTCGCACTTTTTCTTCAAAGCCGCATTTTGTGGATGTCCTTCGTCCATTCTGGGATTGGTTGTAATCATGAGCTTTGTTCCTCCGACAGCAGACGGATAATCAACCTGAGCCCGGTGATGGTCATCCCGGAGGAGCAGCCTGCCCAGCCGGCTCTGCCCATCCAACCCGAGGGGATGAGGGTGGTCTGCGGCCACTGTGGAAACACCTTCTTAGTACGTAAACCCACAGAGACAACCGAGCCCACTGGTCACACATTTTGACATTGGTCCTCGCACGTGCCTCGAGGTGTTTTTGACAGGGAAAAGACACATAGTAGCTCCTGTTTCTGCAGCTTGTTTGACTGTATATCCATAATTCATCGTTCTGATATGCGCTGTATCTCTGCAGACTCTGACCTGATGTTTTTTCCAGGAGCTGGCATGCACCTGCTGCACGTCTTCTTTCCTTGCCTGACTCATTAGAATCCCACTTGATTGCGGTGCGGTTGCAGCCTTTTGCAGATTACCCTTGCCTTAAATGAAACTGTCTTCCTGCACTCCTGAGGATACTATCAGTGCTTTTGACATGCGGCGCTCATTTCGTTTCTTTAATTACAATGAATTAAAAAGGAAAAAAAGAAACAAAAGATGACCCGAGTCAGCACAGGCACAGACTTGGCATGTCAAAATGGGCGGTATTGTCCTCTTAACGTGTGCGCATTGTTGCTTGCGGCGTCTGTAGGGCAGCGAGGACGCCAGGTCATCCCAGCCAATGTCTGGCCTCCCCAGCGATGGCTCTCCCCCAGCACAGCAACAGGTTGAGAAAGCTGGCCGACTCTGGCGGACACATTAACAACAGCCTAACCCGCTCCAGTTCAATCTGCGCTCTGTTCACACGGGTCATAATGTGGCTTTGTGCACATCCGGCTCTGAAAAGGTCCACGCACAGAGCGGGGGTGGGGGGTGGGGAGGGTAGATTATTTTGAGTGGAAAATCAAAGTGGTTCGGTCTGAATGGAGCCTAATGCCACAAAGTCACAATGAACCTGTGTCAATATGACCTGAAATTCTGCTGATCTGTGATGGGATGGACATTTGTGTAACACTGCTTTGTTAACCCCAGAGCCCTAACTAATACGCTGCAAGGCTGATCATAGAGACATTTAGACAACATTTTAGACGGTAAATCAATCATGAATAGATGAAGAAGTCGCAAAGCGGCCGTTCCAGATCAAGTCAGATCACTCGCTGTAGGTCCGGAGCATGTTTGTTGTTGTAGGGCCCTAACAGTGTTTCTGCCTCTGTTTCCCTGCAGTGGATGGAGCTCCGGTTTAACACACTAGCCAAGTGTCCCCACTGCAAAAAAATGTAAGTCACAAAGTTCCAAGTGAAACACACACACACACACACACACACACACACATGCACATGCATGATGCTCGGTAATGCAATTTGCTGAACTTCTGTGGAAATCAAACTGGATCTGCCACAGGGAGAGTGTCAGATGAAGCAGGATTTCCTCTTTTGGTTACAGTAACACACGTGTTTCTTGTAGCTCACAACAAAAGGGAAAAATTCAATGAAAAAAGTCTTTTTATCTCTCGTCTAAGACCTGTCCTGCACGTAGCGGCTTATCACGCTTATCTCATCAGGCTGTTTTTGCGTGATGTATTATCTTGTTATGTGGAGAAACT
Source organism: Karalla daura (assembly GCA_029224185.1). Taxonomy (NCBI): domain Eukaryota; kingdom Metazoa; phylum Chordata; class Actinopteri; order Chaetodontiformes; family Leiognathidae; genus Karalla; species Karalla daura. Next base: position 9,144,491 of record CM055205.1, on the reverse strand, counting down.
GGCCTTTTGTTTTCTTGAGACAACAAAGTAATTATCTAGAAGGCCTGACACAGAGGCAGCATTGCTACGGCTGGGGAATCCTTCATATGAAAATATGAGTTTTGTCACGGCGTTTTTCACAGTTTACAACTCTTAACAGTGAATTTCCTCATAATTATAACGCAGCTCATTTGAAAAATGTCACCGCAGGATTTTCACAGACACAACCAGAGGTCTGTAGCGGGCAGCACAAATCAGATTTTCTCAGCTCTTGCGCCGATCCTGAACTACTGGTTGACGTTTTTAACTGATTTACGGAAAATGCTCTTAAACATGCGGAATCTCTGCGGCGTGGCCTGTGTGTAAGTAGAAAACCCCTCATGTGAATGGACTCCCCTGCCGAGTGTGAGACCCGTCACATTCAGACGACCTTGGCCTCACTTTAAGGTCGTCACTTTAATCTCTCCGGATCATTCGTATGTTCCCCGGCACACGGCACGTCTTGTTGTCGAAACCAAATCAAGTCACTTCCCACTTCTGCTCTGTGTTCGGGTCTCAGCTCTCCGTACAGGCAGTTTGTGGTTTGGTTTCATCAGATTTCGTCACATGTGTAAATGCTTTGAGCTCGCATGCTCTCAGTGCTGGGGTGGGAGTGTGGGGGGGGGATAGTGGCCGAAGCCTGCATTCCTCTCAACCAGGCGCCGAGCTTTAGAGATCTGGACTTTGTAGTTCTTGGAAGGTGAAGGAGTGGAGGCTAATCTAGACGTGTGACAGGAATTAGAGCCTGGCCCAAATACGTGTAACCGTAAGCGCTGGGTTGGGAGGTGTTGCGGGGTTGCGGAGCGGTGGGAGGGCGTGCAAAGGTCTGAAAGCGAGGGCACAGTGAGACGGTGATGTAAACGTGTCGCTGCTGCCCCCGCTCATCTCTGCCTGTCTGCATCGTTGCCTCTTCATCGCCACGTCCTCTGTTTCAGATTTTGACAGTGTCTGCGCTTTGATTTCTACTAGTATTAAAAGTGGCTGAAGTGGCTAAAGAGAATAACAGGAATATAACAGCCTTTCTCATTTCATATCAAACTTAATGTTTCAAACATAATATTACTTATTTTATAATATGGTCCTTTTCAGAATAAATTGGGACAAAATTGTAAGGACTGGTTGGTCTGCAAGGGAGATCATGAATACTTAGTCCTAAAATCTTGATTCTAACATAATATAAATGTATGTACTGTAAGGAGTACAGTATTAGATTTGATTTGAGTAGATTAGATTAGAATAGATTAGATTAGATTAGAATAGATTAGATTAAACTTTATTGATCCCAATGGAAATTACAAAACCCCTGGAAATGTCCGAGTAAAGTAAAGCTCTAAGATTCACCAGGCAATAGCCGAGCTCTCACATGTTTGTCTACTCTCCAAGCTCTTATAAATAAAACATGCAACAAGACGGCTCCTCTTGCAAGACCAATAATCTGATCATACGAAGTCAGCAGAGTTCCTACAGCATCACGTAATGAGCCGTAAAACACACAATAGACTTTAGATTCCCTCTCACCTCAGTCACAGCACAAACAAAGCCTATTGTCTTGTGAGGGAGCATTAAACCATTAAAGCTCTTTGCTTAGGATACCGGTTTATTCTCTTCGACTCATTTCTGTCTTTTCTCGCCACCTCTCTATAGTTCAGTAGTTTTGTCCTCACTCTGTCAAAACAGGGCAGAAATCAGAAATCAAAAGCTCGGCTGTTGAATCAACCTAGAGTCATGTGATGGTTTCACCTCGATACCTTATAAGGAACTGATACAGTTCACAGGAAACCTCCCTTTTCAGCGTATTCCCACTCCGACTCCCTGAAGGCAGCACTTGAGAGGAGGGTCCGCTCCACCTACTGTCACAAGTGTAACGTATGAGTCAGTCAGGCGGCCCGCACGTAAAGGAGCGCGTATGGAGATTGTTTAAGAAGCAGTAGCTGAAGGTAAGAGATCAGGTGATCAGGCCCCTGTAAAACCCTGTGAATGCCAGCGATTCCTCAAGAATGCCTAAGTCCTGTCACATGAGAGCCATGTGAGAGCAGAGAGGGGGAGGAAAGGAAGGAAAGTCATAGTGAACCATTAAAAAAAGAAAAAACAAAAAAAAAACATAAACTGATGCCAGTCTGGTGCTCCAGGGGCTCTGAAGTTGTTGGGCGCTGTACGTCATGTGACTGAGCCTCTGGCGCTGTGCAGCTCCACCCTGAAACAGGCGAGGAGAGAGCTCTGGCTGCTCTCAGGGTTGGTATGAGATCACTGCAGAAAAGCAGAGAGCATGAGGCCCGTCATGATGTAAACCTGCCCAAGTAGGACTCTAAATGATAGATGGTGTTTGTAAGCAGGCCTGTGAATTTGTCCTTTCTGAAAGATACTGTAAACACATATGACATAACGCACGCATGGTTTCTTTAACTTCTCTTGCCTGGAAAACTTTTAACAGTTTCCTTTTGCCTTTTTTTTCTCCGTTTCACCTCTGCAGATCCTCTGTTGGCAGCGCGCTGCCCAGGAGGCGCTGTTGTGCTTATATCACCATAGGAATGATCTGCATTTTCATCGGAGTGGGTCTAACAGTAAGTGCTTAAGTGCATGTCCTCTTCGATTTTCAGTTTCTCAGTGTTTTACGAATGTCAACGTAAGCAGGGTAAAAACCACGATGGTGTCTGTCTCCCAGCTCACATAGAGTTAAAGCAAGGAGGACACACTCGACATCCATCATCCAGCCCTCCATCTATGGGCACACACACGCTATTCACTCTCACACTCAGACCTTGAGGGTGACTCGAGGTTTAAGGACAGGATACATATAACAGATATACATCACGCTAGTAGGTTTCAAATGGAAGGATGTGTATTACATATATAAATCCAAGAATAGTTGCACGGTTCACTAGTGCTTCAGTCTGTCATCTTTTAGTAATCAAAATAACTTAACGAGGTCAGTGCAGTTAGAAATAATTCAAACTTGATTGCAGCTGTTTTTTTTTTATTTTCCTGCAGCTTCTCAGGTAGAGTTAACATGTATTCAGACCCCCGGCCCCAAACCGGATCCTTCGGCGTATGTGAACACAGCAGTGAGGATGAGGAACAAAGTCGCCTCGTCTCGTTTCTGTCTGAGCCCTGGAGCGAGTCATTTGTAGTGAGAACATAATCGACCCAGCGACTGAGGCAGCTGCTACGCACCGCTAACTAGAGGCGTCATCGCATAGAACGACACATGCCCAGTCTGATCAATCACGACCGATCACGCTTGTAATCTGGGGGTGCGTGACAAGAAGCTGTCAGTCACGGTTACCGAAGCACTGTGTGATATATTACCATCTCTTTGGATATGATGTTTGTTGCTGATGCTCCATGGCATTTGTTTATACCTCTGTCTCCCTCTGCTCCTCCTCTTCCTCCTCCTCCTCCTCCTCATTCACAGGTTGGCACTCGGGGCTTCGCCAGTCGTTACAACGCCACCTACGTGTCCTGGGCGTTCGCCTACCTGCTGGGCCTCATCTGTCTGATACGAGCATGTTACTGGGGCGCCATCAAAGTCAGCTATCCGGAGAACAGCTTCGCCTAGAGCGAGCTCGGCTCGGCTCGGCTCGGCATAGCTCGGCACAGCACGGCTGGAGGAACAAACCACACTTTTAGTTTTTTCATTCGTGGGTCGTGTTCAGCGGAGCGGAGCGTCTGCACAGTCTGGGACGGGGGTGCACGGGAAAGGCCAGGGTACGTTTTGAAGCGATGCGTCTCATCGTGTTTGGGTCTGAAGTGTTTTACTGAGCTCTGACTCGCTGAACAAACATATAATGTATGTCGATCAGTGATTTAAAAAAAAAAAGATAGTTTAGCTAACTGTTTGGATTTGGTCTTTCTGGACCATTTTGTTTTTTTCCGGTTAGTTTTTTTTTTCTTTTTTGTCCAGCATCCTGACTGATTACTTTTGTTACTGACCAGACCAAAATGAGACAACCTCCTAAGAACAGTTCGCCCATTGCACTACGATTATATGCAATTGTACGTGTTGTTTTGCTGCTAGTTTAACTCCAGCTACGGGAAGCTGCATATCCATACTGTATTGTAACATTTACCTTGCCTGTGTACACTGACATAGTATTGCTATATAATTTTAACCGTCGAAACGTTCAACTTTCAAAAGAGATCCTCCTTAAATACCCACCTGTGCCAACGTTGCTGCCCAGTGTTAGTCAAGACGAGCATCAGATCAACGGGAGCCTGTTCTGTTTCCTGGTGAAGGTGTTATGTTTTTATTTACGCCTCACAGCAATAACCCTTTTCTCTCCGAGTTATTTTCAACCTTTCAGGTCCCTCCTCCCCGTCCTTCACTCTCTCTCTAGAAAACGAGAACACGCTCACACCGGTTTACAAGTCGACTTGTTTATGTTCTGTCGTTGTTTTTGTTTTGTTTCGGAGAGGTAGCTGAAGCGTACGATGCTCCTGTCTTTGCTCTTTCTGCCTGTCAGTTAGAATGTAAACACTCCTCCTCCTCCTCCTCTTCCTCCGTCCCCCTCTTCTCTGCTTCCGTCAGTGAACCTGTGCTCCCCAGCATCCCTATAGACAAACTCCTGACTCTTGACCTTGACCAGTGGGCAACAGTTCAAACTTCTAACCTTGTTCTGAATGTTCTGAATGATAATGATGATGATGTTAATGATGATGATGATGCTGAAAATAATGTTTAAAAACCACTTTGTACATAGTTCAAATTCAGTACTTGGAAGACTGTAGTGAGAGGTGGATGAAGAGGACGGCTTCTGGGTCTTTTTAAAAATGATAATTTATCAATAAAATGGAAAAAACTGCCTGTATCGTTCTGTTTGCTTGATGGCTCTAGCGCATCACTAAACAAACCACACCTGCACAAACCCTCTGTGTTGTATGTCTAAGAACATTTTCTTTCACTGTTAAACCACCTTCTTACCTCTTCTTCTCTAGATTTCTAGATAGACATTTTTCTCTCTGTTTTTTTCCCCAACAGCCTCATATATTTTTCAGATTGTGGAGCAAATTAGAGCACATGGGTTTTCTCCTGATATTGCAGTTTTGTCCCACAGTCCAAAAACATTGAGCTTGATTGGAGACTCTAATTTGCCCCTAGGTGTGTGTGAGAGAATGAATTTTTTGTGTGTGTGTGTGTCTGTGTCTGTCCTGTGATGGACTGAGGCTAAGGTGCCCAAATTTCCTCATCGTGGGACTGATAAGGGGATAATTCATTTAAAGCAATTGAGATGATGGGTGGACTTTAGACTACACCTCATACTTGCTGATTATAATACTAATGGTACTCGGGCTACTATAATTTACTACATAATAATGCCATGCACATAATACTAATCTTCCCGAATTACATTTTTGCTTTTCAACTGAAAAACAAAAACAATCTCAGCAGCTTGCTATTTGAAACTGCTGTGCCGCAATGTGTCCACAAGGTGGCACCATTGGCAAAAGTGTCATCAGCATGGCAGCCACACGTTCTCCAAGTGTGTTATAGGTAGATAAAAGCCCAAACAGGGAATTTTCTAACTTTTCAGTGGGTGTTTACTCATTGTTTTCAGCACTGTTATCTTGACTCCAGCAGGATTAGTGAAGTTGTCTCCCCGCTCCTGAAACTCTGTTCTCTCTCTGCCAAGCATGTGATAAGGAGGTCTTCTTCCTTTAGACGTCCTGTTTGCACATTGGTGACGAGCTGAAATAAATCCGATTACCAGGCGTGGAAACATAAATGGTGCTTTACATAAAGAAATACACATGGCTTACACAACAATATATTGTCTTTATTTATGACCAACAGAGTGTTATCTCAGTTTGACACGTTAAACTACAGAAACGACAGAAACGACAGAATAATGGTTTAATGAGCTCCCCGGAGCTGCTACAGTTGATAGAATAAAATCTGTCCTTTCCTTCTTTCTTCTCTTCTTCCTCCCTCTCTCACTCTCTCTCACACACACAGTCTTTCTCCCTCTCTCTCACACACACACACCCACAGTCTTTCTCACAGACACACACGAACCCTTGCCACGTCATGCACATTCGCCGCACGCTTCAGCTCCCCTTGTCCACCCTGGGCTGCGGATGATGTCACGTCACGCACAGTGATGATGTCATACCGTCAGACAGGTCTCGGTCTGACAAGGTCATTGCTTAACGCGACGTCGGAGCGTCGTCTGGGACTTTGAACACACACGTGAGCTACTTCAGCTATCACCTAACGATGAGGGAACATGGAGGTCATAAAGTCGATACTAATCACCATGACTTCACGAGATGTGTTGAGTCAGTGTGTGTGTATGTCTGTGTGTGTGTGTGTGTGTGTGTGTCTGTGTGTACATCCTGATGTAGTAACAGGTGGCTGCTTGTGTTCTGCACCCATCAGTGAGGATCTGTGAGGAGTGGCTGCCGGCTTTCAGTTGTTGTTGAGGACCCACCATGAAGCTGTAGAGACACACAAACACACACATATTGTGTTTGGATGTGTTGTAATGATGCAAAAAAAGATCAAAATAGCATCTGAACTGGACAAGAAAAGCTGATGAGAGATGTGAATACTGGACAGTTAAACATGATTTCAACAGAATTAGCTTGGATTAGCTGAATTAGCTGGATGCAGTCGTCAACTCTAGTTAGCCCCTATTGTGACCTTTCTGAAATCTCCCTTTGGTTAAATGCACAATGTGTAAAAGCCATGATATTAACATATTCTTTTCTAAGGGTTTGAGGATTCTTTTTTAGTGCTGCATGCTATGCAAATATCACTTGTGCAGGGACATGGTCTTACCAGGAACCAGCATGGTGGTTATGGACTCAGGAGTTTCCAGGAAGTCCACATTCCCCCTCTGGAAAGTCTTACTGTAGTTAGTCTGCAGGTGACTGTGAAACAAGAAGCAAGAAGGCTCACTGTGATGCACAAAATCTTTGATTAATCATTAATCACACATAATAATGGATAGATGGATGTGCATATTTATTTGAAACATGCTGTTAGAGTGGGAGTGAGTGCATTCAAGCTTGCCTGCAAATGTGTTGGAAATCCATTTGTAGATTATTTGACAATTTGAAAAACAGCATGAATCCCTCTCATTTAGCCCCCCCCCCCTTTGAGAGTATAATGATAATATGATTTTGAATGACATATTGATATATTATAGAGTTTATGTATTTTGGAAGCACCAATTCTGATTTTATAGTGAATGTGTGGCAGATACCGATGTTTACAGGACTCTGTTTTCTCTCATGAGAACTGTACATGAACTCCTACAGCCCGCCTGTGTGTGCGTCATTCTGCTGCGGTTGGGACATTTCTGAACCGCAACGTCCACCGTAAGCAGCAGACCTCCGAGAGGAAGCCAAGAAAAACGGTGCTCAGCGGCAAAAAGTGTTTACCAACGGGATCTGGCAATTCCTGCACAGTGACCCTAAAAAAACCCATCAAGACATTATTAATTGATGAGCTGCAAACACACTGTTGCCAGTCAGGGTTTCGCAACCATTCATTCCCCTCTGTGTCTGTGCTCCGGCTGTCTGTAACGACACTCTTGTTTTTCTCATTAGCTTCATCAAAGCTTCACAAAGTGCATCGACAGTGCACGTAGCGTGAAGCAGAAGTTACCCTTTCTGCGGGTTCACGCCGGGCTAAGAAAGTAATTTGGGGTTTATGTGAACAGGCCACGGTGCATTAGTCATGATGCATATGGTGCAGAGGGCGAACACTTACTTCTTCCACACGTTGTTGTGCTCCCAGAACTCGTAGAGAATGAAGCGTGATTCATTTGCCAGCCGCTGAACTGCGATGCTGCCAAACGCAAAAACAAGAGAGAGAGAGAGCACAAGTCATGCAATCGCTAATTAGTGTGCTGCTTCGCGTCCCCCGGCTCTGCCTCTCTATCTAAACTGCGTCCCCAAATTGTGACCGTGCATTGTTCTGTCAGCCTTTTTGGTTGAACTTGACAGTGTCAGAGTTCAGAGGAACGGCCATGATGAGATTGTTAAACGTCACGGTCCGACAATCAAAGTGACACGTAACACGAGAGGATTCGTGTCTCACCGTCTGGATAAACCTGGCCACAAAGGGTTCAAAGATGACAGCTGGTGCATGAAAAACCAAATATGTTGTCACTTCTCTGATTGTCGGTGGGTGTTTACACCACTTAAACTGGGCCGACCCTGACTCAGGACCGACCTCTCAGTATTCCTGATAAATCCCGCCAGAGCTGTCTATTACAGGTGACCAATTTTTCCTTGTGCTCTGCTCTCTTAACATAGAAGCTATGGAACATCGTTTTTTTTTTGTTTATCAGAAATGCTTCAGATGAATATTTTATAAGCGCTTTTACGATCCTATTTTTGGTGTGGCAACGTTCCGGTCCATTTCTGCACAGGTCTGTTTCGTGTTTATCTGCCAAGCAGACATAAGATCTGATTCTCTGATTCTCTCGCCTGCCACTCACATGAATAATAACATGACTGGATGTTTCTCAGTAAAGAACGCAGCTCTGAAACTTTTCTGAAACCGAGTAGTATCGGGAGCAGCGCTTCTGCAAAAACAAAACTACTAAGGAATCAAAATATCCTATCCAGGTAAAATAATAGGAGCATGAACTGACTGTAGACATCCGGTCTGGGCGCAGGCACACTCCATGTACTGTCTGAGAGCCAGACGAAACTCCTCCAGCTCCTCCTCCAGGACGCAGAGCTGCCGCTGGACTATCAGGATGTGCTGTGGAGACAGAAACAGGCAGAGGAGCGTGGGAGTCAGTGGGTCGGGATTAGCCTTGCGGCGAGGACGCGCTAAGAAAGAGTTGGGGACATTAAGAAAACGTGTTGGTAGAAATGCGGTGACTAATGAGGAGCTGTGAGGCGAAAAACTTTTCACAATGTGATTCATAATTAATGCACAACTTAATGCCCCTGCGCTGGAATGTAACCTACATAGAAACATTTAGATGTGAATGCATTTTGCATACGCTTTTGTGCCCGATGCAGCAGAAACATAATCACTGGTGTATTGTTGTGTAAAGGTGAAACAGCAGGGAACAAGAGAGAGGAAGAGCTGCCCTAATCATGACAGCAAAGAGCCTGCTAATCATTTCCTGCGGCTGATGAGGAATTGTCGACAGGGGCAGAGAGGGTGACGGGAACAGGAAGTGAACGGTCGGCCCCTTAGACCAGGGCACACTGGGTGTATGAATGACGCGTGTGTGACTGATAGATCGCCCCGGGACGCGGCTCGTTTTGGGGGCAACACACGCGCACGGTGATCGCATCATCACGCGGCCGTGTCGAGCTGTGAGTCGTGGCTGGTTTTCTGTCTGCCCTGTGACACCCACCAGCCACATATTGATCAGTTCACACAGAAGCTGGAGTGTGTGATGGTTGTAGCTTCACCAGTCCTGATTTGTTGCTTTAATTCCCCTCTTCTGTATTTTTGCCAACTACACAGCCAGTTATGTACATGATTGTATGTATTGGTGTGGGACTGTGGCTGAGGGGCAGTGCTATTGTGTGGACTGTGTAGGGTAGCCACCAGTGTATGAATCAATATGAATGGGTGAATGAGACTTGTGTCTGTAAAGCGTTTGACGTGCGTGTTACCCATTGGTTATAGACATTGTTGCATCCAAACTGACTGTGTGTATTGGAGCTACAGTTTTTTGGAGACAGCCCTAGTGGATTTCGATGGTACTGCAAGACGGGCACCACCCCTCTGTCAGCGATACGATTTTGCTTAGTGGACACCTGTGGTACTGCAATAAAAATCCTCCTGTGGCCCAAAAAGCATTTTTGCCATAACTCCAGCTGTAAAGACAGCTTATTATTATCTTTGTATTGTAGATTTTTAAACCATGAACTTTATATCGGTCAAAAAGTTTTCCAAAGGACAGAAAATAAACTGAAAACTTTAATTGTTCACTTTGCCAACAGGCATGGGAGGGGTGCCTGTACTGCTCAGACTCTCTGAATGTATTATAAGAAGTAGATCCCAGGCCAAATATGATGGCCTTTTCATTCCTATAGAAGCCTTTTTATTTATCATTACTCTCCCCCACCATTTCTAATGTGAGAGCTCAGTGGGCCTATTATAGCACATTTTGTTCTCTGATTTGTATTAAACATGATGCCTTAAATGTAGCTATGAATGTAAACAGATCTATTGAATGTGTCAGGCATCGGGGGTGCGTCAGCTAAATTGGGAGGTGGGGGTATAGTTTGGGAACTGCTGCTTTTGATTATTCAGTTCTGCTCCAGTCAAACAATCCAGACCTGTGACATTCAGACTGTGTTTGTGCTTTCATTTATTTGGGGCCGTATATCAGCGGCACGCTTTGTTTAAACAGCCTGAAGCTGAATTAGACAAACGTTGCCCGCCTGTGTTTGTTTGTTCTTTCAATGATACAATCGTTTTGTTTACAGTGTTAGCTGGAGGATTTTTGGAAAACTCCCTCATCTTATCTTCCCTTATCTAAAAAGCACCATCGCATGCCACACGTGTGATTCATGGAGGGATTCTCTGCGTGGCTCTCACATCCAATGTGCTAATCTCACAGTTCATGTGAATTAACACACGCAAACTGTCCAAAACTAGCATATGGCTCCAGGTAAAACCCCATGGGAGGGAAATATCAGTCTAATGCTATGCATATCCAAATCACATCTAATTTTTTTGCAGTTAGTGAAAATGATTGATATGATATATAGGTTGTTTTTGTCATTTAAACCTTGTCCGTCCTCTTCTTGTGCCTCTGAAGAGGAGTGTTTGTGCTGCTTGGCTCAGATTGTCACTGAGTCACTCGGCAGCTACAGAGAGTTTCTCAGCCATGAAATGAGTGATATGGGACTGGGGTGGAGGCTTGGCATGTGGACTCGGAGAACCAACAACATGCTCATAAACACCTGTACGCCGCGTGTGTGCACAGTTAAACACACACTCACTGGGTACACAGAGCATGGAGGAGATTTAATTTGCCTGTTTGCTTGCCCACAAAGGCACCCAAAGCAAACAGTATTCAAGATGGAAATACACAATTTGATCCGGGGGGATTTAACAGCCCGTACGGCACGGTGGTGGTGTCGAGCCAAGTCATTAAAAGTATCGGTTGAAAATGATGTCTAAGCCTTCCTCCTCTTCTTCAAAACTCGATACTCAGCCGGAAGATTAAATAGGAAAGATTAAAGATACAAGCGGCGCAAAGGAAGAGGGTGATTCGCCTCTGTCAAGTTACATCCCTGCTGTTGCTATGACAACCGCTGAGCGGCTATTATCAGCGTGGCCTCCCTCTCAGTTATACTCCACCTTGTGAGAACAAGGTGACACAGAGTGGTCAACGCAGCAAAACAGCACAGTGGGCGATTAAGAACTCACCGATTTGCTCTCCAGGACCTCCTCTTCAACCGGCTCCAGACGGATCTCCTGCAGGACGGGAACAAAAGTAGATGTAGCGCAACAAAGTCCTCGGCGATTTGTTCCCACTGCCCACTGGAGGGCGGCACAAGTGCCATCGGTATCGGTAGAAAAAAGTGTTGTTGCTTTAATGATGGTTCGCTTTCATCCAATCACATCTACTCAAGAAACTCAAGAGCTTTGTTACTCATCATACTTTAAAGAATGGAAAATGACCCCCCCCCCCAAAAAAAAAACCCTCATTTGCTCATTTTACATTTTCATTTACTAAGTTAATGAATGAGGAATAGTTGCAACTTGAAAATAACGTCCCAATAACATATAAAAACCATTAGCTGATACTTAACAAGTCACTGTGCTAACAAACACTTAACAAGTCATCAAAAACACATGCTCCTTAGCTGTGTCTCTCACTCTCGCTCCCACTTAATTTAGGAAGAAGTTGCTCAGCTCTGTTGTTTAGCAAAGAATGTCATCATTCATGTGAGTGGCAGGCAAGACAGCCAGTCAGCATAAAGCCTACGTGTGGTTCAATCAATCCATCAGACATTTATTGTCCCCAAGGGGAAAATTGTTTTCTGCAGCTCTGCACACCCCCACAAACACATCAACAATAGACTTGACGAATCTTTACCCAGTACCACCCTATCCACCCTTATGCATAAAGACAACTCTGGTCACTTGCAGTGGTTTCTTATTGAGGGCTGTGATGACTGAGGGTTTCAGCCTTCTTCCAAAGCAGGCCCTCAGAGGCAGACCAGCCAGATAAGCATGAAAGCATGAAAGGGCCTAGATAGTCAGAGAAACTGGCCGGCACATTCTCACATCTAAATTAGGTTTAAAAAAGCAAAAAAAAAACCCTTTGAAATAACATCTGAGGCATTTCTGATTAAACCAGTGTTCATCACTCCGATTTTAACACCGGAATATGGGCAAATAAAGGACAAATACTGAATTTAACTACACAAGGTCCCTGTTCACATCGCTGTACTATTAACCTCAGGCAAGCTCAGATAAGATGTTCTTGAGTTGCTTATCTGGTTAAATGGCATTAAGGCAGTTTAATGGCTAGCAGACAGAGTCACTGTAGGTGGTACTATTAGTTTGGACACATTGAAATAGATGCTCTCTGTTTCAATCTTGGCATGAAGCCGTAATCTAAAATCTGACAAAACTCATAAGACAGCACATCATGAAATGCATCAAGGGAACCTTCATTAATAATGTATGCAATCCACAATATATTTAGGTCATCTATTTGTATATTTAGGGTATCTATGAATACCATCCCGTATGCTCGGAGCTCTGAAAGACCTGATGATGTGCCGCTTTAAAACAGATTTCATGCTAGAGACGACACATGCAGAGAGCAGCTGTGGGGGCATGTGTGAAGCTCACGTTTCCCATAGCTTGCAAATATGTGTATATGTGTGTGGGAGGGTGTTATTGAATTGAGGTAATTTGTTGATATTGTTGCGAGTCCTCTAGCCACGGCTAATCTGAGCTGAGCGATGCGAAGCCCAGATGGTGTGGATGGAGAGAGGAGACAGACAGAGATAGAAAACAGCAGGAGATAAAGAGGAAAGACGGACGTGGCAGGAAGGGGGGAGCAGAGCACGGAGGGAAAGGTTGCGGGGTAAAGAGGAAGTCACCTTTTGCTCTAGACGGTCGATCAGCTTCTGCAGCCTGTTGACCTGGACCGTCCACTGGCCGTCTTCATCGTAAACACCTGGCAGAGCGGACAACAAAGGCGGAGGGATGAAAGGTGCAGCGTACAACTACTGTATTTTAAGCATATTTCTCTCAATTGATTTTCTTTTTTTTTTTTCAACTGAAGACTTTTAAAATAGCGTTGGCGCTCCAGAAGGCACTCCTTTCATGTAATGCGACAGACAACCTTGCCAATCAATGGGAAAGCTTTGAGGCCTGTAATGGAAGTTTATAGAGGCTCTGCTGCCGTGTCGGGATATCTCCTAGCAACCGCTGCCGGAGCCATAATGGAGGCCTAATGGAAACCTGAGCGTGTGTGTGTGTGTGTGTGTGTGTGTGTGTGCAAACAATAGTGAAACACAGAAAACAAGGGAGGCAGGAAAAACAGACAAAACTGGAAAAATGCCTGTGTCCATAGACACATACAGTACAAATCAACTTCATTTTTCGCTGTTGCTCCACTTTGGGATTTTGGTAGCCAAAATACCAAGTTTCTGTTTGCAGGTTTGGAAACTTGGTTTATATCTAGGTTCATGTTTTACAAACCCTTTTAAAATCCTGTTTTTGGTGTGGGAATTTTATGATCCACTTAGTGTTACTGTATCTGGAAACCATGATTGGCTGTCTCACTCACATGAACGATCATGCCGCATGACGTACTTTGCTAAACGACAGAGTTCAGCAACTTTTGCCTAAACTAAGTGGTAACTGCAGTAGCCTACAGCTATGTAGCACATACACGTGTCTGATCAGAGACAAAAGCCATTTAGCAAAACTCATGTGCCTCCCTTTACCTGTGTATCTGAACAGGGGCAGGTATACGCAAATTATTTTGGAAGTGGGGTATGTATGAATCACATTACACAATTTCTACTCAGTTTTGTTGGTTTTTCACCTTTCATTTTCAATATTTGATATTTATATGAACGAGGATGTGATGATGTTTTTGACTGTTCAACAAAGCCAAGATACGTTTTTTTTTTCATTTTTGGTGCCCTTTAAACCATCTCGCACTGTCCCTGTCGTTTTTTCCTGACACATCTCTTTGGATGATAAGAAACGTGAATAGGCTTGTGACGGATTACATCTTTTCAATTTTCCGCTCAGCCTGAGAGCAAAAGGTGGAGAGAACTGGTCATTTCAGCATTCGCTCTGGTCCGACGCGCACATGGATTTCTCCCTCTCTCTGAGTCTGTTTGCTGCACCTCCTCTCTCACACCTATGCGCCTCTACTCTCCCTCTCCCCTCCGGCCTGTGGAAACAACGCTCCGACTCGGGTCAAGCTGAGGTTCTGCTGCCGGCAGCTCACGAGGCCTCATAACTGAAGAGCGAGGCGCTGTGACAGACAACAGGATGCGGTGAAATGTAATCAGAAGTTATACAGCAGAGCCCAGCACTGGCACGGCCGGAGCTACCTGAGTTGACGAGGCTGAGGAGCGGGTTGTTGGGAGACAGGCTGCTGTTCCTCTGGAGCCTCCGATTGGAGCGACGGCCCGACAGCTGGATGGACAGGACCTCGGGCTTCAGCGGGCCCTGTCTGGAAACAGCAAGAGGGACGTGATTGTTCTGAGGTCACGGCTATTTCCGATGGAAATTACTGCAACTTTGAAGCCTTTGAAGCTGTTTGTTCTCCACACAACAGATGGGGCCGAGTAAAATTGCTTTTTTGGTCTTGGATTTGGACTCTCGAGGCTGTCAAATATAGCCACAAAATGTGGCTCTGTAATTCAATTAATAGCATCAAATGGAACCCGAGTAGGAAACGCAGCGCGGACAATTTCATGTTCTCATTCAGAGCCAAGAGGGTAATAATTGAAGCACATTGTTATTTTGTGCCTTTTCAATTTAAGATGACTCCAGGTGACTGACGCACACAGTCACAGGCATCCACGTCTCAGCTGGGGAAGGATTCAGCGGGCCTGAAGTCGTACGGACTCGCTTTGTATTTGTGTTTGTGTGTTGTGGCCGGTCTGACAGTAACGCTAATGCCAGTGACAAGGTACATGCAGCCATGGGGTGACATCACCTACGATTTATCTCAGTCCTGTCAAGTCGCTGGCTCCAATATTCTGACGAGACCTCAGGGTGTCTGAGGCGATGTGTGTGTGTGTGTGTGTGTGTGCAGGTGAATGTACTTGTGTGTGCTTTAAGGTCAGTCGGTATGTTACGTGATGCTAAACATCCGTGGCTCTGTCAGTCTAGTTCTCAGAAATAGCATTAACGATACAGTTCATGCCTCATACATATTGAGGTCTAAATTCAGTCTAAGTTGTTGAGTCGTCGTAGCGAGGGCTGCGGTCGCCTCTTTTGACGCCACATTTAAGAAACGTTAAATGCTCCTTCCCACAACTGGGAGAGCTGCAGTATAATTAATCCACTGGCCGCACTCAGATGAGCGTGTGCGCTCGATGTATGGAGGAGGAGGAGGAGGAACCAGTGGTGGGTCCCTCTTAGTGAGTCATACAATATAGTCGGCTAAGTAGCAACATTAATTGCTAAAACCATCTGAGACCGGTAATAGAGCAAAGAGCAGCAATCCCTGCATCGCTACGTTCCTCCCACAGCCTTTATGTCAAGTGAGAAAGGGAAAGGAGGAAGGTGTGAGCTGGAGCGAACTGTGGGGCCAGCATCAGGAAAGGGGCGAGGAGGTCCAGGACCGTTTCTCTCATGTCTCACCTGCTTTGCGTCCAAATGTGCTTAGCAGCCCCAGGATTGAATATAAATGAGTGAAAATAGCTGATGAAACAGCGGAAGTGATTTTATTTACCTACTGGTCAAATCGCCAAGAGGAAAGGGATATTAGTCATGAAATAAACAGCACAACCTTTGAATACAAAGCTCGGGCCCGGCTCTGAGTCATACCGTGCATCTTTGAATATGAACTCCCTTTTGTCCCCTTCACACGTACAACACTGACCAGAGAAACCGATTTAGAGGATCCTCTAGATGTTTGGAAGAACAGGGTGATTGCATTTAGATGCACGGGGGAATTTTTCAAGTGCTGCAATTCAGAGAAGGCTTCAGGAGGAGAGGAAGCTGCTGTGGGAGCCGGGGACGGTCACACTTTGAAATGACATGAGACAGATATGGAGAGAAAGACGCATTCAGAGGAGGCGAGGAGCGAAAAGGAAGGCAGGGAATTCTCAGATGTCTCGACTATCCCAGCCCATCGTTTTCTGCCCCTGAGAATAAATCTGTAAACACGGTCAAGGTGAGAAGAGGGCGTAGAAAACTCTAGGAAAAAAAAAAAAGAGTCATGCGAGGATCCTTTTAAACTGCAGTCGTGCAAACCAAACAATGGCTATCAAATGAGGCTGCGAACTGCAGACAGAGTTCTGTATTTGGTAAATATTAAAATAACGCCACGGGCATGATGCATACAAATACGCCTGGGCCTGCAGAGCTTCAGGAAATGGTAAAAAAAAACCCTGCAACATGGAGTGTAAAATGAAAGCAGCAATCTTCAAGTACTTCAGTCAGAAAACTTCATTATTCTTTTGTGTTTTGGGCCTTTGTTCCACAGGAGGAAAAGGAAGCTATCCAATCTATCTAAATATATCACTGCATCCCTGTAACTACACTACAGTCCCATGAGCCGTGCTGCACTTATTACTGCGGTGGCGAGTTTGTGTCGGCAACCAAAGCTGAAGCAGGTAAAAGCAGATGCTCTAGATCCAGCAAACACAACAGGCAGGATGACGAAGAACGCAACATTAAAAGGCAGCAGTTGGGACTCAGCACTGACTCAACATGGCGGGAAAAAGATTGGAGGAAAGTTTGATTTTCTCAATGGGAGAGTCGGAGGAAGTCGTCTTAGCCACAGCTGGATTTAGAAGGGCGACGTGTCACAGACGGATCGTGCGTCATCACCTGCTCCTTAAATATATTTCATGAACACACGTTACCTGCAGGCTCAGACCAACACACATGCTCCCTCTCACTCACTCACTCACACACACACACACACACACACACACACACACACACATGTATATATATATATATGCTGGTGAGTCATCATCAGTAATGAACCAAGGATACCAGGGGCATTCCTGCATTCACAATGCAGACACAGGCTGATTGAGCTCTTCATGCACACACACACACACACACATGCACGCACATGGATCCCTCGTCAGAAGTGCCTCAGGTTTAATCATCCGCTGACCGTCTCTCTCATGCAGAGGTTGCCAGTGGGTGAGCGCTAATTATCTGTCAGTACATCTCCAAACATGCTAATAATGAGATCATAAGCACATTAATTACGATCTAATCATTGATCTGTCACGCAAACACCTTTTGAATCTGAGACAAAGCAGGAGAGAGTCGATCCTCAGTGTGTTTTATTTCTCTGAGGTCTGAATAATCCGTTTTTAATTTCCTCTTCCTCTCTCTCACATATGGGCTATTTTTCCCATAGGAGGTGAATTATGCTGCAATTGAATGAGCAGTGGGTTGCTGGAGTACTGGGAAGACCAACATGTGTTGCTGCGTAAAAGAATCACTCACAATCTAAAGTGAGGAACGTAGAAGAGGCTTGGATAAAAATTTTAGAGTGACTGCGAGAGCTATAATTACGGGTGCCATTGTACAATGCGATTCCCCTGTGTTTTAATGACTAATTGTGTGTGTGAGTGTGAGCTAGAGGGACTGGAGAGATTGGGTCTTACTTCTCCTGGCGAGTTTGCTCAGCTGTGGTTTCCATGGCGCACTCGAGCGAGGTTTGAAGTGAATGAAGTTGATTGGTGGTCTCCTTCAAAAGGAAGCGGGTCACAAACTGCTCCAAGTGGGTGGACTCCTGGTAGTCCTGTCAGTCCAGGGGAACAGAAGAGGGAGGAAGAGTTAGCGTCGGGAGAACAATGAGGAGACACTTTCACACGCCAGCGAGGACTCAGTAATTAAAAGATGCCAGCAAAATCGTTCGTTTAGAATGAATTACAAAGACAGGAAGCGGGGAGCAGAAAGACGACGAGGAATCAGCAAGCTGTGGTCTTCACACTTCACGTCCTATCTGCTAAAATCTCCAAATGCATTTCGTCACACACGAATACACGATGCCAAGATGCCGGAACCATGCAAATCACTGTCGAAGCAAACAGCCATAATTATACATAAAATTAACATGATTATGTGTGCAACATTTGTCTGAATTTCAATGAAACCCTGCTGCGTTTTCTCCATCGACACCACTGAGTGTTTATGGGGCATAATGTGCCTGGCGCCACAGGTGCCCGCATAAAACACGCCATCATGGACTGTGCCGAAAAACACTTTCGCCATAATCTCTGAAATGTGAACCGTCACTCAAAATCATCTCAGTAATCATTTCCTCCACGCCGACTATTTCAGGCTCGGGCACAAATTGCCATGTTTGTGTATTTTGTGTTTATTTTCTGCAGGCTTTTTTTTGTGTGTGTGTGTATGTTTGTTCAGGGAGCCGATGGAAAATAAATCAACCTGAGTGACATTTTGGAGCTGCGTCATTTGCAATGCCTGGACCGAGGCAGGAGGGCTGAGTGTTGTTTTGGATCTAATCAAAGGAGAGCGAACAGGCAGCGCCGCGATGTTTGCACACTGCACCTGCTCTGATGGCGTCGAGCACTGCGACCGTACGCCTGACTGACAATGAGGACTTTAACAAGCACATCACCCCCTAGGTGGATTAGAGAATAACGACATGTCTGAATATTAATGTGCTAATGTGTAAGGAAAAAATGTATTTGGTCGAGGTCGTCTTTTTTTCTTCCGTTTTTGACGAGGAAGACTTTAAGGTTTCAAAATGTGGATTTGTTTATCAGGCAGTGGGAGCGTGGATACATCCTAATCACTGTGTGTTGAGCGGGAGCTGAGATCTCAGCAGCCTGTGCAGAATACAGAGCAGATCATTAGTCTCAGCCGCTCCCCATCGGTCCCACACGACAGCACAGTCCGAGTTCAGAGACGCAACACAGACCTGGGTGGGCTCGGCCGTGCAACAGGTTGCAGTTGGAAATCTCTCATAGCGATTGTTTGATCTCCTGACATTCAGGCTGGAGCAAGCACACACACACACACACACACACACACACACATGGACACATGCACATGAACACACATGCATACACACACACTTACTTTCGCATGAACACACTTTCAGTGAGACTGAGTCACGACAAAACTGGTAAAGGTCAATCTTCTGTCTACCATCTGAGTATAGATTACCACCTGTGAGGTGTACCTTTGTGTGTGTGTGTGTGTGTGTGTGTGTGTGTTTGTGTGTCTGAGTGTGTGTGTGTGTGTGTGCGTGTATGTACGAGCCCACCTCACCATTCTGCAGTCATTTTAAACAGTTTAAGGTCTATCTGATTTCTCCCTTTTTTCTACCTTTTCCTTGATTCCTTTCATTGTCCGTCGTACAAAAGGTCAGATGGGGGCCTCCTTTGTTGGAGGCTGAGCTGTGCGGCTAAAATCACACGTTTTCAGCTGTGACTTCACAATCCCACCCTGTCACACAATCAAACCTCACCCGTCGCCCGAGGGCTTCACTGCGGCATTTCTATAATCAAGACTGCACCAAAAAAAAACCCAAACTTTGCTTTTCATAAATGCAAAATTAAGCTTTTAAGATTTCTATTCTCCTAATACAGGACCATTTCAGACATGTGATTTCCAGCTTACAGTTGTATCATTTAGAATTAACCTGCAAAACTGATTGGTTGGTCACATGGGGGCAGCAGAAACAAGATGAGAGGACATTATCCTTCCATTTGACATGGCCACACCAAGTGGTTAGTTCTGTCGCCCCACAGCAAGATGGACCTTGGTTTGACTGAGGACCTGTCTGTTCGAGGTGAATGGTGAGTGTGTGTGTCTATGTCCTGTGATGGACTGGAGAGCTGTCCAGGGTGTATTCCCCACCTTCGCCCTATGTGTGCTGGATCCTGCAGCCTATTGCAACACCATTTCATACAAAGCTGATCAAGAAAATGGAACAATTAAGAAAATAGATCAATCCTTGAAAAGCTCTTGATGCTCTATTCCTGGTCTCTTTACCAAGTGTTGGGGGACGCATTTAAAAAGGGCACTTTGATCAGTTAATTGTGGGCTCTTCTGTGTGGATTTTCTCTGGGCATGCATACTCCCACAGTCCAAAGACATGCCTGACTGGAGCTTTAAAATTAGTAGGTGTGTGTGTGTATGTGAATGTGTTTTGATGACCATGTGTTTAGCGATTCAGAAAATGAATGAGTGAATGTGGCATTCTGTCCACAACACACACACACACACATACACACACACACACACGCACACACACACACAGGTGACAAACACCTGAGATGGGCCTTCAGAGAGTTGGAGTCAGAGCTGGAGCAGGTTGTATATGGGAAGCCGGTATAAATAGCTCTGGCAGGAGTATATGCGCACAATGAAACCCCCAGTGCCTCGGCACAGACATGCGCGTACATGCACGGCTCTGATTTAGATGCAGAATCCCATCCTGGCGCCCACGCACATGTGCGCGGATGTTTGGAGCGCACGCTCAAAGGTGCGCGCACAAATTATCCTGTGCATATATGAATTCACACTAACGCACGTCAACAATGTTCCCAAATGCAAATGCACACACATGCAGCCAGCCCCCTCACACACATCCCCAGCCAGAGACCACCCACTCAAACACACACACACACACACACACACACACACACACACACACACACACACACACACACACACACAGTTGGAAGAGAGACGACTGGAAGAGAGACGACTGAGCTTTAGTCTGTGACGAACGCAGCATCTGTTCTCCCCCTCACTCAACCAATACTTCACTTAGAGAGGGAGAAATGCAGCCTGTCGCGAGTACCTTCTGTCCTCTCTTATTATAGGGTCATAGAAATCATTTGTGAGGTAACGCGCACTCCGCGGAAGGGAAAGTGTGAATTAGGCTTCGGGGAGTAAACACTTCAGCCGGGTGACAAATCGCCTGTGTTCGCGGTCCGGCGTTGTGATTTGATTTCCAAGTTATTGCCTCGGTCAATAAATGTAATCATTTGTGAGGTGTGATTTGTTTTCATTTGAGCTCAAACATCCCGTTTGGACATCAGTGAAGAAGGTGTTGTTGTGGGGGGAAAAAAAAAAGGAAATGAAAGAGTGATTGCAGCTGCTCTCTTTTGAAATGACAAAACCTTAAAGCACACATCCCCGTTGTCTCTGCCTTTCCTCTTCCCCCCCAGCTGCTATCTCGCCTCCCGCTCTCGACCGTTCTCTCCGGGAGCGAAAAAAATGATTTGAGGCGCAATTTGATTTTCCCACCTCATTACAGCTCGGAGCACGTTGAAGGCCTGTGGAAGATTGGAGAGGGGCTCCTAAAAGTTTCTCCACCTTTTATTTTTCTTTTCACTTCCTTTGTAGAAATGGCAATTCTCTGATTTGCTCCTGCAGGTTTGACCTTTTCGAAACCTTTTTGGGACCACAAGAAAAATACATTTTCATGGAGTGGAGTTCTTTAAAGGGCCATGCAGCGGACTCACAGCAAGACGAATTCCTTGGGTTTCTGTGTACAGTTTGAACGTTCCCCCTGTGTTTGTACCAAGCTCTAACCCTCCATGATGGTAACCATTGGTTTGTGAAGCCAGCAGAAACCATAGGGTGGGTGGTGCGGGGGTGGAGGGGGGGAATGAGGGATAGATATAACTTTTCACCTCCGTCCTCCTCAACACACCCACTGGTCCATACGATCCATACAAGATATCGGAGAATAACATGGCCATACAAATGAGGTAAACACAGTCCATTGGTCCAATTAATGTGACTGACGCTCTCTCCTTCTGTGAGGCTTCCCTGTCAGACAAACGGATGCACCCATATTCATTCATTTCTTTAAGCTCTGATATCTTATTAATCATGAAATTATTTGCAAATCGACCTCCATATTACAGACTGGCATGGGGGACTTTAGCTGTTGAAGCTGGTGTGAGTTATGAAAAAGAATTATTGAATGTGTTTTTCATGATTGAAAATGGCATTTTTTGACTGGGTGTGTAAACAGAAAGTGTTTTCTGGAGCCAGTCCTCCAATACCGGATCTCCATGGTATAGAAAGAAAGGTCACTTCATTTTTCATACCAGACTAGTCCATCTTTTAAATACAGTCTATGGTTTGTGCTATTTTTCCCAGATACTCTAGTACAGCAGT
This sequence comes from Karalla daura, assembly GCA_029224185.1. NCBI lineage: Eukaryota > Metazoa > Chordata > Actinopteri > Chaetodontiformes > Leiognathidae > Karalla > Karalla daura. The sequence goes on along the minus strand of CM055205.1, from coordinate 9,122,191 downwards.
TCAAAAACATGCATGTTTAGGTTGACTGGAGACACTAAACTGCCCCGAGGCTTGAATGTGAGGGTGGATGGTGTGTGTGCAGACCTGCAGAAGTCTCTGTCTGCTTCCATTTCCCTGTGAAAACCAGCTTTGATTTATCTCTCCCCCCTCGCTGCTGTGACTTCTCTGTACATTCAAGTGTCCAAACATTTACCAAACCAAAATCTTTCATCTGCCTCCGCCACTTATCTTTGTCACCACAGTTTCTGCGTGTTGAAGTTGGATGTCACCATGCGTTACCCCCCCTCCCCACCCACCCACCCAACCTCCTGCACTAATATAAAAGCACCACTGACAAATGAACAGTTTGACTCCCACTCTCTTGTTTCTGCGGGAGCCACAATGAGACGTGGGGCCGATCGGAGCCCCGCAGCGTGTCATACGTGCCAGATGAGAAATTGCAAAAGAAGAAAAGGAGGCTCTCCCCGCGGACCGACTGAAGCCACCTCATCCTGACATATTTTTTTTCCCATTTCTTGTAATCAACTGGGCCCTCTCTCCTACGTTTTTTTCACCTGTCATCTCTGATCACCTCTCTCTGTTTCTCTCTCTCTCTCTCACTCTTCGCCTCCTCTCAAAGGTCCTCAGCTGAAGCCACTGCTCCACAGAGAGATCAAGAACATCCTGGTTTTTTCTTCTCTCCCACAGCATGATCAAAAGCAGTGTTTGTCTGGAAGCACACGCGCAATCCGTTTAATCCCTCATCTATGTTGGCTACAAGTCCACAAAGCGTATTAACATGTTTTGTTCTGGAGGTTAATTAGCTGCGTGAATGAGCCCTGGCTCGTCCTTCTTTGCTCTGTAATGGAAATATGACTAATGGGAGATCTGAGGGCGCCAGCTGGGCTGCACAGGAGCATGCTGGGAGAGATTTGCCGGGTGGAGTTTGACCCGGCTGTGAGTAAATCAAACGCCTCTTATTATTGCCATTACATGCACCGCATGGCAGGGCACCGCGATGTTCCCCGTGTGGAGGTGCTGGTGTGTGTACCGGTGTTTCACGGGGATGTAACGCGATTGGATGATGTTCCCAGAATAGACGCCAGCAGGAGACAAATTTTAGCTGATTTTTTTTTAGCTGTTAATCTGTTTTTTTATTTCCTGTGACAAGCTGCGTCCTCAGAGTCAGAACCAGGAGGAAAGACGCACGCACGCCACAGACGTCACACACTGTGCCGACTCATCCAGGTTTCACTGTGACCGCCTTGAATAAATGTCCATGAATTTATTTGAGGGTGACATATTGTGAGTGTTTCATCAGAGTGACGTTCTTAAAAGTAACCCAGACTGTCAAGACGGCCTCCATGTTCATATTAAGATCTTTAACCACATGTATTCATGTGTAGATAGTGAGTTCATTCTCAGTCACATTTCCTACGGTTTTACATTTACTTAGTATGAGAATGTGGTGGCATGGTGGATGAATGGATAGCGTTGTCACCTGGTTCGAAACCCAGTCAGACAGAGTTTTTCTCTGGGGAGTTCACATGGTCTCCTCACATCTGCTCAGGGCAGATGTTTAGGTCAATGGGGGGCTCTAAACGGTCAAGTCATGTTATGAAGTGTGTGTTTTCGTTGCACCTACCTTCTTTGTTTTGTCCATGGCCTTCAGTATGGACATGTTCAGGTCTTCTAAGGCGGCGAGAACGTTCTCATATTCACCGAGGTGCTGGGAGAAATACTCTTCAAAGCAGAGAGAGCCCCCCAAAAAAAGGAAAATGTTTTGTGAGTTAAAGCAGTCGGACAGGGCTGTGGGTGTTTTGTTGAAGCTGCATTGGTGTGACACCTCGGTCACACAGCCTCTAGGGGTTTGATCACAGAGCATGTGACTGCATCTAACATGCTTTCTTCCTAATCCTGGGAAAATGTCAAATAGCATCTGAGTCTACACTGCAGCTGATTGGGTGGCACCACAAGATGAAGCTATGAATGGTGATAAAACTCATTTTCATTTATATGATGGATCAACTTACCACAGAGCTCATCGGTGTCCACGTTGCTGTGAAAGGAAGAATAATGAGACTTTTACACATGGCGAATCCTTTAAAGAAACAGAGGTTAAAGGAGGTAGTGAAAAACTCTGCAGAAACTTTTTCTCGGCAAACTACGATTTGGTGAATCAGATTGTGATGGCAAGCAGAAGAAAGTAAAATATGTCATGGACTGAATTATTCATTTGCTCTTTCCCCTCCTTGAGTTGTGCCTTGAGTGTCCAACAACCAGACAACAAATCCCTCACCGACATCGTCAGGGAAATCTAGTCTGTTTGTGATAAACATCCGTGTGCAAGTGTGAGTCTTTTGGGGAAGTGTGAGTGTGCTGACATAGACGAGGAAATAAGGAAAAAGAGAGGAGGGGAACATGTCCAGGAGGAAAACCAACCAATGTAAAGAGGCATGAAATGGACTTTTTCAGTCCTTGTTACAATGAGGGAGTCTGGGGAAATTCACTGGCTCTAGCTCTGCTCCACACCTGCTGTTGCTGTGGTTCACAGGGGGGTAAAGTGCCGTTAATCAATTGATTCAAAGAGGAGAAAAGAGAGGAGGAGGACAGAGGAGGCACAGCACCAGAGGAGGGGAGTCAGAAGTTAGACACCGCACCAAACAAGAGACTTAAAAGCTCAGACTGAGCTCAAACGCACGGCTGCATTATTTACTTAATGCATCCCCCTAATGGAAACAACTAATGGATACACATATTGAACATTATTATACTCTACACATTGTTTCTCTTGGTTTAACAGGCGGAGGCCATTAATTTTGTACAAGCGACCATGTAAGAGCAAATTTTAACCAGTTGTCTGCAGGTGTAGAGTCAGTGTGTCTGTGAGCATGAAGCAGCAAGCATGTCGCCTGTGTTTGACAGCAGGCAGAGCAGGTTGTCAGGCAGACCTCACATCTTAGTGACTCATTCTCCAATCAATACAGGATTCAATTTGAGACTTGGGAATTACTTATTAACATCTTTGCTATTTGTCTCCCTCTGTGTTTGACTGCTCGCACAAAGTCCATTGAAGTCTGCCCTGATTTACCCCTGAATGCGGCACTCCTACCATAATTTGATGCAGTTATTTCTATGAATAGATGCTCTTTAATGTTTAATTGCACCACTGTTTACAGTAAAGGTGAACTTCCAAATCAAGTCTCCTCCGCCTGTGGTTTACAGTCGGTTGACGCTTTATTTTTTTGTGCTCTGCTGCACCTGTAACTCCACCTGACAGAGATGCTGAGCAGCACAGAGCACGTCCCCAACCACCGTCACTACAGCTGGAGTCAGGGATTTAATGTGCTGCTAAATAGCTTTAAACTCAGGAACCTGTGACAGGTCTCCAATTTGTCTCAGCTGTGATGTCAGCTGAGACCAACATGGAAAAACCATTCAGAATTGGTCTCCTTGCAATTTACTGCTGACAGCTGGTTTTATCCTGCAGTCAGGACATATGACATATACATAAAGTAATGTATTACTCAATTAATAACATGTTTAAATAGTAATACTATCTTCTCATAAAAACATAGAGGAACATACTGACACATTTCTGTGTATCTGCGTGTGTCTCTACAGTGACTCTTCAAATCTTTCTTGTTGTTATGAATAAACTGAATCGTCTCATCAGAATGTGGTTTAATTCCTACAAATATCTGACACAATCGTACCTGTCTTTTTTTTTAAATTTTACCTCCTACAATGACCAACCGATCCATCGTGAATCCTCATGAGCGTCCAGCTTGGTTTGAATAAATGTCAAAATTTCAGATTGAAATGAATGTGAGTCATGTGCAGCTCGAAGATGATGAAGACACTGGTCCATAATGTCTATCCGACTTACTCTGTGTTATGAGTGTCGATTGTGTGGAAGAGCTCCTTCAGTTCGTCAGCTGTCAGGACTCCGTCAGAGAAGTAAGACTTGAATTCATCAAAGGACAGTTTTCCATCATCTGAGGAGAGACCATAAAGACCACGTTGTCAGCAGGACAGCTGAGACAAGCCTGATTTTCGGTCAAGCAAGCAGTGTAGCTCATGTCTTCAACGGATGGAGTAAGTTTTCACATCATTTACTTATCCCCCTTTTCCACCAAATCATATTCAGTGATGTTGCTTCAGAGTCAACTCAACTTGCAGGTCTGTTTGGTGGCAGTACCAGAAAGAAAGGTTGCAAATGAAGCACAAGCTCAGAACCAGCATTGGAGCCACATTGGTGGAAAAGGGGAGAAATTAGAGAACATGGACACACTGAAAACACCATAATATAAAAATACAAGCACAGTGGAAAAAAGAGAAAATTAAACGAAAATGTTCCAAAAGTAAAAAGAATACCTAAGTACAATCTCAAGAGCGTACGTTAAGATGATCAGATCGCTGACTCTGCTTTATATCATATCAGAGTATTGTGACATGCATTTATTTCTCTGGTTGTTTGAGGTAAAGCTACAATTTATTCTAATCGTGTATTCATATGCAGATTGTTGTTTGTCTAAAGATTGGCTGCTTTGCCCAAACCGTAACGTTGTTGAATAATAAATGAGAAAGACATTAAAATATTCACAACTGCAACCAGCAGATGCTGAATCAGCAGCAGATCATATGTCACCTTGCAAATTGGACAAACCGTGACAAAACTTCACAAAACACCTCCGCACTTTTGTGCTATTGCGGAGAACAGCATCGTAAATAGATGTCACCCATCGTTCCCTGGGACCATTTTAATGGCAGTCGCATACAATGAGTCACTTTTCTGCTTTGAGGCGTTGCAATTATGATGAGAATAAAGCGGCAACGCCGTGTGAAATATTCATGAGACGAAACAAGCAGAATTCCAAAAAAAAAACAAAAAAAAAACATGGAGCCAAAAACTAAACATCCTGCGGCCAAGTGATGGTAATCAGCCTCAGATGGACATTTTTCACAGGCTCTGGCTCTGGCTCAGTCTGCGGCGCTTTCTCTCTGTCTGTGTGACGTGACGTGTCTGATCTTTGCAGGCCCGCCGCTGACCTGCTGCTCTGGAGGTGACGTTCATCCGACATGTCACGTCGCCACCGAGGCTCCAGAGCCAGAGCCCCGGCTGCACGGCGCGCAAACATAGAAACATAGAAAAAAATAAATCGCGCGCTAATCGTGAGTCACTGACGACGAGCTCAGAAATAATCTTGGAACAGGCTTGACGTATAAATGCTGCTGTTTACGCGACGCTTGAGACAACATGTGGGATGACTTCTTATCTTGCCGCATGACAGGGCCTCACATCAGTCACAGCGTGGGACGGACATTTAATGATTAATGAAGCATGTCACGCCATGTGAATAATGAATGATGATTAGCTATTTTTTGCATGGAAATCATTTTTTGCTGCCGAGCGTCTCTGTCAAGATGTCAGAACGAAACCCGATTTCAATATTTCAGCGCCTTCCTTAGCTGGAGACTCTCCCTCCGGTGTGGTCTTCATTTTTTGTGACATAAACAAATGAACGTTGGATCGGTGAAAAAAATGGTCCCTGGTTCAAATCCCTGTTGGACTGTGGTCTTCCTGTCTTTCTAGGTCAATCAGAGACTCGCCCGTGAGATTGAGGAGTGAGACCTGTCCAAAACAGGTTGTCCTCCCTGCCTTTGTAGTGCCAAACAGTCATTCAGCGTTTACAATACACATTTATTTTGCGTAAATTCCAAATATTAGAATCCACTGCAAAAACTTGCACTCGATTTCAAAACTTGTCACAAGACAGCGTCTCATGTCCCAAGAACCATCTCGCTTGGAGAGCGCGTACAGAGTGTACGCATCTTATCTATAGCGCACTGCTGTGTAGAGATAGATAGAGATAGATAGAGGTACTTTATTGATCCAGAGGGAAATTAAGGAAGCGCTTCAGGTAACATTTCTTGTCCTGGTGTTAAAGTGTATCTACGCTTTGATTTGCATTTCAATTTGCCAGATGGTAGATGCTGAGATTGCAGCAAAGACGGCAGAAGTGAGGATTCATCAATCTTGCGTTGTGTCTAACTTACTGGGTAATAACACATCAGGTAAGGAATTAATCTGCGGATCCTCCAGTGTTTCAATGTCAAAGGCCGAATGTGTTTTTTTTTAAAGCTCATTTTTAGTCCTGCAGACTGTGAGGAAAGCATTTTGCCAGAGTCAAAACTGAAGCAGTCATCGATCATCTGGGCCCTTGAATGCTGCTACTGCAGTCAGCAGTCAGCGACTGCACAAAAGAGTTCGGTCGATAAATAGTTTCCTCCAAAATTGTGACAATGAGAGGTCCAGGAGCTACAGTCAGAGTGGTTCTGAGGACAAATACATCAGTGACTACACCCTCACATGCTATGAACACACAATCAGAACGATGCAAACATAGGGAGAAGCCTGCTTCTTCTGACGAATCTGACAAAATGTGTCCACCTCTGACAATCACTGACAAATGGGTCGTATCTCAATTATTCAGTCAGTGAGATGTGAAAGCGTCAAAACAATAATTTTCTGCAGGGTTTAAGCAGGCTGAGCTATTTCTTGGCAGTCACTCGAAGGCTCTCAATGTTTTTCTGGTCTTGGCCATACTACTATCGCAAAATACACAGTCTCCTGCGAAAAAGTGTGAATTCTGATTGTTTTTGAGACGGATTAAAGACATGAGATTTTAAACGTCAATCAGGGGAGTGTTGCAGGTGCTGCAGGTGGTGTGATTGTGTCTTCTGTTTTCAGTCTCTAAACTAAACTGACCAGCTCATTTCTACAGAACGGACATAAAGGTGGTATTGATCCTGCAAGAAAGTGAATGTTGAACTGTTCCTCCCATAGACCCATAGACATTTTGTTTCCTTGCTCCAGCACAGAAAAACAAAATAATATCTACACTTAATAAAATATCTGAACTCTATATCTGTTGGGTGCTTCTCCTCAAAGCAAAAGGAAAACAGTGTGGTCGCACATTGTAATAACTAAGAGCTCCCAAAACATACTTAAGTAAGCAGTTACAACTAGTAGTCATTTGGTCAGCACCCTCTGCTTAACCTATTCTAACTGCCATATACAAGTGTTTAGTAACAGATCAATTCTGGGAACTAATCCCATCAAGAAATGAGTAACAAATCACTACAAATTACAAATCATTACAAATCACATCTATCTATCTACCTATCTATCTATCTATCTATCTATCTATCTATCTATCTATCTATCTATCTATCTATCTATCTATCTATCTATCTATCTATCTATCTATCTATCTATCTATCTATCTATCTATCTATCTATCTATCTATCTATCTATCTATCTATCTATCTATCTATCTATCTATCTATCTATCTATCTATCTATCTATCTATCTACCATTTAACAACACAATAAATCATGCATCTTTGTGATTTTGCTGCCTATGATGGTATCACAGCAGAGGAGAATGAGGCGACAGAAGAAGTGCACCCGGTGACTCCTCACGTACAGCTCCAAGTCATTAGGCGTGGACTAACACCATAAAAATGTCTAGCTGGTCTCAATTTTGGACGTTTTTCTTCGCTAATGTTGTGATACTGAACCTCGGTGGGCATGGTCAGTTTCCTGTTTCCATGGAAACTGACAGACTATCAGCAGAGAGTCATGATCAGAATTTCATTGAGAAAGTGCATCTGTATTCACAGGCCAGAGAAAAACAGAGATGGGGAGAGAGAGAGAGAGAGAGAGAGAGAGAGAGAGAGAGAGAGAGAGAGTGTTTGTCGAGGGAGATTTTTGGTGCAGTATTTACCGTTTTTATCTGCTCTCCGTAAAATCTGTAAGGAGAAAAGGAGAAAGGGAGGGGAGTGAAAAGAGGTTTCACATCATCAAAGTTGAAGTGTGTGCGAGCGTCATCGATCAGACTCTCAAAAGCAGTCTGTCGTTAAATTATTGATAGTGTGGCCCCAGAGTCCAGAGGAGATGAAAGGCACGGTGCCAGTGACCACAGTGGCATCAAAAAGGGTCAGACCGCCTCGACGCAGAACTGCGTGTGAAGAGGAATCTGAACAAGCTGAGCATACAACAAGTGTATTTATACATCAGTCCCGCAAGTCAGACAGCACAACTCTTTATATGCAAGAGCCCGAGTCTAAAATGTCACCCTGCCATCTTTGGATTTTCCTCTGGGGGCTCCAGCTCTGAGCTACAAAGGGGTAAAAATACAAACAGAAAATATCCACCCACCTCCTCTTGGCAGTCGATGTTCCCACTTATGTAATTCATTCAAGTCGCCCAGCTAATCAGTTCTTATGGCTTCCTTTGCTGCCCACTGCACATAAACTCCTCTCAGTGTCTGTCCTAGAGACACCTCATGTCTGGTACAGCTCTTATGTAGTCATAAAGAATCAAGGTACATTCAATCCAACTTTTTTTTCCATTGCAGTCGGGGATGAAAAGGTGCACTTTGTCAGCTAACTGTCATATCTCCACAGCTTCTGATAAATTTTCTGTTAATCAGGGCTACAGTCGATAATCAATCAATTATTTTAACTATTTGACGGTGTCTGAGGTCAATTAGAGACTCTGAATTGTCACAATTTAACAGTTCACCACACAACAATTAAAACGTTCATTAAGCCTTCATTTTAGCTGTGCTCAGAACTTTTCAACATCCTATTTTTACAACATCCATACACACTTAACCACATTCAGGGTGACCAGCTGATTGGATTGTATCACTCACATACCAGCTCACCCCGAACTCCCCTGCTGCTTTGAACCTTGTAATTTCACCTACGACTGGGTGTCATCCTTTCATCCCATCCTCATTAATCAGAGTAAAATCCATTAATCTAACAAGGAACAGAGGTCTGATGAATCCCCTTCCTCTACCACTGTAAAGTGGAAGCATGTAAATGATAAAAAGACACAACGACCTATCTATCCATTACAATACCTGTTATGCACAGTTTTTAAAGGTGTCATGGGAGTCTGCTGCAGCCCAGAACACATAGGGCGAAGGCAGGGGATACACTCTCCAATCTCTCTAAACACACACTTTTTTTTCCTTTTTTAATGTGTGTGGAAACTGAGCAGAAAAACATCCAACCTGATCCTGAAAAACAGCAACAGACACAGGAGTCTTTCCACCCAGATAAAGCAGCTGTTCGACATCACTGAGGCATTTGATGTGCTGGATACGGCTCTGCACCTTCAATAACTCTTGGTTCCTGTGCATGCACACACACACACGCGCTCTCCTCTGTTCCACTCAAACTGGAGGCAGCCAACAGGTTTATAGTGAAGACATCACAAGCAGTGGGAAGAGTGGAAGAACAGGGGGAATATAATTAGATGGTGGGCACAGAGGCAGAATTAAACAGGGGACGGAAAGCTCCTCAGAGAGGAGCTCTTGAGGAAGATCATTAGCTGCACTGATATCCATGCAGGGTATGCTTTAAATATTGAAACCCTCATCTTCTCAGGGAAATCCACAGGTGCTGGGAATTCTTAAACCATCACAGCATTTCAGTGCTTAAATAATGAATGTAGCTCCAAAATATTTTATTATTATTATTATTACTATTGAGCTCTGTCTGATCAAGTAGACTCAGACTCACTTTGGTTTTGAGCGTTGACATAAACAAGGACGGCTGGCCTTTTAAAATTCTATATTAAAGGTCAGACTTGTCAAACGAATTCATCCTAAAACAAGGGAACCTCTATTCCCAACATATATTAGGTGGGATCCACAGTAACTCAGGCGATTAAAGTCAGATAGGGAAAACTGTTCAAAGAAACACTGATCTGAAATGTGATAAGATATTTAAGGATGAAAAATGTTTTAGAGATAGATTTTCGTATATGTAAATTTGAAATAGAATGATAGGGACCTACAACATGCTGTCAAAAACCAAAATGACACCTTGGTGAGAACATCATTCATGGAAATGCACGTCATATATCTCCAGTCACTCAGTCAGTCTCAATCAACTTTATTGATCCCGCCAGGGGAAATGTGCATGTTTGTCAGCAGCAAAAACCAGTAGCAGACAACGTCATAAAACAGTAATAAATGTGTTAGAAAAACAGAATAAGGCTAAAGCGTAATTCAAGGTTAATTACAAAATCTAAGAAAAGTCTTCAAAATGTGTCTTACTTACATCAATGAAAATCGACATGCCCTTCTTTAGCTCCATCTGGACGCTGGGCTCCTCGGTCACACACGGCACCTCGTCTGAGCAGTCCATCACTCTCTATGTCGCTTCACTTGCAAACTGCAGAGGAATGTGTGCGCTCCCACCTCTTATCTGATCAAAGCCACTGGCCACAAGGAGCGACTCCGCTCCGCCGACGAAGGCAGCAGTCATCAGACACACCAGTTCCCGAGAGGCATTTCACAATAATTCATAAAGTGGCTTCTCATTTGTTCACCCGCCCTGCCCTCTACGTGAATGGTTAATTATATGGTAGATTATTTTTTAGATTTCTTCCCCCCCCAATGGGCTGATACAGGCTATTATATTTTTTACAAAGCTGCATGCCTTTATTATGAAAAGATAAGTCATCTTCCTGTCATGTACTGCCAACCAGGCAGATATTCCTCAACTGTAAATCCTGTTTGAACATGCTTTTACATAGATATATAATGACAAATCATCCGAAAATGTGTCTCAGAACACGTACATTTACATCAAACTCTTGTCCATGGAAATGGAAATACATTATGACTTTCGGTTTTTAACCCTTTCTGAGTCTCGAGCTGATAAGAATGTTATGTGCGACTTCAGGGTTTGTAAATATATACTCTGGACCGCGATTGATATGTGTATCTCTGTGTGATAAAGCTATACACATGCCTATATGGACAACATATGCAATACATTTCCTTTCCCATGTCTGTGTGGAAGTTGAACGTGTTTGAAACAGTCTGCTCATATATGAACGTGCCTGTTCGACTGTTTTTCAACTCCAGAAATCAGATGAGCGTCTGCGCAATCCTTGTCTTGTTTATAAAACTATGCAACAGTTCCATCTAGTGGACTGCTACAGCATCACATCAATGAATTCCAACACCTCCACAAAACAATCCCAAACATCTCTGCTTGTGAACAATCAAATGTGATCTATGTCTGGATCTATGTGGTATGAAGAAAATGGAAGTGACACAAAGTTTTGTGAGGATACCACCTGAGGGCTTTCTTTACTCACAGCTGCACAGTGAGGCGCTAGGCCGTGGTAGATGCATGAGTGCACATATTGTCTGCTTCACTCGGCTCATTACAAATAAATAGTGAGCACGCAGGGCAGGGAGAATCCCTTCAGGCCAGTTTATCATACTGTTGGCTCAGAAACACAGTTTGGTATATGGGATAACCAACACAGATGCTGATGTACATTAGAAAACCTGCATCATGTATCATACAGAGGAAAGCTTTACTAAGTTAAAAATACACGTGCTTCATTCATGTCAAAGAGTGATCTGATGTCCATAGATTATATCCATAATATCCAAACATATGTATGTTTCAAATGTAATGACATAAATGAGAACATCCAATCAAGTACTGCACTGAGATTGAACAATTAGTAGCAATATATAAATTGCAATTCAGGAATATAAGCTATGACTATTAATTATACCACATAATCACAAGTTTATATGTAAGAGGCCATTTTGCATCATCTCTAGTGACTTTAAGTGTGTTGATAACACATAATTTTGCTCCTACAAATTTGTTTGGAATTTAAAGTACTTCAGCAAGAATGATTTTACTTGTGGTTGATCACAAGAGGGGAGTCCTTCCACCAGTGCATCTTATTTTTCAGCATAGTTAATACACTTTAAAGTATATGTATGCTATTTCACATGTAAAGTATTCAAAACACAAATATTGTTCTTTGTTTACACTGTGTGTGTGTGTGTGTGTGTGTGTGTGTGTGTGTGTGTGTGTGTGTGTGTGTGTGATGGACTGTGGACCTGTCCAGGGTGTAATGGAAATATTCTTGGACAGACCCCTGTGACACCATTGGAGTACAAAAAATGCAATTAGTAAACTGTTACTATCATCATAGCTTAAGAAAGCATAATTTTCCAAAAACCATCAAAATACATGTTTACACTTCCTGTAATTGTAATGTCCCTAAAAACAACTTAGTTACTCTGAGGTCCACTTTCAACTGCTTCCATTTTATGCAAACTAACACAACAATTCAACAATGTTTCAGCCAGCAGATACTGTACTTTTTCTTACATTTGCTTTCCAGTTACATTCAAGTTGAAACATAGGTTAAGCTCATAGCTTTACCTAGAGGATGAACAGATCAATACAGATCCTATTTTGAAGCCAACATTAACATTCACACTAATGGCTTTGAGTTTGAAGCGTAATTTTAGATTTTATTGACAGTTTTAGACATAAGTAAAAGACCTTAAGTGCTTCCGGTGCATTCTAATTGATTAACTGCCTCATTGTGGGGCTCAGTGGTGCTGTATATGTGGTTATTTTGAAGCCTGTTTCTATTTCATTTCATTATCCACTGCTCAGACTCAGATTAGGGCATCAGCTCCAGAAGAGAAGCCCAGACACTCATCTCTCCAGCCACCCTGACCTCCAGGAACCCAAGGCTATTGATATAATCTTTTCAGTGTGTCCATAGTCTGCCTCTGGGACTCTTCTCAGATGGACATGCCCTAAACACCTCACCAAGCAAGCGTCCTGGAGGCATCCTCTTACATTTGTGTCGATGAAAAGATCAGATTCAGATGTCTGAATCAGTCTTTTCTGACAAGGCTTTGCCTAACAGCTCAGCTCCCTCTTCACTACAGTGGACTTCGGTGACCTTTTAATTCAAACAATAGATCGACAGACACAGATAGATAGATAAATAGATAGATATGTGCATTTCATTTTTTCTTATAAATCCTGATTTATTCAACCAAATCATATGGGTGCTCTGCTTTTAATGTATAAGTAAGAGCATAATAAAATATACCATACTCCTTATAAATCACATGGACCACCCTGCAGATAGATAGATAGATAGATAGATAGATAGATAGATAGATAGATAGATAGATAGATAGATAGATAGATAGATAGATAGATAGATAGATAGATAGATAGATTAAAACGGGGATAAGACTGACAAAGAAACCACAAACTGGCCCATTACGGCATGTTTAAAGTGATAAATCCTGCTTATGTGGCAGCGCAGACCTACGATAATTGATACTACACAAATACAATTTACCCCGCGGAACTCTCGCGATGACACACGAAGAGCCGTTATTGGGTGAGCGCGTCCTCGCAGTTCGTCACGTGGGTACAGGGTTCGTTGGCATTCTGGGACACAAACACTGGTCTGTATGAATAGCAGCCCGAGCAGCGAGTACAGTCGACGAGAGGCACAACGACAGGCAGCCCAGCACCGAGGGAGGAGACGGCTGAGTCGGCTGCGCCCTCCCGGCCCCTGGTCCGACGCCTCCTCCGCTCCGCGGCTCGGTCCGGATGGAGGCCGGCTAACAGTCGGCGTAGTTTCTCCGTAAGTTAGCCCCATCCGCGGTGGACGTTAGCTGGATGGCCACAGCCGCCGGGCTCGTAAAAGTTGGTGTCCTCGCAGCACTTCACGTCTCCTCATCTCAAGCGTGGGATTGTTCCGACAGCGTCCTCCTCCCGGCTCGACCCCTCCACATCTTCATCCACCAGGACTCTGCGCTCAGCTGACAACTCGGAATATGGCGAGTGTTTCGGACAGAAACCACCACCAGTACCACCACCACCAGCAGCAAGAAGCTGGCACCTGTAAGTCACCGGACTGGCACCTGGCCCAGCTGGTGTACCCCAGATAAACACTGGTGAATTGGACAAATGGTGTGATGGCCAAGGAGAGTGACGGCTCGATCTGCATGTCGCACTACACAGTTGCTCTCAGAGTTGCATAGCAATGGGTCCTCGCTGCTGGAGCCATCCTCTGTAGTACACCCTCGCCTCTTGTTGGGAGCTATTGCTAGACATGGACTAAAGCGCGTGTGGAAATCTCGTCCATTCACGGCTGTCCTCCAGTTCATCTGAGCCTCCCCCTCCTCTCCCTCCCTCCCTACCTACCTACCTACCCCCCCATCCCTCCCTCCTCCCGCCGCTGGTCCCCCAGGTCCTCCAGAGCTTTGTGAGGGCCAACATGTCAATGTCAGGGTCCACGACCGTGCAGCTCTTCTCCAAGCTTGTCAAGCACGCCGTGGGAAAGGCGCAGATTCAGCTGAACCGCTGGCTGCAGAGGACTGCCACAGAGGAGTGTGACAAGATTGACATCCTGATCTGCAGCGCCTTCGACGAGGCAGCTGGAGGAAAGTCTTCAGATGGAGACCCAGAGGTCATCGGCGCCCCCGGGGGGGCGACCTACAGCGGCAGCGGAGAGTTCAGACACCCCTGTTGTATCACCACCTTCTGCTTCAAGAGTGCCCTGCTGGCCTGCATCCTGACCGCAGTGTGCTTCTCCTCGGTGGCCCTGGTACGACAATACCTCAAGGACCTCCTGCTCTGGGTGGAGAGCTTGGACAGCTTCGTGGGAGCCCTGCTGTTCATAGTGGGCTTGATTATTGTGTCCTTCCCGTGCGGATGGGGATATATTGTTCTCAATGTGGCAGCTGGCTACCTCTACGGCTTTGTGCTGGGAATGGGACTGGTTATGGTGGGAGTTCTAATAGGGACCTTCGTGGCACACCTGGTGTGCAAGAGACTATTGACTGACTGGGTGCTGAACAAGGTGGGGAACAGTGAACAGCTCAGTGCTGTCATCCGAGTGGTGGAGGGAGGAAGTGGACTCAAAGTTGTGGCCTTAGCGAGACTCACCCCCATACCTTTTGGTCTCCAAAATGCAGTTTTCTCGGTAAGTATGGATACTCTCCTTTTTTTTTTTTTAACCCACTTCACGAGAACAGTAGGCAGGCATGTAGTCTCAGCTGTGAACTCCAGTAGCTTTAAGCAGAAAGGTCACAGCATTAGACCAGCCAAGGGCAGAGCTTATGACGCTACTGGAGGATGGCTCAACAAATCATTTGCAGCCATGAAAATCAAACCTCTCTGATTTCAGAGTCAAGCCCAACCAGAAGCACGAGGGATCTTTCTATCTCATTTATGCTGTATTTAACAGGAAGTATTCCCCTTTTGAGATGCAATATCTTGTCTGAGCCACAGAGAAATGGGTGCAAAATCACAACATGTAGGCGTGAAATGTACCAGAATAACACCTTTTTAAAGAAGGTGAAGAATTATGGCACTGGAAACTTTAGATAACGTTGCTCTGTAAAAGACACCTCTTAGCATATTTCTAAATGTGTCAAGAGAAGGCGAAGGCTCGCAGCTCAGCTTGCCTTGCAGCTCGCTCCAAGCTTGCGAGGTGTGAAGACAAAGGGCAGATTCACCCAGCTCGGCGTGCGTGGTTGCGGGCAGCGGGACAACTTTTTCCTGGTTATCCAGTGTTGCTGTTAATTGAGCAATATTTCCGGGTAGTCTGGGAGCAGTCCGCGGCAAATGCCGAGTGCAGCTTTTTACAATGAAAATCAATACATTTGGTGTTTTTCTCCTTAAGCACAGAGACACCCAACGCGACCAAATGTCACTTTTATCGCAATGATGTGTGCCTGGCACTCGTAACTAGCCAGAAGGCTGTTACAAGGATCAGACAAGGGGGTTTCACAGCAGCCTATGCTGTGATGAAATTTGGACATTGAGTTCAATCGAAGGCAGATCAAAGTCCAGCAGCAGCCGTGGAAATGTAAGGGCAATCCCCAGAGAAGGGAAACTCATTCCTCTTGAAGATAGAGGAAAGTGCCCTCACGCAGAGGAATCGGTTGTAGCCTGAGGACATCAATTATTTCATCAATTCGAGCCATCAGTGTGACATTTTATTCGCACTCGGGCCATGTTAACATAATGTTGACCAAATCCTGGTTTTTCTGAGTGTATCTCAAGTCACTGGTCAGGGCAACAAACGCCATGTGGACTACATTACAAGGCTGAGCGGCATCAGGATATTGCTTTCAGTCGCATTTCTACACTTAACCTGAGGCCCTTGACCTTCATACATAGCATGAATAATTTATACATGCTGATTACCCTTCTCAGTCAACTCATTGATACCTCCAAATAGTAAAAAGCCTTGAGGGATGCGTTACAGTGTTGTGGGGAATCAGCTGGGCGGTCGTGCAGCGTCAGAATAAAGTGGTGCCGGTTGTAATCGAATGATTAATGAATCCTACTGACCCGAGTGTACACGTGATGTTCAGCCAATCCAGGTTTGGATCTCCAGAGTAATACAAGCCATATTGCCACGATAGCAACTCTCCGGCCGGGGCCAGTTTACGCGTCTTCTTCACGCTGAGCTCGAATGAATCCCCCCCCCCCCAGTTTTCAAATCGGCCCGTTTCACACCGTTGTCCCATATTAGCCTGTCCCCTAAAAATATGCACCAAGTTGTTCACACTAAATATAGAAATCTAAGGCCGCGAAAAAACGAAGAGCGTTTAACTCAAGTCGTTGTTACCGCAGTGCACTGGGATAGCACTCGCCGAAAACAGTATCAGGTTTTGCATAGTAGGAAAACGAAGGTCTTTGAAGCGGGGAGGAGAGTGCAGAGTTCCAGTTCACGCGCACATCACGGCCTTGTGTTTTAATTGCGCGTACAGCAGAATTTCCTCGCCAGCTTCACCATACGTTATGTGTCGTTTTCGATGCGATTCTGTTTTTGGCGAGTTGAGCTGTGACCGGCTGAATCGATCCACGCGCCGCGCTGCTTTGAAATGACCCGCGGTCGGACCCGAGGCCTTCTCTGTGCGCCTGTGAGGTGAACACGTTCTCTTATCGCCTGCGCTGTTTGTTTCTCTGCGCTTCGGTTTCACCCGCAAACATGCGTAATAGTCGAGCGGGGACTCCTGGGTGTGAGTTTGAGACAACACGCGTGTGAGACGATGGATGGATGGATGGACGGATGGACGGGTGGCTTGAATTGAAATAACGTAGAAAACGTTGAGAGCCGGATGCAGTCCCCTTAGACAACGCTCTCCGCAGCAGGACGCACACCTCAAGGCACGGAGGCTGAATCCAGGCCCGGTCTGCGAGGATGACATTTCCACTCGCCTGGAGCCCTCCACAACGCTCCGCTTTGTCCGTGGGACCGTGTCTGGCGAGGATCAAAACGGCGTCGGGAGGCGGAGAGCGACAGCGGGCGCAAACATCCAGAAGTGGATGCGAAGTGGGGAGCTTGAAAGACATTTATAGCTTACAGCACCAGGCGGTTGATGCATAGGCCCGGGGCAGGAGAGGGGAGGAAAAAGAAGATGACGCAAGTGAGTTTCATAAGCGCAGTAATTGCAGGCTGCTGAAGAAGCGGTGCGACGTCTTCTCTGCTCTTTTCTTCTTCTTTGGCTGGTTCGTTTGAGTGCGACATTTCTCACCTGTATCGGCTTGGCTCTCGCGACGCCGGTCGGGGCTGTGTTTACCGAGCTCCGGTGAATTCGGAGGCGATAGTTGGGAGCTGATGGAAAGTCGTTGGCAACGAATCGCCTGTCCCCGCTTTTACGCGTTGCGTTGACTAACACTACGCCCTGCACAAAATGTGAAAAACAAAAAAAGCCCCTGCAGCTGCTTCTGCCTCTGAAAATCTCCATGGAGTTGAGTCAACACTTCTCTGTTGACTGTGTCAACTGAAATTAGAAATAAGATGGTTCACAAGTGCCGCTTTTAGCACAAGAGGCCGATTCGCATTATGGTTCATTTGTGGGTGTAGGTCATGATACCCATTTAATGCTTTCTGTCATTCATGCAAATTAACATTTCGCTGCTTTTTCCAAATCGTTTTGCCTCATGCAATTTCTTTTTTTTTCTCTTTTTTTTTTAAGAAACATAATCTCCTCCTGTTAGTGAATCTGCGACCGGCCACTGTTCAGCGTTCACTTTGGGCGTTACGTCAGTCATTTCTCAGAGCAGCTCCGGTTTGTGGATTGAGTAATTGTGGCGGCTCTGAACTGTCGGCGGACAGTGATTTGCGGGGGTGATTTCAGCTACAGTGAGCAGACGTTGGCCAACTCTGTGCTGGAATCCTCACCAGGAAGCAGATACAAGTCTCACTGCGGGCCACAGACGTCCACTGTGTGTGTAACAACAGCAGTCGGTCAGCGCGTTGGAGATGCCTCTCAAACTTCAATGCCTGGGCTGTGACAGTGAATTGAACTGTGATGCATTCATTTTGGTGCAAACTGCTGAGCGGTGAGCGGTCCTGACTTGTTGCTCTTGGAAGTATCTGATGATTTTGTACCTTTTAGTTGCAGATGCTTTCATCCAAAGCGACTTGCATAAGAGAAACCATAAACAGAAAGCCAGCTTAACGAGAAATACTGCTCTGCATTCTTCACTCCATCAAGAATGCAGTAGTGCAAGTACTCGCAGATGGCAATAGCAGAGGGAAGAATAGGTGCAGTGTTGGGGAGGTGAAAGTTAAGAGGTGACCCCAAAGAGGTGGCTCCTCCAGAGCTTCTTGAAGGAGGAGAGGGACGCTGCTTTGTTGGAATGAATTTTGTGTCGAGGACAACTCTTTGTATCCATTGTGGTTGATGTTGGCGCCACGCTTTACATGTAGTTTGAATTCGGGCTCTTAGAAAGCCGATTTCCATATTGCCTTTTTGAAGGGATGTTGATTACTCTGGTGTTTGCATACATGTATTTTCCCCCTTAATGTTGCGTATGTTTGTCCTGCGAGGCTTACTCATCCCACCCACCTTTGCGACAATCACCGGACCAAGTTTTCCAACTGCTTGGCATCATAAGTGATTCCGAAATCATCGCTGAGATTTCAATTGAGCTCAAATGAGCTAAGGGCTCATCTCCCCATTAACGACTCCTTTGTGTTTCCTTTGCATCGGGCGCCACACTGTGCCCGCCACCTTGGCCTCTTTTCTCGACAGATCCAGCAGATGGTCTTTCTTTGCCTGACTGACTCTAAACTGGCTGCCGTTCGTGGCCGGCCCGTGCTTTCGCCCTCGCGGTCGGGACACAGCTCTGTGTTCAAAGGTGGACTCTGTCCCCTCACCGACGCCCGGGCCGCGGCCCCGGCCTCAGCCGCAGCTGCTGCGACGCTGGACTAGCCGTCCCAGCGGGCCGGGGTGAAAACGAGGCGTCAAAGTCAAAGGGACGGGGCCCCTAACGCGGCGCTGCTCAGCTGCTGCCCCCGTCACTGAGGTCGTCGGCGCTCCACAAGCCGTTTGGCCGCCCGGGCTGAAGGGATGGGGGCCAGTGACGGCCCAGCGGAAATACTACTTCTCAAGAGCATTGTTATCTTCACGTAAATAAACGCTGTAGGGAGAAGACAAGCTCCGTGAGAGAGAGGGGGCATATTTGCCTGTGTGTCACTTTGAATCTGTCATATTTCTGTGTGTTAGTTACAACTTCTGACAGCAGTTTGTTTTTGAAAATACGGACCGTCTGCGCTTGACTCATTGTCATGACATTTCAGATTGTTCCCTTTTGGTCTATTTCCGGCCCAACACACTCCTAGTTCTTCGCCCTCCTTTTTTTGAGCTGAGGTGGTCAGCGAATCTCCCTTTAACGTCTCCCAAATGAAAGCCTTGATTTCTGCAGCGCAGAAGAGGCCTCTTGAATCGACAGGTCCCCTCGGCCTCCCTCTCAGCTACACAGCGACTGTTTTCGCCTTTTAAAACTCACAGTCCACGGCTTGTTTATTAGTGGAAATCACATCACGGAGTGAATGCGCAACTGTTTCCTTGATGAATGTGCAAACAGCTTGACAGACAATGATATCTTAATGGTCTCGGCTCGTTTTATTGTTTCCTGAAATGCGGACTCGTAAAAACCTCATCCATGCTTACAGGCGTCATCCCAGGTTGGTGGAACTGCAGGTAACCGTGCCTCCTCACACACAGACCTCGGTGTGAAACTCTGGAGCGAAGAGCAGCGAGCCGCCTCAGCTGGGGAGTTACCCTGGTCCTGCCAGAAGCAGGCTAATAAGCTGCCTCTCCTGCTACATTTTCACTTCCTGCCCCTGAGGGGTTTTCAGCCCGGCTCAGCCTCTCGCTGTGCACCTAGTAATTCATCTTGCCTGGAGGCTCATTATTGAGCCCTCGCCGATATTGTATCTTTCAGATCCCTTGCTCGCCAGCAAAAGGTGAAACTGGCGGTGGGTGGGTTCTTCTGCACGCCCGTACTGGCAGTGGAATAAAGTGCTGTCTGCTTTGCCCTTGGTAAGCACTTTCTGTGGATGAGGCTACATTTCACCATGCCCCCCGCTTCTTTCTGCTGAAGTGGACGGTGCTACATTATAGCGAGTAACCTAAAACGACACGCAGACTGCAGCAGTTAGCAAAACAGTGGCACGGCTCAGGAGAGGAAAACAGAACGCCCGTGGACCACGTGCACGCATCCAGGTCCCCGCTTGTGTTTCATCACGGCGTCGTAACCTTTAGAAGGCGCTCCGTGGCCCGGCTCCGCCCCTCCGCTGTCACGATGAGCTGATGAAGCGGACGGGGGAATTCGGCGCGTGATTTATGCCACCCTGCGTGGTGGGCCCGCACGGCCCCGCGGAGGGGCTGATCGCACGTCGTGCTCCAGCCCTCGTTACCCAAGAGCGAAGCGTGCAGGCGCCCCGATAAGAGCAGAAAGGCAATGCAGCATCGCCAAAAGATTTACTATGCAGTGGAGATACCCCCGCTCCCGGTTCTGTTTACAAGCTGGCGCTCAGGCCTGCATCGCTGCTGCTCTCCATAAATTGGGTCAAGCCCGGGATGGGGAGTTTCTTCGCCCGAGTCTGCAGACAGACTCGATGCGCGGGCTCTCAGAGGTACGTAGGAGTTTTAGTGGAAACTCTCCGCGCGGCTGTAAAAATACCAGCGCCCGTCCCTTCCCAGGTCGTAAGACAGCTGTGCACGCTGGCTGTGGCGGGACACTTCAGAGGACATGTTGACTAGCGTGGGGCTGACGGCTGGGAGGAGGCGAGCGCATTCCTTTCCCTCTCCTCCTTCCTCCTCCTCCTCTTCTCCCTCTTCCTCTTGTTCTGCTGCAGCTCTCGCAGGCTCACATGTCATATCTCGGCGATCAGCTGAAGGCGGTTGGACTGTGTTGACACATGGCGTGGAAACATCAGCGCTAATCTTTCACAGTGGAGGGGCCTGTTACATGATTGCATTGAGGAGGGGGGAGAGAGAGAGAGAGAGAGAGAAAACAACGCCCCGCCGAACACACTGAGGAGGAGCAGCTTGATAACATTAGCTTGATTGCCCACGTTTCGATAGCGTCACCGTCCCATAAAGTGTAACCGAGGCTCTTATCGGCGCGTAAGGTGATAGCAGGAGAGGGTTCGGGATCTCTCACGCTGAGGAGACACCTGGCCCGGCTCTGGCGAAGAATGTTTCCCGGCCCTGATGAGGCTTTGGCTCCGGCAGCGTCTCGCGGGCCTCAGACGCTACGCTATCAGCCACAGAGACGTGCGCACGGTGCCAAGGTCACATCCTCGCACACACCCGCCGCACACACATCGGCTTATGTCATCACTTCATCAAGGGACCAAGGGTGACAGCGGAGCGCACACTTGTTTATATTTAGGCGGTTGTAAGGACATACGAAATGAAACACTGAGCCCGACTTTTCATTTCATGTCGTGGTTCAGGGTTAGGGTTGGGGTCAGGGCTTTAATGGCAGAGGATGCTGTTTAGACCCTATTCACCGAGAGTGAATGGGCAGCAGATTTTATCAGCAGTCCTCTGTGTCCTATGTTTTCGTTGGTTTGTCCAAACTATTCAATGTTTGAGAAACAAGAAATGTCTATAAAATTTCACTAGGGCTCCGTTTCAAGGGAATGGATTTCAGAAAGCAGTTTTGTTGTGTGAATTAATTGAGAAACAGTACCTGAAATATAGTGCATACATTTTGTATTTCAAGTACAAAACCTCCAAATAATAGTACAGCTGTGTCCGACAGTAGAACCACGTTCTGGTTGAGGGAGTAGCAGCGCCATTAGGGAAGAGTGGCTGACTGGCCCCTCTCATTATGGAGGAGGAGCAGCAGCTCTACTTTGAGCCTCTCCAAAATGTCTGAGTTCATTGTGCTGTACCTTAAGCTGAGTCCATCTACCCCAGTGGGAAAGCGGCTAATATCAGCTGCTTGTACTCGTGATCTTGTTCTCTCGGCTCTACCCATAGCTCATGAGGAGCCGTGTAGACAGGCCAGTGAATTGAGAGCTTCGCCTCGTGGCTTCTCGATCTCCCGCTCCATTTCCCCCTCACTCATGCACAAGACCTCGAGATACTTGAGCGCCGCGAGGGTCTGGTGCGTTGTGGATTGGGCGGCAGAATAAGGCCCTTTGCAGTCCAATCCCTGGCTATTAAAACCGAGCGGCACAACAGCAAAAGATCTGTGGAGCAATACATAGAGATGAACACGTCCAGCTATGAATGCACAGCCAGCACTTTATGGCACCGCGTCACCCTGGAGCAGTTCTGCCTCAGTTTTACCCTCGGTGTGATCACTTAGCCAGTGTAATCCAGTTCCTGACCTGTGAGTCAGACCCCTCAAATGGGTCACAAGATAAGGTCACGGGATGATTAATAGAAGACACAAGAATTTAGACTTTTAGCAGTTTGGCCTGTTTTGGCCTCTGGCTGTTATTTAAGCAAAGCATGTGAGAGCTTTGAAGAGGAAGTGTCTCTCGAGGGAAACCACTAACAAGGTCACTCATACTGTTGGTATGTATGGGGACATGAGTTGACTATATGATGTGAATATAAAGTCTCTGTACTGAAATGTGATTATTGGGTGTTTTACTGTGGAAGGATTATCATTTCAGGCTTTCTTCAGTGTCCGTAACGAGTTCCTTCCACTCCCTTTCCAGATCACAGATGTGTCCTTGCCAAACTACCTGGTGGCCTCCTCTGTGGGTCTGTTGCCCACTCAGCTTCTCAACTCCTACCTGGGCACCACGCTCCGCACCATGGAGGACGTCATCGCTGAGCAGAGCGTCAGCGGCTACTTCGTGTTCAGCCTGCAGGTGAGAAGATGACAGACATCGCTGTGAGATTCACATCGTCCGGAAATGTGTGTCGCATTTTGTCTGGTGTTTGTGCTCATGACTTCACATGCTGAGTTATTAGTTCTGACTAAACTGTCTGACTGTAATTGATTGTGCTCTCATTATTGCTCTATTTATAAGGGTGATAAATGCCTTTCTAGTGCCTCTTGATTCCAGTAAATTAACACCCAACACAGAACTCATTTCCAGCTACCTGATTATTTTTAGCCTCAGACGGATACAAACCGCGCCCTTTTATCTGGTGATCACCCGGTACCAGAGTGCTGTTCCCTTCTGCCACAATGAAAACATTTCTGTCCTGCAAACCTGTCAGACCTTATTATGGTGCGCTGACACGTGTCCCTCCCTCGACACCAAACCTCTGCACACATCCGGAGCAGGAATGCCAGGCATCCTGTAGACGGGTCAGATACTCCCACACTTCAGAGCGGCCGGGCCAGACCTCGCTGAGGCGGACGCCTCCGCCGCCCGTTCAGCCTCGTTGAAGCCCGGCGCTTGGTGCTGTGGGTGCGAGGTCAGAAGGTCACGTCAGGATAAAGCAGGTGGTGCCAGTGTTTCACACAGAAGCTCCTAATTGAGAGGTGGACTGAACGCGTCGAAGCCTTTTCATTTTTCTGTTTTAAAGACTGGTTAAACAAAGCCAGGCCCCCCTCATGCTGCATGTATTGCAGCTGATGGTGGAATGGATGGCGGACATGTGATGTTATATTTAATTAGTCACGGCCGGCTGCGGGGTTTCCAGTGTCACAGCAGCCCTGCCTCCCTGGTACCTGTAGGGATGGTTTGGCATTTCAGGACACGGTGACCTCCTGGTCTGAGCTGACCTCTCCGGTTGCCTGGCAACAGCCCAGCTCAGTCCACACCACAGCCAGATGTAACGTTTATTATTAAACTTTAGGCGCGCAGACATTTGGTTACCCGTGCAAAGAGAGCAGCTCCTGCTCATAGTTTGACGTTCACAGCACAGCAGCGCATGGTCACAGGCAGCTTGATATTTGAGACGCAGGGAACATTCGTGCTAGATGCTGGGAAGTGAAACCCACTAAGCGATAACTGAACAGCCCCGTGGCTCTGTTCGAGCAGTTTGCAGCCGGGGGAATGTGAGTGCATTCCTGTTTTTCTGCTGTGGCTCTCCCAGGTCCACAGGTCAGGTCTTGAACGTCAGCTGGAGGCTTTTTCAGTAGCACTCACTCTGTGGAAGTGCTCGAGACAGGAATTTTCTCTGCAAAAGACTGATTAGATGGATATCATTTCTCCTCCTCGTATGTGCTGAGAGACAGACAGATAGATAGATAGATAGATAGATAGATAGATAGATAGATAGATAGATAGATAGATAGATAGATAGATAGAATGTATAGGAAATTCAGGTTTGAAAAAGAGAAAAACAAACCAATTACAGAGGTAACAAAAACATATCCCGATGGATGGCAGGTTATTAGTTTGAAAATGCTAAGATTTCAGACCATCTACGCAGCATTTAAAAATGCTGACTGTACACAATTACACATGAATACAAGGGTAAAGAGGCAGTATTGGGGTGTCAGATATGTCATGTTATTACCAGAAAAAAAGAGAACCTATTGCAGTTCATGACTAGATCAATGAATATCTGTCATTGTAGTTATCTCAATAACCTGCGGTTTCTCAGTGTGAGATCAATGAAGTACATCAGTGTATGTGAAGCAGCAGAGATGCCCGCCCGGGTGCCTTAAAGCGTCTCAGTGTCTCTGTGCTGCCCCCCCCCCCCCCCCCCCCCCCCTCCCCCGCTGCAGATCGTCATCAGCATCGGCCTGATGTTCTACGTGGTGCACCGGGCCCAGGTGGAGCTCAACGCCGCCATCGCCGCCTGCCAGATGGAGCTCAAGTCGTCGCACATGAACGGCTCGTCCAGCAACCACGGTGGCTTCACCTACTGCAGCAAGAGGGCCATGGCCGGCGGAGGGAACTGCATCAACGTGGTGTGAAGCGCCGCCCCGCCCCGCCCCGCCCCGCCCCGCCCTGCCCTGCCCTGCCCTGCCTCCCCCTCCTCCCCTCCCCTCCCCTCCTCCACCCCCCGATCTCCAGACTGCAGGAGCGTGAGGGAGACCTGAGCGGAGACTGCATCCTAAGCGCTTGACTCTGTCCGCGCCGGGACCTTGCTCCTCCCCTCGGTGGGCACGCCGTCTCAGAAGTGTGGGACCAAGGCGCCGAGGAGGAGCGAGGGGCGCTGCTGGAGAGGCGTGATGGCGGGAGGTTTTTCGTTTCGGTTCGAGTCTGATTTTCTTATTTTTTATTATTTTTGTTGTTTCTTTTTTTTTAAGGTTCTTCTTAACACTTGACTCTGTTACAGGGGATGTCAATGAAACCAAGATGATTAGAGATGTCAGAGGAGGCCGCGCGAGGCAGCGAGTCATTCGAAAGAATAGCTGGCATTAGCCACCTGCGAACAACTATGAATGTGCAATCTGGAGCTTTTCTAGAGAACCAAGGAATTGTTTCTTTTTTCTTTTTTTGTTCCATTTTATTGTCAAAAGAATGCCAACCTATGCACCTTCCTCTCATACGACACATCTGTTTTTGTCTCATGATCTGTCTGCATCCAGTGCTCGCTCACAGCACAGATAATTAAGGGCATTATTGGTACTTTTGAGAGATTTTGGCCGTTTTAGTCCGGTTCATTTGTGTTCAAGTGTCTTATTTTTGGACTTTGGAGAGAGGAGCGCTGCCGGCTCCTCTGACTGTGCGATTCCTGCTGGCTTATGACCACATCAGCTGAATTGGCCTTGTCTGCCCGGAGATCATTTTAGCACTTCTGCAGTTTTGATAAGAGCAGCTGGAGAGCGCAGCGGCTTTCGCAGCGGGAGACTCGGGAATACTTCTGCCAGGAAAGTTGAAGTGCAGCGCGATTAGCTCCACGTCCTGCTCGCAGAGACATTCCCGCACCGGGCTGAACCCGAGAGGCCACGCTTTCCTGCAAACGCCCATTACTCCCTTTTGATTCCGGTGGCTTTTACTTTCCCATGTGGCCGCGAGATCCGCCATCAAGATCACCACACAGGCTTTTGCTTAAGACGGTAGCTCCGACGATTCTGTGCAATACGATGAATGGTGACGAAGTGACGTGAATGTCATGTTTTTTTTTTTCCGTGCTGAAACCAAACTAATCAGAAATGCTCTTAGAGGTACAGAATAACACAAACCCACGTCTGTGTTTATTTAAGGATTCACTTACATTATGGTGACTGGGCTCGATGAGATGAACTGTTGTTCCTTTTTCTTTTATGTGCCATTATTTGACGGGGCTGATCCGGGACGCCTGCCCCGCCCGGGCTGAGGCTACACTTCAGCACTTGACAGTGCTGGCCCTGGTGGAAGCGATCTGTGAGCGGCGTTTGCGGTTTTGGCTCTTAACGACGCTTCCCACGCTGCAGGTTCTTTTGCGCGGTCCGCTGCGGACGGACTTTGTTTTTCATACGGAAGACGAGCGAGGAAAGGGTTTGGCTGGTCGAAACGTTGCAACCGACGCGTCTCAGAAGCCGACAATCAAATCCAACATGGACACTAAGTGATGAATGTGATAATGACTTTTTATTTTTACATGAATTATTGTGATGCTGCTCCTCAGACACCGTCTGATTGAGGAATTATAAGGGCTCCTTTAACGAAACATCCATCTTTATGTCCCTGTGTGGTCACAAAAGCCTGTTTTTATTGCTTTGTAAAGCTGGCACAACTGTTCTTAAGTTTTGATTTTTTGTACTTCTCTTTTGTTGTGTTTCGTGTCGTCAGAGCCAGAGTTGGTGTTGTCCCGAACACATTCCACGCCGTCAGTCCTCTGAGAAGCTGTCGAGTTGTTTTCATGCTCGCTGTCGGTTGAAAGGGCCCCTTCCTAACTGAATTTAGCAATAATGTTTGAAAGCAAAAAAAAAAGAAAAAGATGGTAGTCCCACGAGTAACACCCATCTCTAGCCCAGACGTAGGGACTGGCTGTTTACTACCAGTTTTCAAAGATTTCCTCTCTCTCAACGGTGGACAGAGACCGCGTTCGATGGGTCGATCGACCCGTTTTCCCTCTCTGAGATTGAGTTCTGGTTGTCCCAGGTTTGTGTTCTATGTTCAACCTGCCTGTTACCTCCCGCTGCCTCTGACGGATCTTTCTGCGCTGCACACTCACACACGCACACACACACGCACACACACACACACACACACACACACACATCTGTGATCAGAACAGCTTGTTCGGATTTGTAGCACCGTCGTTTCTGTTTGTTTGTTCTTTGGAGAGGCCCCACCCAACCTACTGATCACTTAAACATCAGCGTCTGTGCCGCTACAACCAAATTTTTCTGAATCCAACCCAGAGCGAATTTGATTGTTTACGCAGAGAGGAAGATGAGTACATTATATAGCTGCAAACTTTGTACAATGCGCTTGCCGCTCTTGCTTCTTAAAGGTGTGGAAACGAGGGGACGTCTCCTACCCGACAGCGGCGACATATTTGGGGGTCGCCTCCACGAAGTGATTCGATGAAGCTGTTCTGCCCCAGACGCAGAAGAGAAGTTTGACGTGAAACTCAAAAAACACGAAACCCGATGGGCCACGGTGGACACACGTTGCCATTCTTAAGCGTCTGAACTGGGATTTTTGAAACTTTGAGGTGGGATACGAGCAGTTTTACAGTCAAGACTTTGGTTCTTCTTAGTGGGCTCTACTTAACTTAGCTATAGTTATGCAACAACTGATTCCTAAGGGAAGTATCTTTCATAGACACGCGAGACCTGAGTCTGGCATGTAACCGCACGCCCAAGCTGTTCTCAAGGAGGACAGTGTGGTGTCAATAACTTAAAGGGTTGACTTCACGGTCTGGTTCGGTGCTATGAAATGCAATACTTCCCATCTGTATCAAGTGCATTACACATATGCTGTATTTTGTAATACAGAGAATTTTACAGTGTATAAATATTGATATTTATCGCTGTACGATGCTTGTTCAGTGTTATTTATGAGAGAGAGAAAATAAAACCTGTCCAACTTTTTACTTAAGGTTTTTCTGCATCTACTGTTTCATTCTTGCATGCGTTTACTTTGAGAAGTCACGTACGGAAACTATATTTCAAGCATTTACTCTTTGAGTTTAGTAGTTCAAGCAATACATCCGTCATTGTGGCCCCTAAGGCCCCTAAGGAATGCACTGAACCAGTCACACCATTCACTCACAAACACTTTAAGAGTCAAGATTTAGTGTCATATTATCCTAAACGTGTGTTTGGACTGTGGGAAGAAACTCCACACAACGCAATCTCCATTACCAACACCTCTGATATTCTATTGTGTTTTATCAACCCTATCATAAACAGCAATTTTGCCATCTAGGCATGGTTATGTAACAGACCATCCCTCAGTAAGCAGACTCGAGTGTAGCCTGGCAACTGCTCAAAGCCATTAGATAGTGTTAACACCATCCAACCCCACTCTTAATTGTGTATCTTATATTTGGGATTTGCTAGGTGTTAATAATGAGCATTACAATGTGCAAACATGTGAGAGAGGAGTACTTGCTGTTCCTGCTGGTAGCCGTATTATCATGAGAGCGCTATGAATCTCCCCATCCTACGTGCCAGACATGCGTGGACTGAAGAGCCTATTCCCTGAAATGACAAACTTTGGCTCAACTTTCATCTAGACGACTCCCTTTCGATTAATAATTTACAGCTCAGGACACCTTACGTAATCCTGAGTGAACCCCGGTCCTTGTTTGCCTCTGTCAACCTCTCCGTGAACCATGCTAGTTAGACAGACGGATAAAGCGGCCTGAGGTGAGCGCTATCGCTGGGAAAACCACCGGCTCCTCAACAGATGCTTCCTGGTCGATATGTCCAAACGCCGTCCGTCTTTGTTACACGTATTCCTAAAACCCTCGTGTCCACGCGCCAGTCTCTATATACTGCTTCCTCCCTGACCCTTGGAGAGCGGTGGAAGACAGCGTTCTCGCTCAGAAGGTTTCCCCTTATCTTGCAAACCTCTGAATAACTGTCAGCCCTCAAATGCGCCGCAGCAGTGGCAGTGGTGGAGGCAGAGGCAGCGGCACTGTACGGACAGAAATAATGCTGGCTTCTGGCGCAGTTTGTCACAGCGATTTTGAAGGGATGTCGTGATGGATGCGGCGGCTGCGATAGTGACTGGAGCGCCACTTAGGCTTGCCCTTGCCTCGCCTCTGACAAGCTATCTGTACCGGGGAGGTTGGATGCGGGAGTGGATGGTGTCTGGCAGATACGATCCAGATCCATTCTGCTCCTCAACACACACACACACACACACACACACACACACAGTGGAAAGGTGCCCCAATTAGAACAGAGAACACAGAGAGTCGATCACATTTTATTGCTCTGTCTGAGGCCACGAGCCGCAGCGCTCACTGGCCCGCTGCTCCTCACACCCCCCGCCGGTCTCTTCCCAGCTCGGGTCAGATCTGTGTCCGATCTGTCATCGTCTCACCCTGCCTCCAGGGACAGACGAGCCTCGTCCCAGAGCCTCGCCGCCAGCACGTGGATACGTCCAGCACCAAAGCGAGAACATTCAGTCTGACGGGCCCGAATTCTCACTGGGAGCTAAACTCCAAAAATACACATTGCAGAGAGGGTTTTTTTTTTGTTGTTGGTGCTGGAAAAACACGTCCCAGAGTGGAACTGTAAAAAGGAAACAAAACACGGGGGCGAGTTAAAGGATCTTGGGATGTGTTCACACAGTTTTCCAGAGAGAGTCTTTGTGATGTGGGTGTTTGTGGATGGGGTGGAGGAGGGAGCCAACCCTGCTCCAGGCAGACACGTAGAGCACATGGACACTTTCTTGTCCCAGACAGCTGTTGTCTCCATCTGCACCATCCATGACCTGCTGCTGCTCCCGTCCTCTACGCTGCAGCGGAGAGATGCCCACTGAACAAATAGGACAAACTGCTGCATACCCGCAAGGATCATGGAGGGGGTGGAGGGCATCCAACATGTCCTGCATTAAAGCATGGACCAGTTGGATTTATGGTATCTGTATGTAGTTAATTGCATATGCCATTATTTTATTGTATTTTCCAGAAGTTTTCATGTTTTGTACTACAGTGAGAGGTCCAGAACATTATAATCCATCACCCGGGGCTTTATCCAAATAACGATTTTCACTGGAATTTTGATTTAGCCGCCCTCTTTTGTTTAGAGAGGAGTCAGTGGAAACTCATTCTCAGTGTTTTGAGCTTTTGGTGAAGTCAGAGCTGGACAGGCTGGGTTCATGTGTCCTCGCTAATCAGGAAGAACCGGCGAGCGAGGGGACAGACGAGACGAGAGGGAGGCACGCCTGTTGGGATGACGCCTGCTCCCAGGGAAGAGTCACATCTGTGTCCTCTCCTAAGGTCAACTCTTCCTTGCTCCGTGTGACTGCGCAGTGGGAAATGAAAACAGTGCGCTGTCTGCTCGCTGAGCAAATATTAACACATGTTCTCGGTTCTGAAGGGGGAACTGCAGCGAAAGGTTAGGGAGTGTTGGCAGGGTGCGAGGTGATGATACACCTGGAGAGAGGACCTGTGGTCAGAGTGAAGTCAAGTTCATCGTGCTGGAAAGTATCCAGGATTCAATAAATGCTTTCATTCCTTCACTTCCACACATGCACAGAAGCTCAGTCTCTATACACTAACTCCCACAAGTTGGGAGCAGTAAACTGAGTCTATTTCCTTCCAGCAGACCTACTTGAAACAGGTTTGAAACCTGTTTTTCTAACAGAAAAAAGGGTTGTGCGCTCCAGGGCCTGTGCACTGTGGACCACAGATCAGAGGGTTGCCGGTTCGATCCCATCCCAGCCCAGCCAAGCCCAGCCCTACATACAAAACATCCTCAGGCTATGCTGTGAACCCCAAACTGCCATCAATGCACGCATGTGTGTCAGTGGTTAGAAATCCTGGCTGTCTCTGCCGCCAGTGAGTCAATAGGAGCGAGAGGGTAAAAGTGACTTGTGCCTATAAAGCACTCTGAGTTCTCATGAAGCCGAACCTGTCCATTCACTGTTTATTAGATGCAGTAAAATTAATCTGTCAGTGGTATATATGGCATGTTACCAGTAGCCTGGTTTCCTCCAACACACACCTGACCCCCTTCCTTTCCTCTGACTACACATGTAATGGCTGCTGAATTCTTTTTTTAATTACCAGACTAGATTACAACCTATGATCCTTAAAATCTACAAACCAGTCTGTGATAAATAAAACCACTGTAGTGTTTAAGGACAGCTGTGTGATTAAAAAAAAAAGATAATCCAGTGAAGGAGGGAAAAAAAATGGTTAGGCGAGTTAAATCATCTGAAAACAGATGCACAGATTCGGCCTGATGTGTGTTAGGGAAGGATTTGCAGTGGAGTCAGAGCTCACAGACAGATGGTGGAGATGACATTTAGTGTTTAATGTGAGGCTGAATTAGGAGACAGCGTTCCAGACTCAAACTGACTGAATTTCTTTTTGGTCCATTTTATTTTTATCACAAGCATGAACCTGAACCAGCATCAGAACACGCCACTTCAACTCCATGGTCCTCTCTAGTGGCTGAGAGGCGGTACTACATCTTGTTGATTAGTAGAGGTGCAGCACGCTGTTTGTATGAGATAAGTATAAATATTTGTCGATTAGGATTTGAAAACCCAAACCATCTGGATTAGTGTTGCCGGAACAATCTCTTAACTACCAGGTCAAAATAAGTTTCGCTTGAGCTCAATTTTTATGAGCTCAAGTGATACATGGGTGGGGAAAACTTTTCAATAAATGGAAATTAAATACAGACAATCCCATGATCACTGGCCAAACTTAGTCTTCTGAGGCGGATCATGAGGTATGATCTAATAATCTATAATCTCCAGAGCAACAGCTAATAAGCCCCCGGTGAAACTGCTGTTGGCCGCTGCTTTAAAAGGCAAGAAGGATGAGACCACGCAGACACAGAATGAAACGAATCAGAAATAAAGAAAACTCTCCAACCATTATTTACAACTAACCGACCTCAGAGGAGGTCAGAGCTTCTTCCACAGATATGCAAATACCTGGTGCAAACTCGTGGGCCTGCGCTGGGATTTTAAGACGTACAAATCAAAGTAAAATCAAAAGGCATTGAGCGGCTCGTTTCGCGCTGGTTTCACTTGTTGGAGAAGCTGCAGTAAATGCCCCAGTGGTCGCTGGTGTAGCGACCGCAGTCCAGCTTCTCCAGTCCCACCAGGGCCATGTGGTCCGGGGCCAGGCGCGGGACGCCATCTTTGGTGGCGGGGCGGAGGTAAACCCGGTCGAAGCGGCAGCGGCTGACGTAATGAACGGCCTTGTTGGTGTTGGTTTTGGTGTCCCACGTGTAGCGGCAGTGCTCTTGCTTTCCCAGCTGCTCCCACACATCACACACAGTGGGCGGCAGACCCACCTTGGCCACCTGACACAGAGCCGGGAACAGTCAGTATTGAAGAAGAAGAACACTGCACATATCGTGGGCTTATGCACAGAAATGCTGCTCCTCAGCTGCTGCAGTTGTTATTTGAGCCTTCACACGTCATTCTGGACTCACCTCTGTGTCCCTCAGGTTCGTGTCCCCTCCGAAGAGGATGGTGACGTCGTCCTTTGCCTCTCTCATCCTCTGCATCACCACCCGCAGCTGTTTCATGCGCTCCTCTGCGTGGTTTTTACAGCTCTCCAGGTGGGACGTCATCAGACAAAGCTTCTGACCTTTGAATTCCACCTGGTCTCAAAGAGAGGCAACCCGCATTTAATTCATGTGAAGCAGTGTATTCGGACAAGTGTGTGCGTGTGGTGTGTGTGTAGACCTGAGCTACGAGCAGGTTCCTCATCATTTGAGTGGTGGGAAAAGTGACAATCTCACTCTCCAGGAATTTTACACGCGACCTCTTCAGCATCATCCCAGTGAAGTAACCTTCTTCGCCCCCTGTGAAGTAGCATAGTTTACCCTGTATTTAGTTGTGTCTTGTTTTGCAAATACCACGTACAAACAGAGCTAATAAGCTTGCATCATGAGGTATTTACACAGCAGCGATGACAGAGTATATCAAGAAAAGCACAGGTGTTACAGCTAATATTTCTAATGGCCCTGTGTGACAGTGAGCTAACATGCTGCAGCAGCTGAATGCCTGGATTCACGTTATAAGTCGGTGCTTCTCAGGCCCACTGAGCACTTTGTACCTTCCAGGATTAAGTAGCTGACAGCCCGTTTCTTCAAATACTGGACATAAGGTGGAATGAGCTCTTGCAGAAACACCACATCAGGAGTGTATCTGGGTGAAGAGAAGATTCAACTTTCATACACCACATCTTCAGCCTCCTGGGGAGGCTCTGGGGAGCCACACAAATATTTAAAGAAAACTGCAATTACCCATCCGTCCATCATCTTATCTGTTTGTGGACCAAAGACAGAGAATACGCCCTGGCCAGGTCCCCAGTCCATTACAGGACACACATACACAATTCTCCCTCACACTGACACCTACAGACAATTTTAAAAGCAATTTTCTCCAGTAGGCCTAAACATGCATGTTGAGGGACTGAAGAAGTAAGAGGTAAGTAAGAAGATTAACCAGAGGAGGAACATCTACTCTTCCACAGGCCAAAAACACTAGTGGTCAGTTACGTTTAGGTTGATTGGAGACTTTAAATTGCTCCTAGGTATGAGTGTGAGAATGAATGCTATGCGTTTGTGTGTCCCTCGTGTGATGGAATGGGAACCTGTCCAGGGTGTATTTCCTGCTTTTACTCTATGTGTGCTAGAGATAGGCATCACACCTGTGACACAACAAACTGGTAAAACTGGTGAAATGTTGGATGAATGGAATTACAAGCAATTAGACACAAAATTAAATACATGTAAACACAGTCTTACAACACCAAGAAGGAGCACAGGCCTCTGGCTCGTTCTGCGAGGTTGTTTTGATCCAGTCCATCGACATTCCAGGTGATCAGCGACAGTTTATTGCTGTCTTCCACTGATGGTTTGGATGCAGAGGCCGGGCTGTCCGTCAGATCTATGCTAGAGTTTTTTTAGAGAACAATTCATACACAACAGTTAAATGTTGCCTGACTTTAACAGACAGCGACTCGTGGGTGAAAGGGAGGAAAATTTGAGACTAACCATTCTACTGGAGCCTTCTCCTCTTCCTTGGACCTCTTTTTTGCAGGACTGTTTGGTATCTCTGCGGAGTCCTCTACTTCAAATACTTTCTCCATGTCATCTTCAAAGAATGTGTTCAAAGCTCTCTAGAAGACAAACGATGGTTGGGTTTATTCAGAAACAGCTGGTCCAGGATGCAACAGCTTGTCTACTCACTGTTTAGGACTGATTTTAAATATTCAATAGACTGGAGAGCACTGAGCCATTGAGGTGGCAGCCTTCTTCTCCTTAGCGTTTAATCCAGGTGGTCTCCTATACTGTGTACATAGAGAGAGGGGCTATGCAACATTGCCATCATCTACTGCAAAATGTATTATTTTTATTTGCATTTTATATACTCTATGATATGTATATTACCTTATGTACCCTTTTAAAAGGTACATACCTATTTTAAATGTGCTTTATAAATACAGGTTGAGTTGTCTGAAGACTTTTCTGCTCTCCAGAATGGACTCAAGTCTATTTCTATTGCATCGAAAGCTGACCTCCACAGTGAAATGGAGTCCCGGAGATACAGTAGATAACAGCTTTTAAGAGCGCACTATAAAAGCGCATGGACAGGTCATATGGCAGGTTAAGCAGGGCTCAGTCAGTGCCGATGTTCTACCTCCATGTCCCAGTCGTGTGTAGACAGGTATTTGTGAGCCGCAGAGCTTTCTACTCCTGCTATGGCTGCAAACTCCTCGCAGAGTCTGCTCCTCTTCTTCTCCTCCTCCTCAATGGAGACTGAAGGTTTGTCCGTAGCGGAGGTAGACGCCATCACCTCCGCCCAACCTATAAAACTACACGACAAAGTCCACAAAATCTATTTCATTTCCCTCTATAAATGATGTCAGGCGCAGCAGTGAAAGCCCTCCGGGTGGACTTGTAAAACAGACAGCAAAATGAGGATTTATATAATTTACGAGCTAACATTTCCATATCACGTTAAATGTAGCTGTGTTTTGATGTGGTTTCTTAATTAATATTTGTTAGTTATGTCTTCTCATAAGAATAACTAGTTTTATTCTTTAATCTCTGACTAAACGCCTGTTTCACCCGGACGAGCGAGCGCGCGCAGCAGTTTCCGGTACGAAGTAAACACAAGTTTGACATTGGTCGATTTTACAAGCCTCAGAAATGGTTTCTCTGTCTCTAAACTCGATAAAGCAAATTATGAGAGCAATGGTGGATTGTCCAGGCTTCGACCGAGTCCTGAGCAAGGTAGAAACACACGCTTCCTCGACTATGTATGTGAAAATGCAGCGTTTTATCAGCCACACAGTTGCACTGTGGGAGAGTTGAGACGCTCTGGTGTCGTCCCTCAGGTGGACGTCCTGTCTGCCAGCCCGGGGAAGGTGGTGTGTGAGATGAAGGTGGAGGAGGAGCACACCAACCGAGGAGGGACACTGCACGGAGGCCTGACTGCCACCCTGGTGGACGTGATCTCCACCGTGGCCATCATGTACTCGGACAGGGGAGCTCCAGGAGTCAGCGTGGACATGAACATAACGTGAGTGCATCCGGAGGAAGAAGAGGAGGGTATCACCTAGTAATTAACCCGCATGAACGTGTTCAATTCATTGCTTCAGTGTTGTGGGTTAAACGTGGGAGTAAGTCATCCAAGCTGAAACACTAAGGCATCTACACTTACTTTTATTTAAGATGTAAAAAGTAATTTGTATTTCAATGTATGTAAAATTAAATCTTACCAAAACTTTATGTGCCTCAGTCAGAGGTATGGAGGATATGTTCTCAGTTCTCTAAAGTGTACTGATAGACCACATCACAATGGGAGCCCTTACAATGTGTGTTGTCACTTCCCTAATATGCAAGTTAGTCCCTTTTCAGTCTGCATGGTGGATCAGTGATAAGTGTCATTACGTCACATTAAGAAGGTCATCAGTTTGCATATTAGTCGGACCATCCTGTGTAGTGTTTGCATGTTCCTTCAGTCTGCCCGCAGCTTTTTGATATTCAGAAAAGGTGCATAAACAGCTTGAATCTCTGCGTACTTAGAGTTCCTCCCACAAACTCAAAAACGTGCACGTTTAGGTTGATTAGAGACCAGTGTGTGTTTAGGTGTGTGTGTGTCCTCTGATGGACTGGTGACCTGTCTTTGCCCTATGTGTGCTGGACATGGGCACCAGCAGAAACCCACAACACTGTTGTGGCTCTAAGTAAGATAACTGATGTGTATCAACCATACCATTTCAGACCTGGGAAATCAACTGTTCTAAAAATATGTAGCATGACTGTCCTCATATAAAATGAATGTAAATTCTCACTTATGTGCTCACATTTGCTCCCAGAGGCCAACCTTGGCCCTGCATGTGTTAAATAATTGACCTCATGAACTTCAACTGTGTGTGTCTGTCTCACAGGTACATGAACGCTGCCAAGATGGGCGAGGACGTGCTCATCACTGCTCAGGTCCTGAAGCAGGGGCGGACGCTGGCGTTTGCCACCGTAGACCTCACCAGCAAAGCCACGGGGAAGCTCATAGCACAGGGAAGACACACAAAACACCTCGGCAGCAGCTAAACCGATTCCAGTCTGTGCCTGTCTGTAAATCACAAGTCATGTAACTGTAACGCCAAGTACTGTCAGTTCAGATGTAAGCTAACTTCCGCCTGTAAATAGTTTGCAAAATTAACCAAGTGCTACAAATCCTCCGCACGGCTGGTTACTTAATGACTGGTGTTGACGCCACTGTTAGACATTTGTCATTTTCTGTATCAGTTGTAGTTTCATGCACATGCAATAAAAGAAATGGACAAGAGTTTGTGATTTCAGAATTTGAACTGTATTGGGATATGCTCAGCAGTATTGATTTGAGAACAGAAAAAAAACCCAGTTACACGCCTTATATCCTTTCAACTGGACACACTGAATCAAGTAACAAAATTATATGTGCTAATGTTTCTCATATTCTTTGACAAAAAGCCTGCAAACTCCAATTTTAATTTGATGAGCATGGCAGCAAATTATCTGAACTTTAGTAGGTCAAATTAAACAAATTGTTAGCTCTTAGCAACTTTTGTTAGGTGTGTTAAACATCATGTCTGTCACCATTTCTGTTTCTCACCAACCCACATCCCAAATAAAACAAAACATACAACAGCAGATTTCAGTAGCTTCAATGAATGGTGCATGAACGACGGCTTGAGTGGTGACAATGGCCTTCAACATCTAACCAACATGTCTCAACTTTGTGTACAATGCCCTTCAAGTCGCTCAAGGTTTCACCAAAGGCCTGCCTAGCATGTTTCAGAGAAAAGCAAATGACACCAAAACATTTCTCAAAAAGTCCAGCAAAAAAAAGAGAAAGAAACTGAGGCGGTTTATAAGAAGCAATACCTACACCATATGATTTAACAAATATTGTTCATCTTGTTTTCTTCGCTCACACAGGTGTTGTAATGCCTATTCACACCTGTCCCTTGGTCAAAAGATTGTGTAAAGTTGTTCTAGAAACCCCTTGGACATTACAAACAAGCTTTTACAATCCTTTCTTATGACAACAAGGATATAAAACACGTCCATCTGAGAACCACCGTGAAGACCTGTGTATTGTTTTTTTTTCCTGTTTTGATGCAACATAAGAGTTCCTTCAATGACCGGTGCTGTTGACTGTGTGGCTCCAAGAGAACAACCAACCACTCAAAATCAATGTTCGTGCAGGTTCAAAGAAACAAAACTGGATGAGTGTGTGAGAGGGGATGAAGAGGGAGTGAAACAAAAATGACTGAGGGAGGGGAACCAATCCAAAAAATGGCAGAGAGAAGAGGAGGAACATTGAGGACGTGAGGGTGGGTAAAAAAAAAAGAAAAAGGATGAACTGAGGAACTGAATCAGCTTCAGGTCAGGGAGGGGGAGAACGGGTAAGTAACAAAAAAGGAGAGATCCAAGCACAAGTTCAAATCTTTTAAAAGGAAATGGGTGGAGATGAGTACATCAATTGCTTCTGAAGGCTTAGGCAGGAGGGAGGGGAAGGGCCCTATGTGGCTGAGTGGAGCAGAAACCCTTAGTCGGGCATATATGGGCGGAGGTGATCCTCGATGTCTCCCACACCCCAGCAGGTCAGCTGGTCCTGGGGCAAGTAAAGGCAGAGGCTGCACAACTTGAAAACTGTGGCCTTGGTTCTAGGAGTCTGCAAGAGAGGTGGACAGAGAACATTTGTGCTGTTGGGAGTGGTGGCAGGCTGACTAACATCTGGCTCATCAATCAGACAAACATCTGGCATTCGGAGATAATGAGTATAAGCAGATGTGTGTGCTAGCGAGGCAAATTTAGCAAAAGAAGAGATCTGTTAAGATGTCGCAGTCTCCTGATAAATGCACCATAATGTTCCCCGCACAAGCTTTCAGGAACCTGTTGTAATTACTTACAGGCAAAAACATCAGTGCTTCTGAAAACATGCAAGAATTAAATAGCCGACTAACAAGAAATTGATCAAATATCAACAGGTGCAGAATCTCAGCTCTGTTGGCACTGACCACCTAAAAACTCACATGACTTGACCACTAGTTATCAGACTGTCTGCAGCCTCAGCCTCTCAGATCAACATTGCAACTTCAGCAGGGTGACTCACCTGTAAGTGCTGTCTATCCATGAAGAGAAATACAGACTGACTCGGGTTGTTCATCACCATTCCAGCCTTGTCTTTTCGACCCAAAGCATGCAAGCACTGCTTCTCATAGTCTCCATGATGAAATTCAAACTTGGCCTGAAGGTGAGAGGACAGGCTTGTGAGCAAAGAAGGGATGAGCCAACAACCTATCAACTGAATTGGTTTGTTTTTGCCAAATATACAAGATCTAGATGTCTGCTGAGATTCTCAATCATCCAGGTCACTGCAATCCAAGATACCATAAATCATGGCAAACAGGTTTGTTGTAGATTCTTGAAGATGTTTCACCTCTAATCTAATAGGCTTTTTCAGTTCTGACTCTTGGCTGTGAGGTGAAATATCTTCAAGGATCTACAAGTTCAGTTGCCATGACTTAACATCTTGTTGGATAAAATGTCTATACTGTGAAAATTGCACCTTTTAAACTTGCAGCTTCTATCTATCAACTTCTATCCACATTCAGTCAAACAGAGAGATGTCACTGAGTAATCTGAGTAGGCTCTGACCTGAACAGGCCTAAAGGGTTCATCATCGGCCCCCTTCCATCTGGAGAACAGCAGACAGACAATCTTCTCAATGTCATTGCGTGGCCAGAGGATGAAGTCCATCTCCTGTGTGCAGCCTATCACATCCTGCAGATAAGACAAGGGAGAGCAGCGTAAAACACAACTCCACATGGTCTCCCTCACCCCGCCTCGTCCCAGGACGGTGCTCCCCGGTACTCACCCTTCGCATCGACTGGTATCGGGGCGCGTGTAGTTGCACAACATCTTTTTGCAGGAGTTCGATCGAACTCTCCAGGGAGTAGCTGGAATCCCGCACACCTCGTAAGATGTTTTCTTCGTAGTTGTTGGTCATCACTGGCACCACTTCAGCTACCTCAAAAAGTGCTGACTTCTTCTTCTTTAAAGAGAAAAATATAAACATGAGATGAGATCTGAATTTGTACAAATTAGGGCACGATATGAGATAATGACGTAGTGTGGTTTTGTGACAAACCTTTTCTTTGAAAACGAAGGCGATATAAATCTTGAAGTCAAACTGATCAGCTAAAGATTCCCTTTTCTTCCGAAGTTGAGCTCGAAGCCGATTTCTTGTCTGATTTCTTCGTGAAGTTGGGTCCCCCATGGTTAGATTTTGATGGTAGTGTCTTCCTCTGTTGTGCAGAATATCTTTCTTCTCACTCTCTACGCTTGCGTTTACTCGCTGGATAACGATGGAGCTTGCTACCCTTGGCAGAAACGACGCGTCCCAACAACTCTAGGCTAGATCTGAGAGATACCCACTACACTACCAACTTAAAGGCCAACAAATCAGAAACAAACCTACGTCATTTTTGATTTCTGTAAAAGGGCAACGTTGAGGATAGGGAGAGATTATCAAACTAAGACTACATCTTATTACTTTTTCAGAAATCCATTTTTCGATGTAAAGAAATAGCCAAATTAACTTTTCTCAATCTGCCATTGGCAAGAGATGACAACAGAGAGCAACTCAAAAAGAATTTTGACAAACTTTTTCTTCTGTGTGACAGAAAATCAAAGGAGACGGCTGCAACTGCAGAAACCCATACCGGCAATACACTCTGTTTAACTAGTGCAATTGAGGCGTACAGAGACTAGCAAGCGGACAAATAATCGATTGTTTGGGTCATTTCAGAGTCCCTCATCCATGGCTGTCGTTGTTGTTGGTTTAGTTTGTGTGTGTGTGTGATTTTTGTTTTCTCTGTAGAGACTGCGTTAAGTGCGTGTTACAGAGGGATCGGGGATAGAGACGAACATGGCAGGTAATTACAGATGCCAGGAGATGTTGGCACCGGGTAACATGGAGAACTACTGCCCGAGTACCTTGACATTTCCCCCGGCCCCGCGGCCTGCGCTGCTGCCGCTGCCGACAGTCATGATGTGGGCGTATTTTTAGCACACTAGCTAAGGAGAGCTAGCAGGCTAAGCTAGACATTCACTTCAACACTAACTAGTAGTGACCCGACGATATAGCTACATCTTATCTCCTGGACTTGCCTAGTGATCTGAGGCCTGTATGTGTGTGTGTGTGTGTGTGGATGTATCGGGGGTGCTGGCTAGCCTTCAGTCATCTTTCCACGGCTTTTTACATCGTCTCGTCTCGGTCGAAGTGACCGTTGCTGTGAGAGTCACCGGACCTGCGGGCTCCGCTGTCTTAGCTGCCTCTGTTTAGCCTCGGCATTTTTTTCTCTTAGCTCGGTAGTTAATTTGTGTCAACAAACTACGTCGATAACAAAAAAAACAAGGCAGGGAATCAAAACGCTAATCAACGACTAAACGAAATCTTTCCTCCCTTTCTCTTTCTCCGCGTCTGAAGTTTCGAGCTGTTTTTCCTCTCTCTCTTTCTTTCTCTCGTTGCTTTTCTTCAGTCGTCACAGCCTCCGACTCGCCCTGCTGCCCATGCCATGTCAAGATAAATCGACAATCCAGCTGAAATCCTCCGTTCTTTCAGTCGACGTGTGGCGTGTTCGGTCTCCCGGTGGGCCCATATTTAACGGCGAGTCGTCCGACGTTGTTCCGTTTGGTTTCTTTGTGTGTATGTGTGTGTGTGTGGGCGAGTATGTGTGTGTGTTGTGTTTTTCGGGCAGCTGATAATGGCACAGACGAGCTCGTCGGTCCACAGCCTGCCCCAAAATGGCTGCACACAAACAGACGACTACAAAGATGTGACGTCGTGCGTGGTCATGTGACCGGCGGCGTCACCTCGTGACCCGGGGGGCGTATTTAAGAT
The DNA here is from genome assembly GCA_029224185.1 of Karalla daura. Classification (NCBI taxonomy): domain Eukaryota; kingdom Metazoa; phylum Chordata; class Actinopteri; order Chaetodontiformes; family Leiognathidae; genus Karalla; species Karalla daura. The sequence continues at coordinate 9,080,597 of CM055205.1, read as the reverse complement.
CCTGGCGCGAGATCCTCAGCAGGGACAACGGTAGTCGAAACAACGAGGCGAAGCTCTACCACATTCAGTAAGTCCACCCCGCGGTTGTTTACTTTAATTGTGGTTATATTTAACTCCCTTAATATCTGCTGTTTCTTGTCAGGCACCGAAGACAGGCTACCGTTGTGTTAGCATAGCCTGTAGTAGCTGAATTATCCTAGTTTTAACTTTAGCGGTGGTGCTTGTCGGCCTACTGCAGTGTTTCCTACTTCAGCCCCGACACATTCAATAATCCAATTAAGTCATTTCGTCTGCTTTTAAATTCCAGCGTTGGTGCGTTTCTATGTGTATGTACACATGTTTTGGTGTTATCTCAAATGTTAATTTTAATGTGGTGACGTTGCAGCTGTAATTCAGAAAAAAATGAGCGGACTCAGTGGAAAGCCCAAACCACGCCAGCAGATGTCCAATGAGAACATAAAGGTGAGTCATCTAAAACCTTTTCTGTGTGTTCTACGTGATATCTAATTCACTCAGGCAAGGTGCTAAAGGGATCGAAGTATCTAATCTATCTCTTCAAAGAGGCAACCTTTTACTCATGGCGTAGTTGAACAGCACGGGTGTGGATAATTAGTTTCCCTGACTTTTAATTTGGCTCATCAGTATCAGGTGGGGCTGATGACCTTGTTTCGACCTATGTAAATTTACCTCCATTATTAGGTGACCTTTTAGTGTATGAATTACTTAATAAGTAGTCCAAAGTAAAATGAGTCATCCAAAGCGAACTGCATTGCAATGAACATGGCATTTCTAGCCATTTACCAGCTGCTTTTATCCCAAGGGTCCTTCCTCTGCTTGCTTGGTAATTAACACCGGTTTTTGTCTTTTAATAATGTAAATGGCCACACAGACAGAACCATGAGTCGCTATAATCACTCTTACAACAGTTTTGATAGGGTCAAGTGTTGGAGGTGTAAGATGCACCAGCTCCTCTGGAAGGCTGTGGCCAAACATTAACCAGTGGAGCCCGCTAGCTGCTCTGGTGTGAACGTTGAGGGGAAACTTTCCCACGGTCGTCGGAGCGGTCTGGGATGTGCCTCGCTCCATGCGCACACAGACGCGCACACCTCTGTGTGTGTGTGCCTGTTGCACATGGCAGCAGTGTTGTTAAACCACCTCACACATGCCCTCTGCCATGGTGACAGTGTAACTAAAGTAAATGCGTGCAAAGTGACGCTAAGCCCCGCTGAATGGAGGCTTTATCACTGAGAACGCAGATCATGTTAGTTTCCCATGTGACTCAGACTTGAGTTGCTCGAGGCGCGCTTGGGGAAGGGGACGCTCATGTAGTCTTGTAGATAACGCTGGAATTATTTCCCCCCCCAGAGCTTTTTCATGGCCTCTCAAAAGGCGACGGGAGCCCCACGGCACAGCCTGCAAATCCTGCAGCCCTTAGCAGTCAACTCCGACCTGGGAAGGTCAGCACAGGTATGTACCCAGGGTCTTTTTTTTTTTTTAATTTGCAGAGTGAACCTTGTATCTAAATTAAAACTCTCCTCAGACGGGTAAGACCATTCCCAAGCGCAAACAGTGGAGCGCAGACCAAGCCAGAGGCCCCAAGAGGGTGAAGGTGGAGGTGAAGTCGACGCAGACCGAAGAGAGTCAGTGTCTGGCAGATGGCATGTCCACTGAAGCCTATGAGCTGATGGTCAGAGGTGGGTGTACTCAGAGCGGTCGTGACACAGTGTGAATGTGCTGCTACCAGGATTTGTCCTGACCTGCCATGATTGTTGCTGTTGTAGAAACGCCTCCCTCCACCTACTGGAAAGAAGTGGCCGAGGAGCGTCGCAAGGCCTTGTACAATGTTCTACAGGAGAATGAGAGGGTGAGTTAATCACTGAGAGGCGGCTAATGTTTAGCTGTTAATTGAGCTGTTCCCACGCTCCCACCGAGCCAGCCCTGGCCGGTGCTGGCTCTGGATTTGTAACTCTGCACCCGGACGCTCCCGCTGAAGCGCATTCAATTGCCTTTCTGAAAGCAATCCCATTGTCGCAGTGATTTAGTGATATTGAAACCTGCATACACCTTTGAAGTAGATTGCTTTTAGTCTTCATTTCATCCCCAATTATTAGACTTTCGCAACTTTCGAAGTCCGCAACTGATGTGAAATGGGTTTAAGTTTATTTTGGCCTCTTCTATGGTTTATTTATTTATATGCTTTATTTCTTTTTTCCTTTAACTTTAAACAGTTGCACAAAGACATTGAGGCCAAAGATGAGCAGATATCAAAACTCCAATGTGAAAACGAGGAGCTGCAGGAGCTGGCGCAACACGTTCAATACATGGCCGATATGATTGAGGTATGAATCAGTTGTGTCCCTTTTTCAACTACTGTATCTTAATTTCAAGTTTGGCCTGTAATTACCTGATTTGAATGCAGGCAAATGCTTTGCGGGCAACAAGTCTTGTATCTACCGAAGATAAAACAAGAAAAGTGAACTCTGGAATATGATCTGACTATAACCTTGATGTCTTCTAGCGACTGACTGGGAAAAGTCCAGACAGTTTGGAGGCCATGAAGGAGATGGCCCTTGACGTGGATGAGGATGACGACGACGAAGAAGAAGTGGAGGAAGATCAGACTGAGGAAGATTACAGTGAAAGCGAAGATGAGGAAGAGGAGACCTCCGATCAGGAACAAGCCGGGCCCTCAGGAGAGCAAGTCTGAGCCCCACAACCCGTATGTTTGGACTGAATTGTCAACTGATAGCTATCGTGGAGCAGTTTTATTTTTGGCATGCCTGTAATTTTATGTCTCCAGCTCTGAGAAAACAGTTTTTATTCTCTTAAAATGTAGCTTTAACTTTTAAAGAGACCACCAGAATGTTTTTTTTTTTTTTTGGGGGGGGGGGGTATCTGGAGATAGAGTGTCCATCAAAGTGCATCTGGGAAGCGACTCGGGTGCACTCGTTAACTGAAGTTCATTAAACTGAGCAGGACCATCTCATGTGCTGCAGTATTATCTCTGGAACGCAACATACCACCACCTGCTGCTGCGGCATCAGCGGCCTCGTACATCACTTTCTCGCATGTGGTTTTACTGCCCGTCCAGAAAGTGTGCAAGGAGCCCGTTTAAGGGACTTTCACTCAGAAATTGATTGTATGGACTGCTAGATGTCAGATGTTCAGGGGAATTTCCCAAGTGTTTACACAGTGAAAGTGCAATGTTGTAGCAAAGCTGTATGTATATAGAAAGCATGTGTAAAATAAAAAAAAACATTTAAAAACTAAGATGTCATTGTTCCTGTGAATTTTCCCCTCATCTCTCACTTTAGTTCACACACTTGAAGCTTTATCACACTCAGTCTCACCAGCCAGGCTGTTAATTGTTTTTACTTACACTTTAAATGCAGTATTCTCAGGCTGATTGAAACCTATAAAGGGAACTTGCAGTCCTGTGATAAGGAGTGTTTGGACTTTTGTGATCAAAGAGTCTGCTGGCTTTGAGCAGTGCATAGATAGCCACTTGGTAAGACCACATTAGAATAAACCTACAATGGTCAATACCTCTATCTCCTGGAGTTACTTGAATACAACTCTAAATGCTTTGTTTACATTTATAAGTTTAGACAACTTGTTGGAGCTTATGATGCAGTCCCTGGAGTATTGAAACGATAAACCTGCTTCTACAAGAGGAAGGAAGCAAAACATTTGTATGATCAGAAGCTTTACTTCTGATTGTTTTGGTCCTCTTCAGTGATAGCGGATCCTGTGTGCTTGACCATCCTTCTCACTGGTACATAATGGCCAAATGGATCAGTGTGAGTCAGAAAATCAGCGTGCCACCCGCTGCACTCCCCTCACCTGACCAGTTTTGACCCGAAGGCTTAAGTTAACACTTTAAGTGGATCACTGTTCATCTCACACTTCCAGACCAGTGATGTGAGTGTGTGAACAAGCATTGCTAAAGTTTTTCACCTTATTGAATCTTCTAGCTTATCAAGGCAAGACACCTTGTTTTTAACTTCAGGTTATTTAATAATGACCTGAATGTGATGTAAAATCTTGACTTGAGATGAAGATTTTTTTCCTCCAGACTCCTCCAAACCTCCAGACTGCATGAAGAAGTTCATATATGAAACAGGTGCAACAGAACTGCCAGTGTGATTATCTATTTATTTTTATGCATTGTAGGGGAGGGGTTAGGAATTTTTCATTTCCTCCTTTCTTCTTTCCTCTCTCTTTTCTCATCTGTTTTTTTTCTCCTCTCCTCGCTCTTGCGTGCTTTCTCCTCTTTCTTCTTCATCTTGGCCTTCTGCTTGTCGGTCATGCCAGCGAGGGCCTGCGTAACACAACAAACAACTTCAAGTTTGCCTCTTCCTCATGTTTCCTTCTGAAATAAAATGTCACAATACAGAAAGGATTTCTCCCAAATGGAGATGAGCTGAGACGGCCTACCTGAAGCTCTGTGTTCCTCTGCTCCAGCAGCTGGGTCTGCTCCTCCATGTGGCTCACTTTGTCACTCCAAAGCGCCTCCAGCTCTCTGCTCTCCTTCTGGAAGTTGTTGAACTCATTTTCAAGAGTGGCTATTTTCAATCTCCAGCATTCATGGCTCTGGGCTATTGAGTTTTCCAGGAAGGTCAGCAGGTACGCCTTGTCCTGATGGTGTTCTTGCAGAGCTCTGGCTCTCTTGGAGACCTCTGGCACTTCAGCCTCTCCATCCGCTTCGCTGGTGCTGGCGCCGGAGCCACGCCTAGCGTCTTGAGCATGACCAAACCAGTCGCCATGCTCTCCTTCCATAGGCTCATCATCACTTGTTAAGAAAATTGCCGCCAACTGTTCGTGGAGGGGCTTTTCCAAGCTGTAGTCTGTATGATGGAGCTCGTAGCTCTCCTCGTCAAAACTGACCTGCTGATGCTCCGAGCACAGTTCATCGGTTTCTAGGGCCGGCTCGTCCAGTTCGAAAGTTTCCATCAGGTCTTGGTGTGAGTGGGAAATCATCTCTTCCTCTTGTGACTGCATCTTTGCTGCTGGGCTGTTTGGCAGTGGACAGCTGTGATACATCAGGAAACGTATTGTTGGCAAAATGGCATGCGTAGGCGTTAAACTGTTTGAAAAAAAAAACCTATATTCTGAAATTTAAAAAAAATGTCTCATGTTGCTAAGATCACAATTCCAAAAACAAACAAACATGACGACACAGATGTTCAATTCATCCGGTTCAAAAAAATACTACATTCCCAGGTTCAGTTATGCAAAAATAAACTTTATTTCAACTTTTGATGAGTCAAGGAAATACTGACAATGGAGTAGTATGCATTAAACAGATCAATACAGAAGCTTTGACCACAGAGATGGAGAGAGAGATCGCGTTCAGCAAAGTGTACCAAGTTATTCCTAGAACCACTCTGGATTATTAAAGAGGTGCACACTTTGACAACTCGCAGCTTGTGGTGATTAGGAATCCAACAGCCGACGACTCAACTTAACACTGGTCAGCTGCAAGTTTGCAAAAACAAAGTAGCCGGTGCCAAAATAAAATGAAATTAAAAACAAAATGATCAGAGACTGAATTAAGATACTTTACCAGATACTGTAATGCTATTCACATCATGGAAGAAAAAAAAACGACAAACAAATAAACTGTTCCTTAAAATACGAACCATAATTTGCAAAAGGTTGTTAGAAAAAAAAAAAAAAAGATCTTAACACCGTCTTCATCTTTAAGGAACAACTTCACACATTTACAGATTATAATACAAAAGAAAAAAAAATACAATTCATAAAAATATTACCACTTGCTTTTAATCAATATGGCTTTTGGACTGTGCAGTCAGAACCAAATGACAATATTCATATATTAAGGGTTTGTCTTATTTTTACGTTGTGCTTCTAAAGATAAGTCTGAGTATTCTGGCCAAAATGCAAATGTGCTGAAAATACATTCTCCTTAATGAATCATGAGATTTTTACTAAAAGAGTATTTAAAAATGTGTTTTTTTTTCCTTTGGTTATATCTAAGTAATAAAGTAAGATTTCTAATATATAATGTCCCAGTACATCTGGGAGCCTTTAGGGAACAGAAACCTAGAACACTATTAGACTATTAGCTTAATCTTCTCCAAAATAATAATTTATGGAATATAATTCATTGAAAATAAACTCCAATTAAAGTTAATCATGAGATATTTTGCGTGGCGATCACACGAAGGCCTTTTTAAACGCTAACCTTTCATAAACTAGACCTGCTCCAAAATAAACATAAATACACACTTAATTTACAAAACAATGCCATATGCGCTATTACAGTATAACTCCAAAGAATATTAGAATTACAAGGAGGAAATAATAAATAAGGTGTGTGAACATGTGTGAGTTTTGTCGCCGTGCACTCGCACAAGACTCAGTAGTACAGTTACAATGAGAAACGTTGTAATTGGGTGCTTCCCTCAGATCAGTTTTCCCATGTTACAGTTAAGATGCAGGAAGTAAAACAGACCCAAGACATGCCAAACAGAACACTAAATTCTTCCGCTTCTTACGTGAAAAGCTTAGTTTCTACTGCAGCCATCAGCTCACACACACCGTATGAATGTGCAGTTGGTTTAAAACTGAGGCTACACCTGTTCCCGGCCCAAAGCATCCACCTCTCTGTACAGTTGAGAAAGTGCACAATCACGACCCTAAACCACCTGTTTATTGCCCTCGACTGGCTCCGTACCTGGTAGGAAAAATATTATTTACAAAAGAGTGTATTTGCAGAACCTGCCTGATCGATGCGCGAAGGCTCAAATGGTCGAGGCCGACTTTTTTCAAATATCCTCCCGTGTCAGCCCGGTGCAAAAAGAGTCACCTATGTACAGAAAAATTGCACTTGTTCGACTGCGAGTATGAGAAAGCTGCGATACAAACTGCTGAGTGAGTGGGTAAGAGCGTAGGTGATTAAGTGAGTGACGGAGTGAACCCTGTGCGCTGTGCTGACCTGTTTCACCTCTGCCCACTCTTCCACTTTTTCTTTTTTTTCCTTTTCTTCCATTGGCAGGAAGCTGAGGTCAAAAACAGCCACGTGGCTTTTAAAACCCCAACTACCTAGACTGAATAATGGTCCTCCCGTCCACAAAAACACACATCTTTCAACCGTACAAGAATCCCTGAAACTCAAAATGGAACGTGCCAGAAAACAGAAAAAAAAAAAGATTTAAATACAAGCACGTGTTACACCCGTTGTGTAAAATATGCCATATGTACATGCCTTACAACAGTGCAAATCTTCCGAAAGCGGCAGAAAATATCTCCAAAGCAAAACCACCCACTAAAACAGGTGACAGAACAGTGATTATACAAAGATCATAGTTAGTTATATTGCGCGACACGACTGACTGTGCAACAATCGAGATGATGAGTAATCAGTGAGCGAGGGGCTGCGTGAGGACGCGTCGCTCCAGTTCCGGTTCCCACAGTCTTTGGAGCGGCTCTCAGCCGCCAGTTTAACCCAACGTGACCGGTCTGCCTGGCTCAGAAAGCAGGGGGAGGAGGAGGGGAGTGTCTTAGGGTGGAGATGATGGAAGGGCAAGGAGTGTGTGTGTATAGGTGTGTGTGTGTGTGTGTGTGGGGGGGAGTGTTTCGGTGCTGGATAGGTCTCTTCAGTAAAGAGTTGGGTGTTAGTTCCTTTTCGGCGGCAGTATTGGTAGAAAACAGTGATCTAATGTGGCAGCGGTGAGGAGATCCTGAAGTTTGTGCCGGATCAATGAAGCAATCAGTTTGCAGCCCTGTGATGTGTGAGTGTGTGTGTGAGTATGTGTGTGTGTGTGTGTGTGTGTGTGTGTGCGGCTGAGGCTCAGAAGGCAGTGGTGACAGCGTTTCCTCGCCGCGTCCCGAGACGGATCATTTCCCCCGGCACTGTGTCCAGCTGCTCGTAGGCCAGCCGCCCCTCCTCACCTGTCACAGACAAACAGTGATAAAACACTCGCTCAGCGTTGAGGCAGATGTGCAGGGGAAGTGTGTCATGTCCAATTTTAAAAAAAGCACTAAAGGGGAATGTGTGTGTGTGTGTGTGTGTGTGTGTGTGTGTGTGTGTGTGTGTGTGTGTGTGTGTGTGTGTGTGTGTAAAGGACAACTGTTACGCTGAATAATGGATGCAGACAAACAAAATTACTACTCTCAGTATAACTGTATGCCTTGACATCTAAAAGCTTTCAGAAACTCAGTTTCTGAAAAGCGCTAAGCCTCCTAAAACCTGTGGATTCTCTAAAAAATTAATAGACTGCCAACATTTACTAAATCCTGTATGCCTCTTTCAGCCTCTGAAGCAGACAGAGATATGGAATCATAAATACCTGTACAGCATCTGGATTTGGCTTACTTACATTTTATGCTTAAAAGTTAAAATGTTGATCATCCATTAACCAACTTAATTCATGAAGAAATAATATCACTGTCACATGAGGTGCATTCAGGTACCATTGGATAACCTGACAATTGCACCAGTTTCTAAACTATGATGGCAAATGTCTCCAGTACCCATGTACTGGGGGGAAGAATGGGCTAATTTTTCTTTACATCTGAAGTTTGGGAAGATTATGAGTGCAGATGTGTAGAAGTACAGAGCAGCAAAAACGTGCAACACTTGATTTCCATAAAGCACTCACCAAATGTGAGCAGGGTTTCTATGGCGACGTGGCGAAGCTCTTCATCGGCCGAATCACACAAAGCGACGACGGCCCTGATGCTCTCCACTGCCTACAGACAGACGAGCAGAGATGCAATTAGGAATAACTCGCTCCCTCTCTCAATAACGATTGTTGCGTAACTCCTCAGCCATCAACACTCTGGGGGTGAATCACAAGCTGATTATTTTTGTGCTCACTTCTCAAAGAATGGCTTAATGAGTCAAGACTCGAGACAAATAGCAAGCAATAGCAACACGGCTGAAACAAGGTAGATGTAATGTAGTTTATAACACTGGTTTCTAGATATTCTTAGTGTTTTGTGTCAAGTCAACTCCATCTTAACAGAAAAGTTGCAGCACATGCAGTGTCAAGTCACAGAGTCCTTGGTGTGAGTGAAAACATGTGAAGCCGCAGCTAAAAATACTGCGAGGGAGTTTCATCAACCAAGCCAGGAGCTTGTCCTCGGCCCGGCACTTGGCTGGGATTTATGGCTGCTGCCTACATGCAACTAACAGGAAGCATCTCCTTGCCAAGCGAACAATGGGCGGTTAGTGCCAAAAATAAACTGTGACTTTAAAAGAGATCAGACTGAGGCTTCTCATCAGTGAACAGAACAAAAATGATGTCCGTAAACAGAAGAGGAGTGATCGGAGTGGCCAACAGCTCTTAACACAGACATGACATCTTACACCACACACTGAAAAAAAAACAAAAAAAAAAAACGCTGACCCAAATCTGTCTCCATTTGGAGGCACTGACCTGCAGACAGCTGAGAGCCGAGCAGGCCGCCCTCTGGCTCTGACCTCCGGCCTCCGACAGCGCCTGGGTGTAGCACTCCACTGCCTGCACACACACACATACACACACACACACACACACACAGAAACGTCAAACGAGGCTCGAGGCATCTCACACGTGCATCAACACGTCCCTGCAGCACGCTCCCAGCACCGCTCACCCTGCTCCTGAAGTGGCTGCGTGACGCTCCGGAGCGCAGGTACTCTGCTGCCGCCTCGCTGACCTGGGGCTCCTCAGCGGTGAGCAGGGAGGCCAGGGCCCTCAGGGTGCTGCTCCGGGGCCACAGCGAGGACGCCGGCACCTCCTCCAGCTCCGCCCGGCACCGAGAATAATCTCCGCTGCACAGGGCCTCAGCAAACACGTCTGTGCAAACACGTGACATAATCCACAAGCTCAGAGCCCGAAATGATTCTCATTTCAGGTGATTTTAGGAAAATGTGATGCACTCCTGCTCACCCTCTCTGGCCAGATGCAGCAGGTGTACCTCCATGTCCTGCACTTGGTGCTGCAGGATGTAGCTGTGGAACTGAAACACGGTCAGCACATCCTGGGAGAGCGCCGCCGCCACCAGGTCGGTCCTGTCCACCATCTCACCCACCACCACAGCGATCACTGCAGAGAGGAGGGACGAAGGGAGATATGAGATACCATGCAACAAAACTGACACAATGAAACCCGGAGGTACATCCTAAAAGCACTCAAACGGGATGATTAGAATAAGCCGTTGGAGACGTTTTCCAACAGTATGACACCTTCAGCTTTTAAGTGGATATGCAAAATAAACGGCTGAGCCGACCTGTGTCTGCGCTGTGCGGGTGTCTCTCGTGCAGCACGGCCGTGTAGCGCTGGTTCATGTGCTTGAACACTCGGTCCAGCGTGGTGTGGAAAAGTCCTGCAGACCCGCTGCACTCTGACCACAGCGTCATCAGCTGGGGCCGCTCGGCCAGGCCCGGGAGAACTGAGCCGAGAGAGGCATGTTTAGTCGCTCGGTGAGAATATCGACAAAGGTGAAACAATAACAATAACAGCACGAAGGCAGCAGCATTAAAGCTAAATGCAACCAGTAACTGCGGCATAAGGTGTGACTGTATAAAAGTCTAGGCCGAACTTGATTCACTGCCTCGAGGAACATTTTCGAAACAAGTTTATTATCTCGTCTCAAGTCTCATTCAATATAGCACGACGCTCATTTAGCTTGTTATGAGCCAAATCAGACTGAAACAGATGATTCAAAATTCAATAAAAAGCAACTTTATTTGTCACAGGGGAGAACCTTGTAGGCATATGAAGAAGTTGCACACAAAACGAGTCGGCCAAGCTGTGAGAATAAAATAAAGGGTAAAATATGACAGAGTTTTTGCTAACAAAGCAATCTGTCACTCAGAATAGAGGTGTGTCACAACGGCACTATGTTACTGTTGGCACAGGGTCTTCAAATGTACACCTCAGTACATACTGCTGAAAGTATTATATCCATCTAAAGACATTACACTGTAACAGACACTCTGGGGAGTCACTATCATGTGTCTACGGTACAGTTTACTAAACCAGACAAAATGAAGAGTCGCAGCGGTGGTGCTTGGAGCCTACCATCCGCAGCAGATGTAATGGCTCCCAGTCTGTCCACGCTGATCTCTGCCAGCTCCTCCAGCAGCTGCGTCTGTCCGGACAGTTTGAGGAGCAGACTGCGGCGCTGCCACCCGCCCACCCCGGCAGTCAACAACTGCTTTCACAGATAGAGAGAGAGAGAGAGGTAGAGAGTGAGAGAGATTCATTGTTGGACAACACAAACTGGATCGATGGTGATCCACAAAGCGTGTTTCGGGATGTGCCGAGGAGCTGCACCTGTATGAGGTGGTAGCAGTACTGCAGGTGGATGACGATGGCCACGTCCAGGTTCTCGTTCCCGGTGGTGAGAGGCAGAGGGCTTCCTGCCACGCTGTTGCCCACCCCGGTGTCCTCGGTCAGGGCTTCACTCAGGTGTCCTCTGGCCTCTGGATGCTGGCTCCTGAGGGAGACGAGGACCCACAGTCACCACCAGGTGGCAGCAGCAGCACATTAAGCGTTTATCTGCTGAGTACTGGTGGTGCAAGATCTAAAGCCCAGGTATCTAGAGAGAAACCATTGAGTGTCTCCAGTTGGGTGTCTCCAGGCCTCACTCACCCGATCCTCTCCCCATCGGCATCGAATAGTGGTGACCGCTGGGGGATGGTGAGGATGGCGTTATCGTCCCCGGTGTCCTCGTCATCGAAGTCTGACGTGTTGAGGAAGTCGAAGCTCTCCAGGGCGCTCTCCACCGTCAGACTGAGGCTGGACGAGCGGCTCCTGTGGCCCGGGAGTCGACACTGAGGGGATGAGAGTGAGAGGACGGAGGGTTAATAACCATTCAATCTTACAGTCCTCTTACAGACATACAGTCACCGTCTGTTCAGACTAGCTAGTTTGACAAATGGATCAGGATGCAGTTGCTATCTTCATATTTTCCTCCACAATAAAACCCTGAGAGTAAAACACAGGGCAACAACAGGGGAAAACTCAAACGTTGAAATTACTCTCAAAGTAATGAAAGGCTTGTTGTTTTTGATTTGTTATATGCAGGTAATTATTAGTGACTTAAAAACTATGATTTTCTTTCTTATTTATCCTCAGAGAGATAATTATGCTGTTTCTTACAAGAGATGCACTTAAGAGGGCAGCCTCTGGGCAGTCAAAGCCCAGCAAGTGTTGAGAGTGCCTGTTAATGTCTGTTTTAAGATGATGCATTTGCTTTTCAAAACATAATATAACCAACTCTGGTTTTCACTCAATCATTTCTTTGCACCACCACCATAGAAGATCCAGCACACAGAAAAACAAGATTCAGGCACCTTGAGCAGATCCTCCAGACGCATCACTTCCTGCTCCAGGTCCTGCAGCTCCCGGCACCGGTGGGTCAGTGACTCCAGCTTCATGAGCAGGCTGTGGATGGCCTCCTCCAGGCTGCTCTCCAGGAAAGCCCTGCTTCCCTCTCCCGCCCAGCTCAGGCTTCCTCCCGCCTCGCTGGAGCTGCCGCTCGGCGGCGCGATCTCCGAAGACGTCAGCCTCTTGACCAGCTGCCTGGTGAGGCTGCCCGGCTCCTCCGTGTCCAGCTCCACAGGTTTCAGCTCGTCGGCGTGGTCCAGGAAGACGTCCTCGGGGGCCACGGTGGACAGGTGGCTGTCGGAGCAGAGCGAGGGTGCGGCCGAGCCGGCGTTGGAGCCGGAGTTTCTCTGGGACTCCGTGCGCTCCCACTCCGAGTCCTCGGTCACCTCTGCTTCGTCGCTGGCGAGGCTGGCACTGGTGGCCCTGCTGCCCCTGCTGCCTGTCTCCCCGTCCTCCTCGTACTCCTCCTCCTCTTCCTCCTCTTCTTCCTCTAAATGCTCCTCTGCGATGGAGTCCTCCCTGGTGGGCAGCATCTGTGTGGGCTGCAGCTCTGTCTCTGGAGGGGTGACTGTGATCTCGGGGTTGGACTGGCCTGGGGAGTGGGAGCTCGGGGCCGGGCTGGGACTGGGCGTGGAACCAGACGTGTCGGAGAAGGTGAAGGAGAGGCGCTTGCACTCGGCCACGCCGCAGCCGCCGTTCTCGAAAACGTCGTCTGGTAAGGTGGACTGAAAGGAAGAGAGGGTGTTAAAATGAGATGAATCAAAATTTGTGATGTCACTGCACAAAGAAGAAGAAAAGAAAGCTCTCTCGAGTGGAAAAAGATACTTCACACAATGCGAGTTTTCACTCTCTATTCTTATGCCCACATCTGTTTCACCAAGACAGAACACCAAGTTGGGTCAATCTGACCGGAAAAAAGAAAACAAGACAGCACCACAAAGACCTCAAAGCATGTCATGCAAATAAACATGCAACCAGCCACACGAGGCACTCTGCAGCCCGCAGTGTGTCCAGCCCCGTCAGTCAGTGAGGGCACAGAAGAGTCAGGGCAGGTAGGGAGGGAGGGTGTAGGGGCCACAACACACTCACATAGACCTCCAGACTGGATTTGGGCCTTGGCCGCAGTGAGGCCAGGTCACCAAAGGAGCGAGTGCGCCTGAGCTTCTCTAGCAGGGTGTCTCGGAGCATGTGCAGGAAGGAGAGGCGCTGGCGCTCCACGGGGTAAGGCCGCCACTTCTTTACACAACGCATAGCGGACAAGGTGTCGAGGGGGGTTCGAGTGAGGGCGGGTGAGCGGGGGATACAGGAGGGATGGATAAACGTATAAAGTGGGACAGAGTGTGGGTGAGGGGGGGTTTGATGTGGAGATGCAAAGGAGAGGAGGATAGCGGGGAAATGAGGTGAGGGTTAGTTTTAGGGGCAGCACTACCGTTTCCAATTAACAGTTAAGCAAGGACGCATCAACAGAAAAAAAAACTGTGCCTTGATAAACATATCCACGCAGTGGGGTGCACACGGCATGGTTGCATGGGACAAAAAGACATTAGTTCTAAATCTAAAAAAACATCACATTGTCCTCAAGCCTAGATCTGTGTCTCAGTTATATGAGTTACAAACTGTAGGCAGCCACACTGCTTCGCTCAGAGGTTGTGTGGGACTCACAAAGAAGGAGGTGTCCTGGAAGGTGGGGGTCTCCGGCGTGCCCTGGCTGTAGACGGACACGCGTCTCTGCAGCACCGTGGCTTTGCTCACGTTTCCAGACGACAGACACAGATCCTCCACGTCGAAGGGGCTGGAGACCAGACACAGACCGTGAGTGCCATGCCATGTTGATCATTAGCCTAACGAACAGGCAGTGACCACAATTCTCCAGCAGGTGGCAGGAAATCACAAGTAATGCGGATCGATTGTAGAGCTACGACGCGGCTCAGAGCAATTAGTTGGTGTCTCCTGGCAACTCAGCATCCAGTCAGTATCTCAGAGATGGAGATACTGACCGAGCATGAAGCCGAAAAAGCTACAAAAAGTGCCAAAGATTGCTGAGCGGCTGTGAGAGTTTCTCACTCTCATAGACGGAAAACAAAATGAACTCCCCCTACTGAAATTTAATCAAAGTCAGGGGAGCGAGGATGAAATTCAATTAGATAAGTCCGCATGAAATAACAACGACCTGGTGAGCTTATTTTAGCTGGCAATTTAAATTTTTTAATAGTCTCTGGTAAAAAGTTTCCTTCAGATGTTGCCTCCACAGCAAGTCTGCGCGTCTCGGTGGCATGTAGCGCGGGCTTCCACGACAAACGGGAGGAGGGTGAACTTACTACCACGTGACCTCCAGGTTGAGCTTGATGGTGCCCAAGTCGTTGACGTCCACGGCCACCACCTGAGGCATGGCGGTGAACAGCTCCTTGGTCTCGCAGATCACACTGCCCACCAACATGTGGGTGGCCAGGCCTTTCAGCTCCGTCACCTATCGATGACAGGAGCAGACGTGCGGACGGTCACCTGGCTGCTGTTGTTTGTTTTCTGTTACCAGGTTGAAGTTAAAGCCAACGTGGCTTTAAGTTAAAGCCATGTTCCCATGTTCTTACTGGACACATGCTGCCACACACACACACACACACACACACACACACACACACACACACACACACACACACACACACACACACACACACACACACACACACACACACACACACACACACACACACACACACACACACACACACACACACACACACACACACACTCCCTGTGAGTCACCAGTGATGATTGGACAGGATTAATTCTGCATGAGTCTCTTTAAATGTGGCCAGATTTCCACTTCCTCTTCGGCACCCTGGACTGAATCGACTAAGCGAGTTTCTGGATTTCCAGCCGTACCTTGATGTTGATGAGGTCGGTGATGAGAGGCATGAAGACCATCTCGTCCCCATCCCAACTCTGCCTGGAGTTCACTTCAATCCTCCCCTTCAACTTCCACCGCTGGCGACCGTACCGCATGAAGATCTGAGGGAAGGAAGAATCCAGCGGGGCAGAAGTAGAGGAGGAAGTGAGAGAGAGAGAGAGAGAGAGAGAGAGAGGGCACCTTGATGGTCTGGCAGTAGTAACTTTAATAAGCAGGTTCTAACTTTCATGTCTCACATGCATTTCAATATTGTAACACCCTGACGTCGCACAACAAAGGTAAAAATGAACGTACCTCATACTGGTCTCCCGGACAGAGCCTGGCAAAGCCTGCCAAACCTGTCAGAGAGGAGAAAATTGATAAGAAAAAAAATTGGAGAGGAAACAAGGAAAAAAGCCAAGCAACCTCTTTTGCTCTTGCTGTAGTTTTATCAGCTTTAATATCTAACTGGGCGATTTACAGCGTGTTGAGAAGCTCCAGAGCTGGTTGTGAATCGAATCCAAGCGTGTTCATGAGCAAACACTTAATAACGAAGAGACGCTGTAAATCAATCATCACTTGTTTCTCACCTTTCATTTTGATGTGAAACTCTCCGAGCAGGTTCTCCAGCTCGCTCTCGAAGGTGCTCATGTTCTGTCGAGGGAGGAGAGAGATTAGACTGATCACATCAACAACTGACAGTCATCTCCGGAGACTGAGCCGAGCAGGCAGGACGGCTGGTCTAAGCACTGCTGTCTGTGTGACTGTGTCTCCTCACCTGTATGACCTTAGATGCCATTTTACCCCATTTTTCATATTCCATCTTCACAAAAGTTAAACCAAATCGGTCTTTTTAAGGTAAGTCATGGATTTGAAGCAAACCTCCACTCGATACTGCACACGTCCAACACAGTATTGATCACCCTATGAAGGTGCTGCATGCCTGTACCTCTGTGTATTCCTTGTAGCGTCGGTTGACCTCTGCGATGCTCTCCTTGGTGCCTTTGGTGGAGGGAGAGGAGGAGAAGGCCTGCTTCATCCGACTGGCCCCTTCCCTCAGACGGCTCTGGATGCAGAAGGCCTCGTACAGCTCGTCCACCTGAAGCACAGAGTCCCCGCCATCTTTTAATACGCTTCGCATGCAGCTAAATACAAATGTTCACAGTCCTACGTGCGCGTGTGTCTGCGCACAAGGACGTCCACGTCAGACGTTTCTGCACTAATGAAAGTGAGTCTTTGAAGTCTGAAAGCCTCCATGCCTTCTCATCAAAACATCCCTGGGCAGGATGCACAAACCTCAAGAACGTCCAACTGCCATCTGAATTATTCCGGATGTGTTCACATCTCCCTGGGACTCATTCACGGATACCCGGCACCGCTCTAGGCTGGTGAGGCATTCAGCCACTGCAGTCGTCAAACAGGGCAGGAGTGGGAACGAAACACCGCTAAAACTCTTAAAGCCTCATTCACGGGTTCGTATCTGAGACGCAGGCGCAGCTGCTGTGCAGCAGTGTAACTGTAGCCTCCAGTGGCAGACGCCCATGCAGTTCCAAGTAAGCCACCCCGGTGGGACACTCCCAGAGCGGAGGGGTGTGGGAGGACAACAGACGGCGTTTAGAGCTCATTTGGAAACGTCTGCCCAGCTTCCAGTTTTCAGCACCGGCCCGATGACAACTCAAACCCACAGGGACGGAGTGCGTCCACATCCAGCGAGCTGAAGAGTTGTGAATGACTTGTTCACACGGGATCGCATCACTGAGATAAGAGGATGACGAACCCAGAGCAGCAGAAACACTGCTCCTACATTTATGCAAATGTGCACTTTCTCACTGATTCTCAAAAACGCTTTGTCAAGCAGCAAAAGAGTCTTTATCTTCCATATTTTGCTTCTTTATTGTATGATTTTTGTTCTATTCAGCTTTCTGTTTCAGTGTTTGTGTGTGATATATCTGTTTAATTCTCTTTACATTGATGCCATTTGTGTTCTCTCTTATGTGGCTATGTGTGGCTTCAACAACATTATCTTTTTTTTATCTTTTCTTATCTTTTTTTTTGGCTTTTTTCTTATTTTGCAAATGAGAAACTTACCTAAATAAATAGATTAGTAATGATAAAAACACTGAGTGTGATGTTGTGAAGTTTCCACTTCTGGAAGGCCAGAGGTAGCAGAGCTTGCTCCTTGTTACTAAAAATAGACTTTATCTATTATCCAACAAAACAACCGACAAAAAAAAACACTTTATTGCTGAGTCACATGCAGCAGTTTCTCCAGGAGAGCAAAATCCACCCAAACTTTCATCATCACTGCCTGCCTAAAATTCCCCCTGACCGGAGTGGCAGCAGGGCTAAAACAAAAACACCTCCGACGAGACTCATCTAAGGGAAATATCGCAGCCTGCCTGGCGATTGTGCTGAAATATTGATGCGCCGCGCTCTTTATGGCTCTCATTAGGAAGAGGCAGGAGAAAATGGGCCATCCAGGCTCCTGACATCTCGACAGCCTCTCTGAGTGTTTGTTTGTGCGTCTTTGTGTCTGAGCCCGGACACCGTCAGCATGTTGTGCAGGAGCAGACTCGGTGACTGTGTGTGCATCATGTGCACGTGCGCGGGGAGAGCGTGGTGGTGGTGGTGGTGGTGGTGGTGAGGTGGGTGGGTGGGTGAGCTACGTGACGCCAGGGTGGTTCAGCAGGGAGCAGTTTCCGTTCTACAGGATGACGATGCTGTAACAGCTTATCCCTGCACACATGCATATAAATCCCAGCACCCCTGACTGGGACCCAGCCCCGTCTGCCTGTCTGCCTGTCTGTCTGTCTGTCTGTCTGTCTGTGGTATGTGGCTGCAGCAGCTGAGCCGGGCTGGCTGTGACACACCCTCTGACCACGGCTCTTATTCTCAACTCTCGGATCACGGTGGAGCCGCTTTCGAGCCAGTGATCAACAGCTTTAAATTGTGTGTGTTGACAACAAAAGACGGACACATTCATCCAGGCCAACTTTTGCACAGATTGAAATGAGAAATACTGTGTGACTAAGACGAGGAGACAGCCATAATGAGTTTTTCATTTGGGGAAAATGATGCTCCTGGACCCCATGAATGGCCATTATTCTCCTCAGCCAATCAGTAATCATATCATTATCAGCTAATTAGGCTATTTTTTTGTCCCCGGTTACAAGAGCCCCTCACTGCCTTGAAGGAAATGTCCTTTTGAAGGTCAGCCAAGCTCCACTCCAGAGGATGGCCATCAGCATATTGCTGTGCCTCGGGCACATTTCACCCCAGAAAAATACTTGAAAGGCAAAAAACAAACAAAGAAAAGACCGAAACCTCAAAACAGACAGATGGATAAAATGTGCACCGGAGAAAAGGAAAAACTTGGAGAGCCCAAGAAACAAAGAGCAATTGTCTTGCAAGGTGCGACGCTACTTTGCATACAGATAAAGGGATCTGCTTGCATGATTTGGATGGATCAGAAGGTCAGTGTTGGTCCAATTTTAGCTAGTTTGTTAATTTTAGCTAAAAAAAAAAAGACTTGTGATGGATGAATGTAAACAGATTAACTAAGGATTAAAACTGCCTTACCACTACTTGCATCAAACGAAATGTGTTGTTTGCAACACATCAAAAAGCAAAACTGCATCACTATGACAAAGCCTGGATAAATGTACGGCCTTATATCCAGAACCTTCCTCACATTTTCCTTTAACAAAAGCAATGATTTCATGTATTACAAATGGACACAAAGGGGATATTTAATGAGTTCTGTCTCCACCCGATGAAAAGAAAAAGAAATCACCTGAGCCATCTTAATTAACTCTTGGCAGATGTGAACGGACATTAAATGTAAATATATTCCAAATTCAGCCCTCTATTGGACACAGAGTCCCTGTATTAATTATGACTAAGTAGGATGACAAAACCTGAATGGCTCAGGGACCCAGAGGGGGATTATGGGGAAAATCTTTATAGGGGAATCAATTATGCCCAGGGTGGGGATAACATTGTGTTCACATTCATTATGGGTGAAATATCCAATTTAGCCGTTTATTTTTGTAATCGCAAGTCCTGACCAAGATAATCCCGGCAGAACTGCCAAATAAAAACACTTATTTGCTGGCTCAGTAGAGCCATCGCAGGTAAAAGTGATTTTTATTAAAAGTACGTGTAAGGGAGCCGTGAGAGGATCATCACTGTATCTGGAGAATATCTGACTTAAAACTACTTTAAATATGAGGAGAGAATTTCCAGGATAAGGCAGGAATCCTCTTAAAATATGGCCATTATCCTGGATTGTGGGATAATGGTGTGTACACGCACACACACATGCACGCACACACATACACACAAAACACACACACACTTTCTGCCAAGGGGCGAGTGATTATAAGCAGATTAAAACAGGCGGGCCACATCAAACAGCATCAAACACACAAGCCCCTCTCTAGGGATCTATGGCCGTGTGCATGTGTGTGTGTGTGTGTGTGTGTGTCTGTGCTGGTGGCGAGATTAGCATTCAAGGGAAGAAGACAAAACCAAAGATGCCCTATATTAAAAATAACTACATGCACCATACACATATGCATCCTGGACACAAGCACAAACACATCACTACTCTCTGCTGGAGGACAAGGAAGCGTCTGGCAGCTGCTTCTCTCACCTCCAATCCCCGTCACTCATCTCTTTAATGATGCCCTGCTGAAACTAGCGGCCAAAACACACACACACACACACACACATACATGCACGCATGCACACCACAGGCCCTGTCCCGTGCAGGACATCATAAGGGTTGTGTTGTGCCACCTGCCTCCTCCACGTGTGCCAATTACCGCCGGGACATCTGCAGCGAGCGGCACGGACAGGAACAAAAGACTGGGCTGATGTGACTCACACACACACACACACACAAAGACAGACACACACTAACAACTCGCTGATGGATGATTGTTAAGTCATCCCTGCCGGCAGCTGTCCTGGACAAAGAGACACGCCTGAGCCCGAGCGCTAACACTGACAAACGTGTACACACACTTACTGTAGCACACAGCTGCTGAATAGAGCTGGAAAAAAATAACCGCCAAGTCTGTTTTTTTTATTGTATCGCTCCGAGACGCGATAAAGGACATGTGCTGTTGGTGTGTGGAGCGTAGACGCTAGGCACAAATAGACCGGAGTGACAAAACTGGCCCTGACGTGTCATCCACTAACGTTCAGCCTCACATCAGTGATGGAGATCAAGGTGATGGTGGTTCCTCCACTAGTTTCACCCCGTCCTACATCCTGCAGACACGGTTCAGCCACGATAGGCGTGCTGAAAGCTGGACAACACATCCCTTATAACACAGCTGTAGACCAATACTGTACTTATAAAGCTACCGAGAGAACTGTTTCACTCATCCGTAAATAATGTATAATCTTAATGTGGAGTCTTTAGAAACAAAAACCACAGTGTGAATCGTGCGATGCGATTTGTTTTTTATTATTGAAATTTAATGTACCAGCAGATGTATATCTATTTACGTATCGGTGTGTCGACCATGACACATTATCGTTCATTTGATGTACATTTGATAACTGAATAAACAGTGCCGGAGCTCTGTCTAAAGCCAATAATCATTCTACTGTAAGTACCAAGGCAGCAGTTCACAACTCGAGCCACACTTTATACAAGGCCAGCTTTGTGTCTATGTGTGTGTGTGTGTGTGTGTGTGTGTGTGTGATTTAATTTCCTGACCTCGATGCTTTTGTGGTTGGCCGATTCTCTTAGCTGGACACTCAGCAATTGATCTCACTCAATAGCTATCTGCTGATGCCGAGGTTTAGAAAATGGACCTGTCCTGTGTGTAAATGTGTGTGTGTGTGTGTGTGTGTGTGTGTGTGTGTGTGTGTGTGTGTGTGTGTGTGTGTGTGTGTGTGTGTGTGAGCTAAAAGCTGTAACAGGCCAGGCAGGGGGTGGAGGGGGGCATTCAAGGCTGCTTGCTGATTTGGCAGTGGCTTTAGTTTTATGCCTGAATCTGTTTAATAACTGTTCTTTAATTACTACTCAATAAGCAGTAAAGAGGCATGTGTCACAGACAACACAAAGTTACACCCACTTCCACAGCCTCGTGCTCCTGTTAGTCAGCACAAGAGCTACTCTACAAATCTTGCTCCTGAATGGTAGCAAATTGTTGCAAAGAGAAAAAGAGAGTAAATGTACTCTTCTCCACACAAATCCCTGAGAATGGATTTTAACCATTTTATCTCCAGCCAGTAATGCACACAAAGCAGACAGTCAGTGAAAAGACCAGGGTTTAGACCTGGGTTGTATATTTGGAATGAAAGAGCACAGAGGATTTAACTCACGCCTTAGTTACGCTTTGACTTTTGAGGCGAGATAAATCAGTCGCTCTTTCAAATATTTACAAGTGCGTTCAGGTCTATTTTTTGCACAGGGCCTGAAAAGAACAGAGGAGCTACGTGCTGGATATCGAGCAGAAAAAAAGCCTTTGAGCGTGCGTTTGTTTTCCCTGCGTCCTGTGACAAGCTCGCAAGACAGAACAAGCTTTCAATCTTCTTGTGTGTTTTGCTTTGTAGCCAAAATCGGAGCGTGGAACGCACACGGATAACTTTCCCGAGCCTCTAAGACGCTCTCGCCTACTTTTCACCCCTGTCAGACCTCTCCCTCCTTACACTCGCCCCATCTCCACCCTGTCAATCCTTCCTCGCTGTAGCCTAGTAACCGCTCTGACCCAGATACGCCACCGCCCTCCACCCTTCAGAAACACTTGTGGAGGGATCGTCTCTCTGCCTCCTGTTGCATTGTTGTGTAGGTGCGCTCGCTTGTGGACTTCTGAAGGTGAGTTTCTATTGTCTAACACCATGTGTGAGCGCTAAGAGTTGAGGTCACCCGGTAGACGGCTCCTCTGTGCTCCTTAGGACTTCAAAGGCTCCGTCTTGAGGTAACCATGGTTACCTTTGGAGCTGTGCTTCGTGTGTGTGTGTGTGTGTGTGCGCGCGCTCTGATTGCCTGCTGTCACGTCCGATTTGATGCACAGCATGGGACACTATTTCAGGGCTACAGAAGAGGAAGAGGAAGAAAAGTCACCGCGCTGCGCGACCTTGCGGGGGATTAATGTCCCCGACTCGCAACAAGCGAGGAGGCAACAAAAGGAGGGAGGAAAAAAAGTTTTCCTACCTGCTATTAAAACAGCTGGAAACCTCTCCTATTCATCAACAACCAAACAAGGGTGGAAAACTGCTCTAACCTGGCAGCAAAACTCGGAGAGTCAACCAATGCTGCATCTATGATCAGACTCAACAAGAAACCCGCAGGAAATAAAACAATTGGAAAAAAAAGCATTAGTAGATAAATTATGAACCACTTAATAAACCTCTAATTATAAACCACTAAGATTTAAGAAAGAGATGAACTTTGTCAGCTGGTTTCGTGCAGACAAAACACTAATATCATGTGGAGTTAAAACTCAGGAAACAGATGTTACTCCTGGACAGAACTGGACTGAGTAATTAACACTTCATATCTTATCTATTTAATCAAAATAGGTACTAGA
Organism: Karalla daura; assembly: GCA_029224185.1. Lineage (NCBI taxonomy): Eukaryota > Metazoa > Chordata > Actinopteri > Chaetodontiformes > Leiognathidae > Karalla > Karalla daura. The sequence goes on along the minus strand of CM055205.1, from coordinate 9,057,813 downwards.
GTTTCAAGGATACTTCCTAGGATACATGCTAAGGCCAGCCGCTCCTCTGGCCATTAGCTTAGCATGGGTGGCTTTGTTTCTTTCCAGTACAGATAGATGTTTTCCAGCTCAAGGTTTTTGTATTTCACAGATAAACATGAGAGACAAAAAGCTGTGTTATTAGTGATTTTAAGGTTTGCAGACTGCACTTTATGTTCAGCTCATGCTTTCAGTCTTGCTAGGTCATGTTTAGCTGCAGTATCTGGGTCTTGGCTGTAGCTTCATGTTGTACCAGGCAGACAGATTAGAGAGCCGTATCGGCAGCTGCATCAGTCTCACAGCACGGACGCAAATAAGCGTATTTCCCCAAATGTTAAACTACGGCTTCAGAAGAAGTGGGTATGCACACAGGGATTAGTTTCTGAGTGAAGGCGAGGACGTCGTTGTGGTGGAGAGGCTTGAAATTAAAGGAAGGACTGAGGAATCCAACAGCACTTAACAGACACTTTGAAGCAGAGCAGAGAAAATGCAGAAAACAAACTGGACTGATAATAATCTGTCTTACCTTGCTCATGTGGAACTCCAGGCGTCTCATGTACCTCTCGATGGTTTTAATTTGCTGCAGAGGGACAGAGACGTCGCAGTCGTTTATTACCAATGAAAACCAGGCTGCGGATGGTTAAAATCTGGAAACACAATCATCGGTACGTCCACAGTGTGGCACATGCCTGAGCTAACGTCATGAAAACGACATGCAATCATTAAAGACGATTATCATAAGCCACAAGATGTTACTCTAAATGATATGTGCTGCTTTTATATGCAAATATTTCACAGCTCAAGCCTCTTTTTCCTCTCCCATCATCATTTCCCTCAGATTTTTTCCTCCCTCTAGCTACCTTTTCTCCCTCCTTCAAGAAATGATTTCTTCCTCTTCTTTTTTTTTACATCAATGATTTCCCCACTGCACATCAAACTTGGAGCTGAAGTGACAGAGGACCCTCCCCTCCATCAACTCACCTTGTCGAGATCGTACAGCACTCCCTGTGGAGGGAAAACACACACACACACACACACACACACACACACACACACACACACACACACACACACACACACACACACACACACACACACACACACACACACACACAGAGTTAGTACAGAGAGACAGCAGAGCGTGGACTGCTTAAGTAAGCAGCTTCAAAAGAAGGATCCTATTAAACATCATTTCCAGTGGCAGCCTTGACTCCATATGTGTATTTAATTTGTGTGCATTGTAACAAATCCAAATGCCTTTGCCATGTGGGACTATGTGATACCAAAATTGCCTGCTGGTGCTTTTGAAGCTTGGTTTTTAGTCTTAAGTAAGTCTTTTGTAAGACTCCTTGTTAGGCTCACAAGGAGCCTGTCGACAGATTTCTCTTTAGATGGAGCTAACGTAGCATTTACAGTAGAGCCACTCTTGCCTCCTAAGCATCCTCATCACAGCAACAGATTAACCACATCTCCTCAAATGCTAGGCAGGTGTAACTCCTCACCAGGCGAGAGTTTCTCTTCATGTCCTTCATCAGAGACATGAGTTTGTCCAGCTCTGTTTGGTGCACTTCAAGATACTCACTGTGGGAGGAAAAGGGAAAACAACACAATTCAAAGAGATAAAGATACGCCGTATCAGTCTGTGTGAGGGAAAGTTCAACACAGCCGAGGAAAAAGAGATAATGTTCAACACCTGCCAATAAGAGAGGTTGCCAATAAGGTTGTTCATGCCACATCAAAAGGAACAGATTGCTAACATGCATGTTGTGAAATGACTCAGACACCAATGTCTCGCAGACTTAAAGATGATGGATTATGTATTTACTCACTCGAGGCCTTGTTTGAGTGCAGTGTAAACCTCCTCCAGTCGTTTGGGCTGCGGCTCTCTGGAGCTGCTGCTTCCCTTGTGTCCAGACAGGTGGGGCTTCTTTGGCTTGGACTGAGGCTTCTTCTGCACTGCCGAGTTCCCCATGAATGAGTTACATCTGCACACACACACACACACACACACACACACACACACACACGGACAAATGAAAACATATTAACCACTGTACAACCTTCCTCTAAGTCACCATCTGAGGATGATGATTTTAAGATTTACATAAACACACTGTGATTCACAGCAAAAACAACTGAACAAAACAGACTTAACGTCCGCTGAGGACTGTACTGTTCTAGTTACATTTGGCCACAAAACATGATAAAGACTGATTAAGGCAGCACAACTTGTTTCCTGACTATCACAACTTTATGCTTTCCTCGATGTCTCAGTGGTAATCCTGAGACAGCTGTCTGCATGTGCATGAGTCCAGTGTAAACAGTAACACCTAATAACAGATTTGACCTACATTTAATACTACAAGTTGTAAATAAAAAGTAACTCATAAAGCCCACAGCAACCTGACTCCATAGTAACATTACACTTTGTGTTTACAGCCCCAAAAGCCTCCAAAACCTAAACCGTAGCTTCGAAACTTCACGCATGACTTTGCCCCAAATCCAAACTGTGGGCGGTTGACTTTCTCGATTTTGCGTGAGGAGAGCTGTGACTTTGAAAATCCAATTCAGGGATGCTCAAAGAGACACAGCAGTGCATCTAACATTAAATATTAAGGATGGGAATTTACCATTATTTCACGTCGCCAGGGCTGAGGCAGCCATAGGAGATTCTCTGTACTACTTTACAGCCTCTTGAACATGCCCTCCAGCCTGCACGCATCCACCTCATTTGTCAGATGGAGATGACTTGTCGAGTGTCTTCACGCCAAGACAGCTCAGTCACACAGGAGTGACACATTTTAGCCGACATATTATTCAAATTGCAAAGACCTGTCAAGCTTGCAGCAAATCAGTCACAGCCGCGTGCTGAATGTACACAAATCTGTGGATCTCTCCGCACTTTCTGTCTTTGACCCATGAAAGGCCTGTTATTAATCTTCAGCTGGAGTGAGCTCACACAGACACGTGCACAAAGCAACGAGGCACAAGCACACTGCTAGCAATCAATGACATTGAGGAGTTCGTCACACTCTTCTCTACCCTCAGCTGAGTGAAGAGGATAATGTGTTGTTTTTGTAAGGAAGGCGGTTCCTTTAAAATGGGTTCAATTTCTCAAGGGAAAATAGGATTTTTTTCCCCCCCAACCAACAGTGTGAAACCTTGAATGCATTCACTTTAATATCACATGAAGAAAAGAAAAGAAGCTCATCTCATCGCCACATTGGTGTAACATAGTAACAACAATCGCCCGAAAACTCCAATTATGGTTGCAGCACCATGTCTAAGCATAGCACTTTGTTCATATGGAAGGGGGAAAAAAGCCCATTTTCTCCACAGCGCAGCCCGCTCACAAGCCTGTCTCTCCCCACATCAGCTCGTTTTAGGTCACGCTCATCTCAGCCGCTCACGCACATTTCAGCTCTTAAAACCATTACAGATTTAGCTGACAAATGACATTTCCCTAGACTTCGTGAAACGATCCCGGCGTCATCTCGAGGACACGGCGACATCTAATTCCAGCGCCGGGGCGAGCTGGAGCGCGCCACGTCTTGCCGCGTGCGGACGCGGCACAAGTTGAGATAAGCTGCCGCAAATGTAGGGCACCGCTGAATGAGAGCGCTGCGTAGCCTTGGGGTCACGCAAGCTGGAGTGTAGAGGGGTCTCTTGGCAGCACCACACACACACACACACAAGGAAACACATATGCATAGAAGTGCACGCACTTACACACCTAATGATGATTGCAGAACATGCAGCCTCGCACACAGACTGCAAGGTCTGCAGCACACACGCATGTGTGAATGCTCACACAAGACGTCTGTGCACATGGGTACACGCATGGAAAGTCTCGGCTCGATAACACGAACACACTCCGGTGGCCTCAGAGGCTGCATTACTGTAGCCCTCCACCTCGTTCATTATCAGAAATAGAACTTGTCAGTGGCTGTCAGGCGCCCACACTCCCCAGCCATTCCAACCAATTACACCATTCACTGTCTGAACAGAGCAGAAAGAGGGGGCACAGTCGTCAACACAGAGGCTCTCAGCAGGACCAGAGCTGCAGAGGAGGACCACACGTCGGAGACTAACATCGAGCTTTTTACACCGAGAGAGCCCTGTGTCTCGTGAGGAAAGGGCCACGGATAAGATTTCTGGCTCGGAGGCTCGGTGAACTGAGTTAGCGACGTTATGCAATAGAGCACCGATGGCCTCCTAAGTCTTGAGTTTGACTGCAGGATGGTGAGACCGGCTGTGGCTCGCTGAGCGTCACGACAGCTGGCAGCAGATTACTGAGTCAGTGAATTCCTGCCGTCTCTGCTGAGGGATGGTTTTAATCTGGTTACAGTGATAGATTTCTGAATGGCGCGTATGTGGAATGACCCCGCGTGGAAGGTCGATACAAGTTTCAGCAAATGTCTGAGCCGCACTGATGCCAGGCAGCAAAGTGCGAGGACACACAGAGTCTGAAAAACTGTTGGCTTTCACACAGAAATACAGAGCAAAAAGTTTCTGGCATAGTTTCTCTTTTTTTTTTCTTTTTCAGGGCAGTTTCTTAAAGTGCTTCTCGTTTACCTTTATTTCTGAATAAATTGGATTGCAAAACGACTTGTCATGAACAGGCAGTGAAGTTACTATGGTAACTACTTTCACATCAGACGAATTGGCACATCAACTGAGGACAAGTCAGGGTATGTAATAATGTTATCAGACTTTACTCAGACTGAGGCCAGCAGACCGCATGAGTTCCACACAATTTGGCACAATGTAAGCACATATAACAGCAAACTGCCATTTTCTTATTCTGTAGCTGAACAAAATCTACGAGGCGCAGGAGATGCCCCTTAGGGCTCCGCAAATAGAATAACCACAAATAATTTCAAGAAGTGAAAGAAGCGAGCCGTTAAAAACTTGTGTGAACAAATTCACTTTTGACAGCTCAAAGGGGCCCCTCCATTCTTATGAGACTCAGCTTCATAAAAGTAGCATGAAATGACTCTTAAAGGCCACTCATAGCTATCGATGTGGTGAACTACAATCGGTTCTGACACAATAATAAAATATTGATCATTCACGAGAACTTTGTGTCCAAGTAGTTACACTTTGTCTGGATTGAATACTTTAATCTTGGCTGTGGAAAAGCAATGCAAACTCAGTTTGCTCGATTGCACCGTGACCTCAAACGCCATCTCGGGGGTCGTCACACAGGCCAAACACAGGTTAACGACTTCACAGATTTTCTCTGCTCACCGGGAGCGCCGCTCCTGCAGCGTGCTGAAGCCGGCGAAGGACTGACTCCGGATTATGCCGTTGGGTCCTCCGGGAGAGTGGGTGCCAGCCGCCATGATCTCCGGGACACGGGACGACACACCTGAAGAAAATAGGACACAAACAAACCCATCACGGCCGGGACACAAAGCGATGCATTGAGGGTCAGGGTCACGGTCGGCCAATGCATCACGGGTGTTACAAAGGCATGTTTTTGACCTCAATTATCGCCAAAACCATGTCAGCGGAGAGGTTAACCAGAGGGCAGGGAGCGCGGCGTGGCGCAGAACAAAACAGCCACTGTTGCCGAGGCTTCACATGTGCGATGTGGACGAGCGGCATTCAGAGCCTGCGCCGACACGTCTCCTCTGGCCTACATGCCACCGCTCGACAGCAAACATACCTCAGCTGTTACCGTTTCAAGTCTGCCTTCCGCAGGCAGGTGTCACAAGACACGACTTCTGTCACTTTCCTTGAAGTGCCATGTGCGCTTCATGCATATTGAACCCAGAGAGGTAGAGCCTCCTCTCAACATGAAACCCGTCAGACCATTGCAGGCTCCAAGTCTCTACATCTCTAAGGATTATACCACAGCTCTACCTCGTTTGGCCTCTGGAATTCCAAACTAAGTGTAATAAATTACAGGGAAACCGATCCCGACAGTCCAGTGGCTGAGTTATCAAACCAGCTCCTCCTTAAGTTAAGACATCTTCTTATCACGTCTATATCCATCTGCCGTCTATATTTGGCAGCAGAGGCCTGTCAGATTTCAGACCTGCAGACCTTTTTGTGAGCTGGAGATGTGGAATGACTCACGTGGGCACTTGGGGAACGAGCTGAAAATAGACGAAACCGGAGAAACGTCCACGTACAGCGAGCCAGATAATGATGCAGCAGAGACAAAGTGCTACGAGGGAAGGATCCACAGAGATCTCACCCTGCACGTTCATATTGAATCCAGATCATGATGCTAATGGCAGCAGGATGACATTTCAACCTAAAGGGCACTTCGGTGAAAACTGCCTAATGACGAGACAAAGCAGGGGTGCACCAATCTGCCGCGGTATCGGCTGGAATACTGACCTTATTAAGCAGATGAGGTGTCTGCCAGACATGACCCATCGATGGACTTTCATTAATCTCATTAGGAAATTCACTGCTTTCACTGTCACTTAAGCCACGATCGGCCAACATAATTTTAGCACTTGTGAGCAATGAGCTTCATACGATGAGGTGCACGGACTCTGAAGCCTCAGCGAGAGCAGCACCTGACGCCCTGTCATCAGTCTGCGAGTGTGTGTGAATCGTAAAGCTCCCGGATGAGAAGGTGCAGCCTGCAAAGTTGCCATGTTGCCAGTGGCCATGACTTACAACTCCTCAGGCTCTGTGACCAATGTCCTGATGCAGGTGGACAGTGAGAGTAGGTGTGCTATAAAAAATACTTTGAATCATCTCTGAGACCAGATTAATTGCTATAACAGACAAAATACAGTGACATTTTCCCCCTTTTTTCTCTCAGTTTTCCCTATTTTTCCTCTTAAATGTAATGACTCTAGCTACAGCAGGTTGTCAAGGACACAGATAAAAATCCTGAATGGAGGAGAAACTTCCACTCAACTGACCAACACAGCGCGTAAAGCGTAAACTACGCAGCAGTGAGGACGTGAAAGTGTCATCACTGTCTGGTAAATGTGCATCACCTCGCCTCCGAGCTGGAGGAAAAATGTGGTGAACACAGAAGCGCCTGGAGGAGAGAGACAGATTTGTCAAATCAAATTAAACTCTGCCGCGTGTGGCGCAGGATTCAGCCAGTGAGGCTTCAGCTTTCTGCGTCTGCTGCTCTTCCTCACACACACACACACGAGATAAACCGTCCGGCAGCGCTGCCAGAGAAGCAACTCAAGTGACAAGTGAAACATGCATCTTTTTTTTTTTATCCGTTTGTGTGTTTGTACCCATCCCATATTCCCACTCATCCATCTTTTTGTATTTTCTGACAGAGCCATGATCATTTCATCATCCCATACAAGTGTACACACACACACACACACACACACACACATAAACATGCACCTCAGTGGTACATGCGATTGAGCAACCTGATATAACGCAGCTCGGTGTGTGTTACAGGCAGATAGCCGCACAAAGCCCCAGCACGGGCCTGAAGAAAGACTAGAGGCTTGTTTGGAGGCAGGGGGACAATAGGCCGGTAAGACCGATACTGTTCAGGCTATTTATAGCAGACAGCTCACTTCAACACAAGGGACTCTGAGGGCTGTGACTCAGTAAATGAATCATGGCTGTTTTGTCACAGTCCTGTTTGATTGGTTAAAGGAAATTTATGGAACACATCTCACAACCTACAACAGGTGATGTATTTAATGTATATAAAAATATGGAGCTATCTATTGGAATCAGTATCACAATTGTACCCAATATATAGCAGTAATCAAGGAAAAAAGTGTAAAGTTGTTAATAATTATTTGCTATTAACTCGGATTGAACAGTGGATGAAGAGAGGATGCAGAGAGTTGAAGAGTTGTTTGTTGTTTTCTCGTCTTTGTGGCGTCTTAAGCAATTTTCTTGCAACATCCGAGCCGCGGCTTGTGTAACGTAGCAAGTATGAGGCCACCTCGGCCGAGCTCGCTGTTGTTGACCAGTTAACGGACTGTTAAGTAGAGCTAGCGTAGGTTCTACATGCACGGATGCTATGAAGACGTTTCCCCACTGACAGCTGATATTACTGGTGGCGGCAGGAACAGGGCTGTCAGGAGAGCAGCAATTTGCCTCGCTGCTCTGAGGCGTCTCAGTCCACTTGAAATGCTCCTCGGCACAGTGCTGTGCCTCGCCGTGTTCACGTCTCCCGACTTTCTGACTCACTCTCCTAAAAGAGGAGCAGTGGGCGTCGGATAATTGTCCGCTGCTCTCTGCATAGTCGCAGAGAACATGCCGGACGCCGTGTCCTGCCCGTTCAGCCATTACCCGGGGATCTCAGGTGGATTCGAGAGGGAAGACGGTGAAGGCTGACAGGATGTGGACAATGGTAAACTACAGTCCGTACACAGCTCTACCAGATGGCATACGCTGTTCAGTTTCAACGCCCTGATGTTCCCAAACGGTACATGCAGGCAGCTGCGCTCATGATGAGGTCCCGGGGGAACGACACAGGACGACTTCCTGTCAACTGAGGATACATGCGGCTCTAACACATTTCAACCTGAGGAAAATACGGCTTCATATTTACCCCCAGTTACACAGTGTTCTCACAAAAACCTAATGCCGACAAAAAAAAACAAAACTGCAGAGCCGAGCCCGTATGTAAATAACTTGCTGTTTGTCACGCATTCATTTATCAGGGTCTCGCCCACCCACTGCTGGATAAATGTGGCACTTTATGAAAAGATAATCATCTTGTCTCCTCTCTCCCACGGCTACCAAGCAAATACTTATGTTTGAACGTCAGCGATTTGTAAAGATTTGCTGCTTTTCCTCTCATGTATGATGGTGAGCTGGATCTGTATTTGAGTTTGAGACAGGGTTTTAACCACTTTCACCACACAAAATGAATATGTGCTGAATAATTAGATAACAAAAACTGATCTGCTGTTGCAGCAGTAGATGGAATTACTATTGTTTTTCATGCAATGTGCGATTTACTCCAAGTTTGCTTTGCAGTCAACATTTAGGTGCAAGTCGCGTGCAAAGTGTTCACACTGAAGTCTGGGCTATCCAAATTTTTTCCCCGAAACCTTTCCCAGCCTCAGCTAACCCCCCACACAAAACAAACTAATTTGAATAAATGTCCCCAACCTATAAAGACACACACACACACTCTCACTCAACTCACAAAGAGTCGAGCTGGACCAGTGAATCATAAAAACCTTTCCTCTGCACCTCTTAGTGTCAGCGCTCATCTCATCCAAAGAGGCTTTCAGAACAACAAAGCCTGCTCGCAGTGTGTCCTGGTCTGGTGCCAGCCAGTGCCCGTGTTGAATACAGCTGCCACTCAGTCCATTCACCGTGCTTTCTTCCCCGGCGCTCTCACGCCAACAGCCTCAAATGCCCTCGACGAGGTGTGTGAGCGCGTTCCTTTGTGGAATATGTGAACATTAGATTGATCAGTATGCTGAGCTATGGCCTGGATTCTCACACAGACACACAGACACACACACACACACACACACACACACACTGGTTAGTGAAGGAGGCCTGACGTAATCTCAATTTGTTGTTAGCTCTCAAAGGTCCATGTGCATTAATGCATTAGCCCCACTTGTGTGTGCGTGTGTGTGTGCTCTAAGTGCTGGGAGGGTGTGGGGGGTGGGGGTGGGGGGGGGGGGGGTGCAGGAAAAGTGAAGGAGGGATGAGAGAGGTTTGGAGAGGATGAAGGAAAGGAGGCATGAAGCTATTGTTTGTGGATGCTGAGACCTGTGAGGCCTATCAGTCTCTTTATTATCAGATTATTGAAAGTGATCCTCTATATCCCTCTTCTACTTTGTCATGCTCTTGATGTTTTTTTTTTCCACTGACAACTGTAGTTCATTAAAATGTGTTTAAGTTATGTTATGTTATGTTTAAGGCGATACGGTGTTGAGTGGTTAGCATGTCGTCTGACGTCAAGTAGGTCTGAGGTTGGACTCCTTTTTGGACTGAGGGCCTTTCTGTGTGGGGTATGCATGTTCTTTACATGTCTGCATGGATTTTCTGTGGGTAATCCAGTTTCCTGTCCCAAAACATGCATGTTTAAGATGCCTCCAAATTACACCTGGGAGCGAGTGTCAGAGTGAATGGAGTATGTGTCCTGCGATGGACTGGAAACCTGTTTTCTGCCTTCACCCTATGTGTGAAGTTCAGGTTATTGTTCACATCCAAAGCAGGTCTGATAATGGATTGATGGATGGATGGATGGTTAGAAATCCAATTCACATGAATATTCATGAGGGGTGATGATTTTAATTTCCTGCTCCAAGGTCACCTCCCGTCTTAGCAGCGTCCCAGCTCGACTCCCATGTCTTCCTCCATCTCCATCATTTGCTCAATTGTTCCCCATCTGCCCACATCCCACCCGGCCTGAACTTTTCACATATTCTGACAAACTGTGCTACGTTTGTAAGAAGATGTCTGTGACATAAATACCAACGAACTAAATCCAGCTGAGTTGGGGAATAATTTTCAGGGGTTAGGAATGAAAAGAGGCTGCAGCTCAGTGTCAGGGAGGTGTCTGGAAGATATTGTGCATTTAGTGTATGTAAACAAGCAGGGCTGCTGTTCTTCACACCAATACATACATCAATCATCCTGAGTCTCTCGCCTGCTACATAAAACCCACATTCACACTTTGCTCACAGGGCCCAGTTCTCTCTCCTTTTTCATACAGTGGTGCAAAAGAAAAAAAAACCTCACACGCAGGCAAGTACACACACACACACACACACACACACACACACACACACACACACACAGTTAACTCTTGAGTAATGCACAGAGAGTGTATGCGTCCGTGAGTGTGTGTTTACTGTACGTGTAAAAACCAGTGTCAGCGCACTGTGCATGTTAACAACAGGAGCCTAATTCTTAAGGCCTGTATAAATTAGCCTCACCATGGCAACAGCAGGCAAAAATGGGATGAGTGTGTTACGTAAAACAACGGTTATGAGCCAACTGCCAAGAAGTAGGACACACGCCCTCGTGTTACAGGGCCGGGGCTTTTAAAGCACCGATCCTTCGTTTGTTTTATTTTCAGATCTTTTACAGATGCCGCGTTAAAATGTGTCCACTGCTTCATCAAAAGCTCTTCGTTCCTCACGTTCTAATTTTACGTCTTTGGGCTTAATGTGGCAGGAAGAGCAGATAAAAATAGGCGTCAATTTGAGGATGAGGCAGCGTGGAGATGATGAGAGGTTTGACAGGGGACGCGTATAAAAAGATGCAGACACAAACAATCAGGCTCCTGTTGAGTGGAGGGATGGCAAACATGAGTGGAAAGGGGATTGTACCCGAGACACCCTGCTGGCTGCCTGCGTCACTCATGCTACACCAGGACAGGTTCAGTGAGGATGGTAGCTGCTGGTCCAGCTCCAAACTGGACTAAAACGGGCTGCAGAGCCAAAACACACAAGGCTATTTCAGTCTTTCTTCATAAGTCATCCTAATTTTAAATCAGGAGTGTGAGAGGCTTGACACAGCTATATTTACTTCACATCAGAAGCACATCAGCTTCTTATGAACCACTCGAAACGCCGCAGCCTCGGCGGAACAGACGCTGAGGTAGCGTCGCCGCTCATTAAGCACATGTTCAACTGTGTGTGTGTGTGTGTGAAAACAGTCTCTGAAAAGATATTAAGACATACTGAAATTTCTGTATGCTTAAAGTGAGAAAGGGTAATACTGAGATGAAAGGCAGCATGTTTTAATCCTGCTTTTAATCACACGTCCCACTAACCTGTTGACCGTCTTAAATCCAAAATCTCCTGCAGGTAAAGAGTGTGACACCGACAAGTCAGCCTACGGAGCACATACTGTACTCTCTCTCACACACACACACACACACACACACAAAAACACACGCACACACACACACAAAAACACACACACACACACAGGCGTATGATATGAAAGGTGACACCAGAGCAGAGAACATGCAAATGTGATCCTACAGCACTTACACTGCAGAAAGATGGTGATATTGCATCTTAGCTGAATACAGGGTTTTACAGCAACTTTTTACAAGGCGAAATGACTCCGGGAAAAAAAAAAAGGCCTCATTATCCTCAGCGCTGTGGAAAGGTTTCTCCAGATTGCGAGCTCATTTTCACAGAAAGCTTCCCTTCAAAGCTACAGAAAGGAGGGAGAAGAGAAAAAAGGGGAAAGGAGGTAAGCGTTTTGGGATGATTGTACTGCAGAGAAACCTCGTGAGGTCGTGATGAAACACTTTTAATAATAAGGATCATTACGATCCTTGTGATCGTTCATTGCAGACAAAGTTTGACATACTGTATATTCACATTATGTGAGGTGTGGGCCATTAAAGCTGCTATTAGAACCGTGTAGTTAATGACTGTATATATCAAAAGTGTCAGTGCATCTGCCAACTTTGCAGGACCCGAGTTTACGCTTGGCTTTTGTTCCAAAACTACAGTAAAGAGTTTACGAACGAGCTTACAACTTAGTGGCCATCTGTTACTTGTTGTTACGGGCTTTCTGTTCATTTCTGACAGGATGACACGAACAAAACACAACCTCTCTCCCGCATGCATCAATAACTCGATAGCCGGACGACAGTCAGGAATTCAGCAGAAGCTTTGAACCTGAGAACAGAGACCCAGTTATGGCTGAAGTCACCTGTATTGCGTCACCTGCGGGATAATAAATAACATTCTTACAGCCTGACCGAAACCTAAAGCGTCAGAGCTCGTGGCTCCAGCAGCCCCCCTCACAGACAAAGACACACAAGGAGAAAACAATGGCCCGCACACGCATTTCAACACGTCCTGTGTGAAGGGGCGACGCAGCGATGACACGCCAGGTACGAACAGAGTCAATAGCTCGATCGACAGTCGCCTTTGAAACAATGGCTCTTTATGACGGTCCACATTCCTGAACGAAGTTAAATATTTGGTGAATAAAAAAAACAAACAACAACCTGACACATGGCAAAGACAAAGACAGTGATGACCCTTCCCCCACAACTTGAGTGAACTAAAAGTAACAAATAGAGACTGCGGCAAACTGCGGCATGTCATCGAGAAGATTCACTCATCCATGTATTATCTTACCCACCATGTACCAAAAAGTCTCCCATCAATCCAAACATGCATGTTTTTGGACTGTGGGAGGAAACCAGAGTATCTGGAGAAACCCAGCTTAAACAGTGAAGAACATGCACCTTCTTCTTCGTTTTTTTTTCTTCCCAAACACCCTTCTAATCGAGTACAACTGACTGGCTCGGATGTTGGCCTTTCCCTATCAACACATCAAAAGCTCACAGTCTACCACGTTGTATGCCGCTTTTCCACTGTTCCAGACCTCGTGCTCGGCGGCGTGGCTATGCTCCAACTAACTGAGACCTTTTCTGACCAGAAATAACCCAGCTGCCTGAAATCCTGACCCAGATCACACTTCTCTGATGTCAGACATCCTCCCATGGCGAGCGATTTACTGACAAACAACCAAAGCTTTATCAGGTCAACATTAATCTAGTCTAGACCCTGCAGACTATGAAAAATATAAACCAGAATCAGCTGATGGTCACTTCAGTCATCTGATGTGGCAGCAGAGGGGAGACGTGACTGTTGAGCGAGTGCCAAACTGAGGGAATCGAACATCATGGGTCTGAGAGAGAGAGAGAGAGAGAGAGAGAGAGAGAGAGAGAGAGAGAGAGAGAGAGAGAGAGAGAGAGAGAGAGAGAGAGAGAGAGAGAGAGAGAGAGAGAGAGAGAGAGAGAGAGAGAGAGAGAGAGAGAGCATGTGAAAGCAGGCCAGTGCCAGCTCTATCACATGAAAGTGGGGACATGTCAGAAATGTTTCAGGCAAGCTGCAGAGCTACACACACAGACATACATAGATGCAAATCTGATGTATAAAGGAGGCAACAGCTGCTCTTTTCAATCCTTTGCATGTTCATATTACCCCAGATAATGCATGGTGTGGTTTTAGCCATAGCTCTTGCATCAAATTATAGGTCATCAGTGTCCTCGTGGAGCAGTGCATGCTGGAAAAATTAGGGGCAGATATGGAGCCGTATAAAAAGCACAGAGCCATGTAATCACTTGTGAAAACTCTCGGCCACACGAGTAAATGCTCAGTCCAGATTAACTGAGTGGCAGATTAATATCAGATTTCACAGGGCAGCGGAGAGCAGAGGAGGGACGGCAGCTTAACTTTGAGCACACGCCACTGCTCTCATTGACTTGAATGTCCACCAACTCCGCTGACCACTGAGCGACGGTGTCGCTTTGCAGGGTTTCAATCAGTCTGTGTGAACCATAATAATCAGCCTGTCAGTCAAATGCACTCAGGCCCAGACTCCATCTCCAGTTTGCGGGCTAGTTTGACTCATACACACCTGAAGAACATCTGGCTCGCCAACTCTAGTGGTGATACTCGTCATATTCTGCACACAGGTGTTGGAATGTAGGACTCCGTACATAGGAGAGGAAAGTTGTTTGAGGGCTGCTGTGGCCCCATGAGGGTGCCGTGTGAAATCTGATGCATGGCCTCAAGTGATTTCACCTGAGTCACGGCTGGCTGGAGCTGAAGATCAAGTTTAAAAACCAAATCAATCACAATCCCACTGCTCCTCTGCCGGTTTGAGGCTCGCACCTCACGAGATTGAGTCGCAGTTGAGCTGCATCGTGGGTATTGGAGGCATCGGGCAGAATTGGAAAAATACAGTGTTTCTCATTAACATCTCATTTGACGAGTCTCTGGAGACAACATCTGGAAAATGATGCCGTGATGTACATGTGTAGTCCAGGACAAACAAGTGCATCCTTGTTTTGTTCAGCTCCATTATACATGCAGATGAGGGAACTCATCAGAGCACTAAGGGCAAGAAAATTAACATTTCCCCTCCATCAAATGTCACCCAGCTGCACTGGAAATGATTCCTGCGAGGACAACATGAACACAACCAGAAATAAACAAACTCCATCTACTATTAAGACAATTTCAGGGTCGACTTTCTTTTAAAAGACTGGAACAATATAATTTCCCCTCTCATCCGTGTTGCTTCGATACACGCCTGGCTGACATATTCCTGCTCTCCTCCCCCCTTCACAGTCGTGCCAGCATGAGAACCCACTTGTTCCCTCACTTGCTCTACTTCTCTGATTTGTCCATTATGAATGCGACCACCTATGCTGCAGCGCTGGAATGCAGTGGCCGTACAAACAGGATTTTGCTGGTGATTTCAGCACAATTGTTATTTTTAGCAGCAAAAGAAAAACATTCTCCTCACTGATAGCTGCTACTGTGATAATACAAGCAGAGAGGCTTGTGCAGCTATGTGCGAATTAGCCGACCATGGGAAAGCGGCCAGCTACTGTTGAAATCTGTCACTGGAAGGCAGCAGACCTAAAGCTGTGCTCCTGGCGTTCTGGGCACAGCTGTAAGATGAATTAACTAATAGCACTGTCAGGAATGAAGATATGGCTGTTTATTCTTAAACTATTCAAAGGGTTTGAAGAGTACAAAATGCATGAAAAACGGCATGGTGTCTTTGATTTCAGGAAACAACGATTTATGCTAAGATTTTTCATGACTGTCGACAGCAGTCAAATAAACACTCTTTGGCCAACATCCAAGATTGCGTGCTTCATGGCTTTTGTTCCTGATGCTTCCTGGTAACGCTGCCGGTCGGGGAGAGCGTGTCGTTAATGCACGCGCTCCCTCATCATCGGCGCTTTGAACGCCGTGGGTGTCATTTACAAACAGAAGTCACGGTGGCTTTCTGTCCCACGCGCTTCTCCTCAGTTTACTGAGCGAGCAGAACAAAAAAAGTAAAGCGTACAAGAGGAGAAAGAGGCTGCGGCGACAAAAGGAAAATGACAATACACATGTCCACATGGTGCTGGAGCTAGCTCTCCCTGGCAGGGAAATACACTGGGGGCGACTATTGTTTCTCCTCTCCCTAAAATGTTACATATTTCAAGTCTAACTGTGGCAATTATCACACTGTTCCGGGTAGAGACTCCGGGCAGGCAGCGGGTCACTGTGGAAATGTGCTGAGCACTTTGAAGCTCTGCCACCACGGCCGCCTATAAAGCACTGAGAACGAAAGCTGCTCACAGACATGGACGTGGGCGATAATAAAAGGTTCGAGCTTGAGAAAACAAGTAAACGAAAGAGAAAACAAGAGAGTAAAACTTTCGATGGCGACAGGGAGGATGATGTCACCAGAAATGACAGAACATGGCTGCTTTTGTGCAACATCACGATGTGAACCCGGCGAACCGGCTGCTCGCTAACGCAGCCTCTCCTCACACACTCACATCTGGACCTGCAGCGTTCTCCCGTACGGATTAGTGCCAGCGTTACGTCGGCTTTTATCTGCAGTGTAAGGCTGAGACAGCAGGGGAAGATGACAGGGAGAGAGAGAGAGACAGAGAGAGACAGAGAGAGAAAGAGAGAGCTGAGAGCAGCAGCCAAAAAAAAAAGCTACAAGAAAGAAGACACAGATTTTCCGGGCCTAACCCACTTTCTGTTCGGTGTCCAAATTCAAAATGCTGTTTTCATGCACAACTGAATTTTAATTTGGCTTGACCTTTTCCTTTACAATTCGGTTATGAAGAAAGCCAAATATTTAGTCTTCCAGTCTAATTCCAGTGCCCCTCAGGGACCCTAGGCTGAGCTACAGCAGCACATCTAGAGCGGCAGCTAAAGTTTATTGTCATTATCTTGTTATTGGTAGCTACGTGGTGCTTGAGTGGTTAGTGCTGTCCCCACACATCAAAAAGGTTCCTGGTCTGAGTCCCTGGCAGACTGAGGACATGTCTGTGTGGACTTTGCATGTCCCCCACATGTCTGCTTTGGTTTTCTCCAGATACTCTGGTTCCTGACCAAAAACATGCATGTTAAGGATGACCAAAGTGTGGGAACTTTGTGCCTGATGAAAGCATCATTGGAAATCCTTACTTTTTTTTTTTTTTTAAGTCTGCAACTCCCCTGATGTATTCCCAGCCTGATTTGTCGTTACACCCCTGCTGGATGCTGAATGTCAAAGTCATCACCACACCTGTAGCTCAGCGCCCTGTCGAAAAACTGAATCCCCAAACTGAGCCGACTTCCCGTCGATCGATTAATCTATTCAGCGTTGACCTTATCCACAGCGTCTCTGCATACAACGCTGACATTTTTGGGTTACTACAGCACCAAAAGAACATAATCGTCACAGCTGGCAGCTGGGACCTTTAAGGGCATTTTTGTTGCTCAGTTCAAAGAGAGCTCGGCCTTCCTGGCAACGATTCGCCTCGGTACGAACAGTGTCATCCCTCCCCCACCGGGCACTCCCCCTCACTTCATCTGTCATCACACAGCTGTGTGTCACGGCCACCCCGAGGCAGCTGGGATAATGGGAACACCCGCTTCCCGGTGCCTCCAAAAACCTCCGACTCTGTGACCGAACAAAGCCATCACAAAAGGTGCAAACAGTCTCCCCGGAAAAAAAAAAGTTGCAGCGGCTCCTGGGACTAAATGGGATCACAGTGATTATATTGGGGGCTCTGCATTCAGGGTAAAATGACAAGTGAAAAAGGGAAAATCTTCACCAACAGCGAGGAAAGCAACACGGATAACAAACAGGGAGAGATGGAGGAGATGGGATGCTGGAAAAGGAATGTGCAGCGTGATCGTTGCAGATCCATCACATTGTGACAGCAGATACACAACGTGCTACGAGCGCTGTCACGACTGGATGTCATCCAACAAAACTGTATCTACAACAAAGAAAGACATCACGACACACAGATGAGAACCAACACTGCCTCCTCCAGCTGTTGAACGCAGAGCACGGAGCACACCAAATACCAAAACAGACAGATTATCAGATTAGGAGCCTAAAACGCTTACGGCAATCAGAACGCTGCCGCAGCTCCCAGCTGCTCCGGCCGGAGGTGCATGTGTGTGTGCGTGTGTGCGTGTGTGTGTGTATGTGTGTGTGTGTCAGTATGGCAAATATCATGTGTCGCACATGACGTCTAGTGTAGAGCATGTGGTGCATGCGTGTCCCCTCATGACACGGTGGCACAGTTGGTGGAGAGGATTAAGAGGGAACACCTACACTACACACACACACACACACACACACACGTGTATGCACACACACACACATACACACACACACACACACACACACACAAAAGAATGCAATGCTGATCTGCTCAGAGACAACGGGGGAGGGCTGAGTATGGGTTGAAACCCCCCCTACCATAAATTCTCTTTCTGTATCCAGGAAGAGTAGTGTGTGTGTGTGTGTGTGTGTGTGTGTGTGTGTGTGTGGGGGGGGGGGGGGGGTGTGTGTGTGTGTGTGTGTGTGTGTGTGTGTGGGGGGGGGGGGGGGTGTGTGTGTGTGTGTGTGTGTGTGTGTGTGTGTGTGTGTGTGTGTGTATGCAGAGTGGGTGGAGAGGGTTGGGGATGAGATGGGGCAGATGGGATGGGACTGGAGTATGAAACAGAGGAGGATGGGAAATAATGAAAAAATGTAAAACAAATAAATAAGGGGCAGAAGGCAACTATTCATGTCAATAGACACACGCACACTCACTCACTCACACACACACACACACTGATACACGCACATAAAGCTGAGCACTAATTAGTCCATTAACAGCACATAATTGTTCCAGTTATGGTTTGTCATACATCACTGCCTCTTACTCATGCGGTCAGGAGAAGAAAAACATACACATACACATACACAAACAAACAAACACACACACACACTTACCACAAGCACAAATCTGTGAGTGTGTCTATGTGTGTGTGGTCAGGATGTGCTGACTTTCACGTGATACATATTTAAATGCCTGCAAGCTATACGTGCTCCTCTGTTTTTTTTCTCCCTCTCAGGAGCTGACTGAGGTTTTTTGATTGTGGTTAAGCAGCACTGACCCAAAAACCTCCAGAGTCTCTGGAGATGGAGAACAACAGAGAGAAGTGGACCAACACCAAAGTACATACAGTCGATGCTGAATATTTGAGAGGGGGCAGAATTAAGAGGTACGACGTGCAGCGCTAATGCCAAACAACAACAGGGCTACGGGGTTCTGCAGATCCTCGGGAGTCTCCCCAGCGTGTATAGCTTCTTTACACTGCATTCCTGTCTGGTCTGGAGGAGTGCGTGGTAGGGAGCAGGGGGCCTGTGTAGACAGCTGAGCCAACCCAAGAATTACTTTTCAATCCTCTCTCAACTCAAGACCTTTTAAAGCACAGGGTAAACCAGAGTCCAGTGGTCGCCCTTTCAGCTCTGTCTGAGGAACCGTCTGGCTGTGAAGCCGCTAAACGCTCCACCAAAACAGTGAAAATCAAATCAATCCTACGCTGGGCAGAGATGGGTTGCGCTAATACGGAAAAGATTCAGAGGGTAACTGCAGGTTCATCACGGAAGAGTCGGCTCCCGTCATTATCTCACAGTAATATGATATATTCCCATTATATAAATATAGATCAGAGACACTTTGAAGCTCTTCCTCTCCTCTTCCCTCATTCTCATCTCACACCCCCACCCTCTCCGGAGACACCACCTCTCACCTCCACTCCCCATTCCTTGCAACTCGTCGTCTCCGCCGTCCCAGTCAGCCCCCCGCTCCCCTGCCTCCGCCCCTCCCTCCACATACCACTTAACCCCAGTGCAACAACCACAGCCCACCCTCTCAGCACCAGAAATTCCCAACACCCATAAAATACCTTCCACCCCCTCGGAGGAAGCTGTGATTGTAGGATAGGACCTGTCAGGACAGGAGAGTAAATCCAGGCCATCAACCCCTGTTCCTGATAACCTCTGACTCAGTAGACAAGACGGCCCCTTAATCAGCCTCTGGTGTCACTGCACTGTAATCTAAATGGAAGTTCGTCACCATTACCTTTGCATGTGATGAATCACACGGACCAGGCAGACTTGCTCCAAGCTTCGGAGGTGCGAAAAAGTTGAGGAATAGCTGCTTCTAAAATAAGACCAGTTTGGATGCACTGTGACAGACACATCAAACAACTGTCTTCTATATCTGTGAGCGGTATGACCCATTTCTCCACGGGGAACGTTAAAGTTTCATCAAAGAACCGGAACAAACTCAACCAGCGCCAGTTTTGGGTTTTATCAAAGCAGCTTCCCAGACGCAGTCTGAGGCTCGAGTTAAATTCGAAAGTCTGGATCACGGACACTCAGCGGGAGATTTCGCTTCATTATTTAAATTGCGTCTATCATTCAACTCTAATGGGGGATCCAAAGTTGTGCAAACCGAGTGAAATCAGTTCTCAGGCCGTCCCGCTGGAGCGCTTTAACTCTCTGCAGCACACACGCCTTATGAAATGGCTATCAGCTGTGAAAACTTCAAGGAGGCACTCCTCCTGGAAGAATGCAAGGCCCACGGTTTTCCCCCAAAAACCGCACATACAGCAGAGCTCACAGATGGAAAGACACATGTGTAGTATGTGCATGCAACACATGCCCACAGCCACCCACACTCCTGCACACAGGCAGGCAACATTCCCAAGAAGTGAGAGTGGGTGTTCTCCAGGAAAGGAAAAAAGGTCAAGTGCTCCGAGTGCGAGACACGGATGGACTTTAAAGCAGTAAAGCGTCTGCTCTGACAATGCTCTCCCAGGTCATGTTTCTCCCCCTTTCTCCTGGTTTGCCATTTACGTGGCCTCCATTATCTGCAGTTATTGAATTAGCTTTGAGGGATGACCGCTGAGGTAACGAGAAGCACAATTTACTGTTTTCCATTGAACTTATCTCAAGAGGGAATCATTAAGTGCCATATATTACAGAGGAATCAGGTAGGTCAACCGGAAAAATTCCATAGTGGCAAAGACCATCATTATCATTCAGATTCAACCAAGAGTGTCTGTAGAAAATAACACAGAGATCAAATCAATAGAGATGTTTTAGTTTGCAGCTACTGTATGTCTGCACTTCTCTGCCCCTAACAGCGGCTACAAAGCTCATGAAATGTTCATGCGGTTTCTTTTTAACGCTCTAAAGCCTCAGCGAGAAAGTTGACTGAGTCGAACCTTAAAGTTACCTCTTCAAGGAAGTCCTGGTTCCAAAGAGACGCTGGCTTGTTTAAGTGCCTTGTAAGGTTGACAAGCCCTGACACGACGAGCCTTCGGGCTCAGTGGAATGGCCCGCGGGATACTGAGACACTGTCGTCACATCGATGGTGCAGGATAAAGTCTGAGTCAACAAATGTTATGTTATCGATTATCATCTGCTGTGGTTTCACTTCCACTGGTTCATCAAGTGCTGCTTAATGGAAAATCCTCAGCACTCGAGCAGAAATTATTGTTCTTTGACTGACATTATTAGCAACCGTATTACACATTTTATATACAATACAATACATTTTATGATATTTTTTCACAAGTGAAGAAAACCATGGCCACAAAGTCTTTACTACCAGCCAAAGGCTGATCCAGGTGATGGTGCCGCTCTTAACCAATCACATTCAGTTCACGTCAACACAGCAGTGTTGTGTTTTACTGGTTTTAGGGAAAAACCCAACAAAAAAAAAAAAAAACAGAAAACGATGGAGCGTCTGAATCCCCTCCAAACCACACAGCCATAATTCCTTTAATGAGGCTTCGGAGAGAAAGAGAAGGAAATGAGTGCATGTGACAGAGAGGGTGAATGACGGAGAACAGAGGGTGAGAGGGGGAGAGAAAAGAGAGAGAGAGGGAGAAGGCTGCGACCGAGGGAGCAGATGCAGGCAATGAAAAGCCGGCTTGGGGTAAAGTAGAGAGAAGGTGAGGGAGAGCTTGTGTGTGTGTGTGTGTGTGTGTCTGGGAACAGCCGCTGGTCCTGCATCCCTGCAGCCTCGTCTCGGCTTGGCACAAACACGCTACCCCCTGGTCTCCAGTCCCCTTCAAACAGCTTAACCATGGCCCAAGCAGGCTGGCAGGGAAGCAAAGCACTTCCACTTAACCATATCAAAGTCAGCCTGGCGCTGCTCAGAGAGAGCATTTAGCATTCAGTGAAAAGAAAAAAAAAAGCCTTTTTTTTTATTACCCCTCAGAAACAGAATGAGCGGCAGAGAGGAGGGGGGGAAGCATCACTGCGAGGGAGCTGCACGGTTATTTGGCCAACAGAAAAAAAGATGTTCCTGCTGTTTTTGTGTTTTCATTTCTAAGTGCACTGGAACTGGCTGAGAAGGCGGATAGCAAGAGAAATGACTGCTTTTGATCAGCTCGAAGGACATGCAGCTGAAAAGATAACACCAGCCCAGCTGGCAGGTCCTTTAAAAAAAAGGGAGGGGATTTCATAACAAAAATATCAAGGAGCTGACACATTTTGGCTGGAAACCAGGGGGAGTACAAAAAAATTAAGATTCGGAGACCATCTGGCAGGTAGAGAAAGAGATCTCTTATCTCCTCTTTACCTCAGGAACACTTTTACCTCCCCTGTACTTCCCACCTCTTGCTACTATCTGCTCTGGTTCTACCGGAAGATTCACTGTGGGTGGTATCAGCGCGCAACAGATGACAAAAGACTGATGGCCTTTGACCTCCAGCCTCTGCAAACCTGGAGGGGAATGTTTGAAATCACTGACCTGATTCTCTCACATTTCACGTGAGGCTTCACAAGTCTCTGTCTGTCTGTGTGTGTGTGTGTGTGTGTGTGTGTCTCCTTCTGGACTCCTGTCACACACACACACACACGCACATACACACAGACACACCAGTGACAGGCCCATCACATTTGCATTCACCCCCTCCTTCAGTTTAAACTTGGATCACGTGTCTCCATGAGAACACAAAGCACTTTAAGGCCAGACATTACTCACACCCCATCAGCTGTCAAAAGGAGTGACAGACTGAAAAACACACATTTACATCTTGAAATACCCCCCTCATTTATTTATTTATTTATCTTTTTGCTGCTTTGGATTTCATTTATTTCTCAATTTCAAGACGAAAAACAAGGACATTTTAAACTATTTGACTTTAAATGCCTCAAAGCATCTCTCTACAGTTGGATGATGCATCCAGAGGTTTACGTTTGACATTGAACACATCTCCGCTCTGTGACAATGAGCCCTGATCCACTAACCCAGTGCCCCTGAGAGCAGAGCAGAGAGCTGCTCTGTGATTGGACCTCCAGCCCCCACATTCACTCTCTCTAAAGTCTACCTATCTCTATCACCAAGTTGCGCAGGGACTCACCTCTGCCAAACTTCACCAGCGGCACCTCAGCAGCGTCTGTGCGCCTCTACCTGCGCCTCTCCATCCATGCGTCCCAGTCGAGGAGGTGCAGGAATAATGGCAATAATAAAAAAAAATAAAACAACAGAAATCGCTTTTTCCTCCCCAAGCTGCCTTTGTTTGCGACGCGGCAGCAGCAGTGAAGATGAATTAATCTCTGGGTCCCACGGGAAGGAGGAGGGAGGGAGGGACTGAGCGACCGATGGTCGGCAGGCTGATCCCCGACGAGGCTCGGTGCAAACACTGAGCCCCCTCACACACACCACATTCACACACTCGCAGTTTGTGTTTGCAGCAGCTCCTCCCGAACAACAGCCAGCCAATCAGAGGCGGGGGATGTCACTGGGAGGGCGGGGCTACGCTGTGTTATGCCTCAGTGTTTGTGTATGTGTGTGTGTGTGTGTGTGTGTGTGTGTGTGTGTGTGTGTGTGTGTGCCTTGGTGCCCATGAATCAAGCTGTCTCTCTTACGTGTACTTTTAGTCATTTAAGCAGAAACTTTTATCCAGAGTGACTAACAGAGCAGACAAAACATTCAAGCTGCATCACAAAGTGCAGCGTTTAAGTCTATTTCAGGGGAGACGTACCGATGGACAGATACAAAGACAGACAGTTTCTTTACCATGCAGAGGGATGCCCCAGGTCCCTATAAACCAAAATGACTTTTGCCTGTTTGAATAATAAACCCACAACGATGCCCAAGCACAATGATTTGCTGCTGATTATAATACACATACACTTGTTTTCCCCCCACAGGTTTGCAAAGAGGCAAAACGACAGACCTTGGATCCTCATTATCTTGGGTAATCCAATCACGCATGCATCGCGCTGTGCAAACAGCCCCCCAGACGTGTTCTGATCAAATCAATCAAAACGCTGGCTGAGGCGGGTCTGGTGTGGTGTGAGGTCGCAATAGGAACGCTCCTCATCAGTGCAGGATGTGGTGTCTGCTTTGGCAGCAGAATAGCTACACTTGAAAG
Organism: Karalla daura; assembly: GCA_029224185.1. Classification (NCBI taxonomy): domain Eukaryota; kingdom Metazoa; phylum Chordata; class Actinopteri; order Chaetodontiformes; family Leiognathidae; genus Karalla; species Karalla daura. The sequence goes on along the minus strand of CM055205.1, from coordinate 9,033,634 downwards.
GAGAAAAAAAAGAAAAGCAGCCTAGATATTTATGTTCAACTGGGAAAGACACTGAACCATCAAACTTCTGCTGATCATATGTCATTGCATATGAATGAATGAATGAATGAATGAATGGTTGAAGGCTGTGAATGAGCAGGTATATGAGCATGTGGATGGGTGAATGGGGCATGAGTTGTGAAAATGCTTTGAGCAGATGTAAAGACCAGAAAAAGTGCTATGGAAGAAGCAGCTCGTTAAACATTTAGCACTGGGAAGGTCAGGCTTCTAGGAAGAGACCAAGAGGTCTGAACTCTTAATGTCAGGTGTGAAGGATCTCTCTGAATATTACTCCACTATACGTGTGATTTGACTATATCTACAGATACTGTTAAATGACCGCAGACCGCATTGTGCGCTGTGTGTGTGTGGCGTATCGAATCTCTTTCTGTCGAGCTTATTTTCATGTGTTCACCACTTGTATGAGTTCCTGTTGCTCTTCAAATCCACTTCATCTGCAACTAACCATTACAGTATGTAAACAGCACTTTAAGGTGGCTCCAAATGCTGGTGTTTTGAGTTAAAAATATTAACAACACTACCTCTATGTCCTCGACACACACAGAGAGAAGGAGACACACACACACACACATTGTAGCCTGTGATGTGTTGCTGGAGGCATTAGCTGCTCCCTTTCTGCTCCATCTGAGTGCAGCCTGCGGGGCGAATCCACATCTGAGCACCAGATTTAACCAGCTGTCACCTTATGAACTGTCTCTAACATCTCCCTTTGCCCTTGTACTCTGGACAGCAGCGGGGGCCATTTTTAGGACAGCGAGCGGATACCTTTACTGCCTCCTGGCTTTAAATTTAGACCTTCCTTGTCCACTTGAACCCACGTTCTGCGATGGCGAGGCGCAACCTGCCCTATTCTTCTGCGTTTCACCGCCACATGAAAAGAAGTTTTATTTGTGCTCGTAAACGTATCGGCAGGTTGTGAAAATGATGGTGTGATTATCTGCGATTACGCAGCTTAACAACCGGGGCGTTTTCAAAATTGCCTTTCCAATCCCGTTCGCCTCGAGTGGGTTTACAGCGATTGCTTTCTCCTGGACAGCGAGTGGCAGGCAAATTGAATTAGATGGGAGGGAACCATGAACAAGACAAACACCTCCATCTTTTGCCGACACAAACAGCCTGAGACGTACAGGTGTTGCCGTTTGAGGGACGAGACTAACTATGTTTCTGTGGTACAGATTGGTATTATGTAGAGTGACAAGTCTTAAAGTGCTCCTGCCAGCATAATTGCCCTCCATAAGTGGATATGCTGTTCCGCTGAGTCCATACAAATCCAATTCAGCTCGCCCTTCCAAGAAGCAAAGGGAGCAGAAAATGGCTTGTCCCTTTTAATCCATCAGTTTGGTATTAGTAGAGGAAGGGATTTCATAATGACTCGTTGATATGATTAATCTTAGAGCGTAGGGTAGGGGATTTTTTATTTACTTTTTCTTTTCTACCGCCCGCAAAAGCCAAAAACCACAAAAGAAGCAATGAGGAAGCTTTCCTCGGGGCGTTGCTGGTTAGGAATAAGTAAGTAGAGCCGGATAATAACGTAAAAGCTAAATAAATGAGCAGAAATGACTCTGGTGCTGAGAATTTAGCAGCTGTGGGACACTGAGAGTCAAGAAGCAGCTCTGTAGCTACAGGCTGACAACTGAGCCACCTCCATATGCTGAACTCAGAGGTGCGACCGAAATATGTGGATGGAGTTCTCCAGGGACCCGAATATTGTTTTAAAGCTCCGGTATCCAAAGCTGAATGCTCAGTCAAGAATATCTGATGAGACGTGTGTCTCGAGAGGGCGGTCGATGAGACAATAGGCTGTCATAAACACTAAATGGACACTGATGGGCTTGATGCCGGTAATTCAGTCATGTGATGGAGATCTAAGTGCTTTAAGGGGGAAAAAGTCGATGTGAGGCGTAATGATGATGAGAAATAAGTGGAGTTATATGGAGGTTTCATATCATGCAACAAGACAGCGGTGTTTCTACAAAATGACACCACATTTGGGGGGTTACCCAGTAGTTTCCACCTGTCCCTGACATTTCCAAAGACTTTTAATTAATCCTCTGAATCAAAGGCGACAAAAGGAAAAAAAGTCACCTACTTTCCCGTCACCTCTTTGAAGTGGGGCAGCGGCAGCAGCACCTCATGTTCTGCTGTCGGTAAGCTTTCCCACCAGGGGCCACACATACGCTCAGTCAATCAACGCGGGCCTCACACCCCCTACCAGGCTTTTTGTGTCCCAGTATGTCTCTGCAACTGCGACTGAGAGCGGTCCAATCTTAAACGCTCCTCGGGGAGTCACACTTCAATCTTAACATCGGGGGTCGCTTTCTAAAACATGAACACCAGCTCTGCGTCGACCTCTCCTCTCTGTGTTTTGTAATGAAAAGCTGCGTAGGCCGCATTTTGGGAACTCTGTAGGGCCTCCATAAGCCTCTCTCCCTCTCTCTCTCCCTCTCTCTCTCTCTCTCACACACACACACACACACACACACGCCTCTATCCTCCTCCTGGACTCTCAGCTGCTGAACAGCTCAGCCTGTAATTATGGCTGTCATCAACAGCCCCTGACTAGCAGCTATATTTACTGAAGAACTGGTGCGCACTAACATGCTCTCTCCACACACACACACACACACACACACACACACACACACACACACACACACACACACACACACACACACACAAGTGAACATCATACAGTTCACAGTTAAATCCACAACCAAACACACAGGCACTAAGATGCATTGCCAGCTATTTATAGTTGTTGCCAATCAAAACCACAGCAACAGGTAATTAAGCATTGAGTCTAATCCTCTCAAGAATTTTCTTATGAGACGTACATTTCACTTCATCCCCCCCGTTCAGGCGCCGTTTCCCTCTCACTTCAGGCAGAGCTAAATAACAGGAACATTTTCTTTATTGCTTCAAGTACTATATTTTTATAACAACATCTCTGAGAAATTCAATGGCTTTATTGTTTCAGAACAAGAGCACAGTAGCAGATGTTTGACAATCCCCTGTATCACCATAAAAGCTGTGCAGAGACATTTCCAATACATCAGTCCAAACCCTTTTTCTTCTCTTTTTTCTTTTTTCCAGACACCATGATTGAGAAAATATACAGTTTCTGAGGATTTATTTGCCATATGAAATGGCATTACAATTGTCTCTCACCTTTGAAAAGCACACAAAACCACATCTACTGCCATGTTCAAGAACATTCACAAGTTCAGCAAATCATTTGCGTGTTTCAATCTACAATTAGCACATTTATACATCCAAACCATGTCCATTCATAAGTCTGTGCACACACAGAAGCTGTGAATGAAACCAGCACCACTGACCTCCCAGCAGAGCAGTTCCTGTCCTCCTGTAGGAGCCACAACTGCTGCTGGTCACCAACACCCATTTCCCGCTCTGTGTGCGGCGTGGCATTGTAAAGCTCTCCTGTCACTTGCGTTTTCATGTGAAAATATTTACTGCTTTTCCTCTCCCCTGAGCATTTCTCTCGGTCTCTGCCTGACAACGTCTGAACGCCAAACCAGGGTGAGTCAGAGAGGCCACATGACTGGAGGGCAGGAAGGTCAAGGCTAAGGGATGTACAGGCACAGCTGATGGTGTGTGTGTGTGTGTGTGTGTGGGAGTGAGAGTGTGAGAGAGTGTGGCACTAAAATATCAGGGGAAAATGTTGCCTCTTCTCTGGTTACCCGCCCTATTCAGACTGACTCTACTCCATGCACTGTGAAATAACTTGAATCCAAGTAAAAACTTAACTGAGGTTTCTGTTTATATCGAAGACATTAAGAAAACACGCAAATGTTTGTGCAGCTCTGTAAGACATTTGTTTACTGTAATGCTTCCTGAGTGATACATTAAGGGCCTCTATGTATGTACAAATATTATCCAGCGTGTCTCTACAGAGGTAAACTATTATGGCTCATACAAAGCAGGCTGTAAGGCCTTTGGTCTCTGATGAGATGGTATGCTTATTGCAGGTAAAGTCTCTGCCCTGAGGGTCCTGAAGACACCTCAGAGACTCCTTCTAAATTGTTCTTTAAGTGGTTTATGAGAAGTTGAGCGTTTCAAAGCTTCACTGTTTTGATCTACATTTGTATCTCTAAAGTGAATCTATTCCACTCATTATCCTCGCTTAGATCATAATGTTTGTTTCAGGAGCTCATGGAGACAGAAAAACAGCTGAAAAGTGAGTGCTAAAGAGGAAAACAGTACAAAAGTGGCCTCTTCTATTCCTCCATGGTTGGTGAAGCATGATAGAGTGCCCTCTGCAGAGGCTTAATGTGCAAGAAAACATGGAGATGCACCCTCAAGAGTCTCCTACCAGAGGAGAAAACGCATTGCAGCAGAATACATGCAAGAAATAAGGGCATGTGTGTTTTTATGAGAGATACTTAAAACTACTCATATCACAAAATGAAAGCATAACGTTAAGTACGATTTGCAACTCTTTCCCTGTAAATGCATTGCATCTCCTTGCCCATCAGATGTCCTGAATCTGCCACTTGTCCTATAAAACAAGAGGGCTGGACTTCTCCGAAGTCTTACACAGGCAACCAGAAGTGTTGGCGAGCTTCATGGAAATTTAACAATTTGTAAAAAGTGTCAAACGCTTGCAACCGGCTGCTCGGTGAGAGGCAGAGCTCACTCTGCCTCCAGTTGCCCCTCAATGAAGAGTCATGGGTGGTCCGTTACGACTCACGTAAACAGGATTACCTTATTGTGAGAGCGGCTTGAAACCACAAAGTGTAAACCTTGCACGCCCAGTGTTGCCTGCAGCACAGATCGTCACGGTAACCGCGAGGGAATTGTAAAGGAAAGGTTAGCAGTAGATATACGCCACATGTAAACATCTGTGACCAGACTGGGGTGAGTTCACTGGGGTGAGGTGGAGACAGAGTCCTGCTCTTGCATCATCTGCCTTACTGAACACTGCGGCATTAAAAATTCACCTTGAGTGCCAAAATGCAAAGAATGTTTCCCTCCTTTTTGTTAATTCTCTACTCTTTCGGGGAGAGCTGCAGAAAATAAGAATACTTTGAGTCTTTTGGCAAAAGTAGGTCAGTGGAGGCAACTGTCAGAAGCAGGAAGAGGGAGATGCGGAGCGATAATATTCCAGCTACTGTGGGTCCCCTCAGGTCAGAGCTATTCCCTACCCAGAGCGGCCGCTGACGCACAAACCACAGCGCTGTCATGTTCCTCAGTGTGTCTGTGGACAGAGACGACAACTGTGGCCAGACGGCGGAGGTGACTGTGTGGGTGAGCGGTCAGTGTGTGAGCGTCGCGGAGGGAAGACAATGCTAATGTGTGTGTGTGTGTGTGTGCACACGAGGCTGCAGAGGAGTGGGTAGGCGTGTGTGCGTGCGTGCGTGTGCTTTATACAGTGGGAGGTTGAGTAGATCAAGTCGGTTTTAAATCACTTCTCCAACCTCTTGCAGTGACCTCTTTGGCAGCGCGGCGAGGAGGGAGTTACTGTATTTGTGTCGCATAAAAGTTGAGCGCTTGTTGACAGACAGCAGCAAACATCGATCGAATTGTTTCCCGCTCAGACTGCAACATCGCTGGACTGCAAACCTCTGGTCTGCTGCAGAGAGAGCTCATTCCATTTTAATTGTAGTTATTCAATCAAATTCACAGTCACCTATAGACCCGAGCATGCACAACACAATGTACGGTGGATAACTATTCTCGGCATTGAAAGCATCTCACATACCAGGCAGTGGACGTCCACTGTGTATATGCTGCAGATCGTACGCTGTTCTCTGAGCCTGTGGCTTGGTCAAGGGCACTGACAGGAGAATTATCCAGCCATACGTGTTTTTGATGGTGGGGGAAACTGGAGCACCCAGAGGAAACCCATGCAAGCATGCCAGTTGACAGAGTTTAACACAAAGCCACTGTACTGCCCTGTAATACAGCGGAGTAGGGATAAAAAGAGGAGTCATGTGTGGAGATCTGAGGGCTGCACCTAGAAAATACCCAGAAAAACACTGTCCTGAACATTAAACTGTCAGTTGAAAAACAAGTCCATATTTCATCATGAAGTTATTATGATGGCTAGTAATAAATCCAGTGAAAGTCCACATAGCATTCATGAGAGATCTTTCCTTTAAGTCTGAGTTTAACTCGCTTAGCAATACTTAATCATATTTCAAAGCCTGTCTTCATCAGCCTGGCATCAGTCAGTCGGTGTCAGTCGCCCTGTTGCCCTGGAAATATTTCAGTTCCTGTTTTACAGGGTTTTAATGTTGACAAGCTCTGACATGAGGAGCCTCAGGGTATTGTAAAATGGCCTACTGGATATTAAAGAGCTCGCCTGTATTGTTCCCTCCAGTGAATCGTGCCGACTAAATTGCAAATCGTGTATGCAAATTCCAGGTCGAGCAAGAAGATCTAAGCAACTACAAATGTCAAACCCGGTAATTTGCCTGAACACTGCTGCCTCAATGAAGAACAGTGTGAGATAGGTTTCTACACAACAGCTGAGGTGCTGTCCAATTAAAGTCAACGAACTATATAAATTGTAAAATGAAGAGCAGGAACTGTAAGTGCTGGTTTCAGGGGCTGAAACCAAAAATAGCTGCAATTGTTATGTAAACTTTGTAAAAAGCAGTGCAAAACAACAGCGGAGATGCACAGTGAGAAGTACAAGGCAAATGCTCTTTCTTTAAAGTATTTAATCAAGCAGATTTTACTAATGCATTCTTGTATCTCTCTACTCAGCTTTTGGATGGTATACTGCATATAAATCACCGCCCTCTCAGCTTTCTAGTCTGAGGCGCAGGACTCTCCTTACAGTGATCCCAGGCCGCGCCGGGCATCACGTCTGCTCAGAGGAGGATACAGTTTCCTGGGGTTTACCACGCAAGGCAAGTCCCGACATGAGGCCGAGAGAGACATGGATTTGTGAAATCTGACCTGGTTCTTGACTTGCAGCCTCCATGACTCCATGAACCCAGCAGCTCACGCCTATATCATGCTAATGTCGTGTCTGTGTGTGTGTGCGTGTTTCTATGGCGGGGGTGTGATGTGTCCTCTGTTTGACCCTCTGGGTAAGACTTGGTTGCTTGCACTGTACTGTATAAGACAGATAGACTTAAGGTCATAAGCACAACAATCTAATCAGGGAAAGTCTGAAATTGTAATTTGATTATAACAATCAAGAGTCATACAATGACACAGTTTGCTTTGTGCGACTGAATTATAGGCTACAAACCACAGGCTTAAACATACCTTCTTTCTTTTGCATCAGTGTTGTGGTGTTACAGGATACTTGTAATAAAATGACATATTTAGTATGGAAAATATAAGTACATGAACTCTAATATGGTTTTGATTTCAATAGACGATATACATATATTTGTATATTTACATATATATTTCCTCATCTACAGTGAAAATTACTTTAAATGTTCCCCTCTCAACAATGCAAAGTGTGTCATTTTGATGCTAGTTAGCATTAGCTGAAGCCCTAGCTAAAATTTTCAAGCTCTCTGGACGGTTAGACCACGTTCAAATAAGAGCAGAATATGAAAGCATAAATCTGTTGATTTAGCATCAGCTTCAGGAGAATCTGAGGGATATTTTGTTTGATCAAAGTGGCACGCTAAGGTAAAGCCATATTTAATATGCAATGTCCCATTGTTATTATTATTAAAAGAATTTTAACAACCTGGATTTGGCCGACTAAAAGCTTTCAACTATTGCTAATGATTGAAGAACTAACTTTCCCTGCATGATTCAACCTTTAAAAACCTCAGGCCTAAAAACCTTGCTGTCTCTGCTTGTTTCTTAGATTACCCGAGGAATGCTGTTCTGCTGCTACTGACTGCCTGCAAAACAGCTGCTGTACTGTAGAAATTAGGTCTCAGTTTGTAAAGAAATAAAGACTGCGTGTTGTGTCACGCCTTTACATTTTCTGCTGAGAAGCCCTGTGGCAGAGTCTGGAGCGAGGGCTTAACGTTGGCCTAGTGTTTTGCCCCATTCACGTGCAACGTAACCTCACACCATTACACAGCGTCCCCTCAGGTGAGAATTATATTCCCTGAATCTGAGTGGAGATTACGGCTCAATGTGAAACTCTCAGAAATTGAGTGATTGACGTGTTATTGTGCCAGAAAAAGTTTTCACAAACAAACAAAAAACCCCAAGATTGTTTGGCGGTTGAGTCCAGTAATTAGAGGTTTTGTCATGTAATTGGTAGGAGCAAGATGAGAGGAAACATATCCTATTGCAAGAGGAGGAACAATACTAAACATTCCAGCACCAGAGCGGATAAACTACCGCCCGAGCCACGGCTGTCTTGAATGACAAGGGCTTTTAGTTCAGTTTAAAGGCCTTAGATATGTGAGGACCAATTCACAGCCTGCTTAAAGGGACTCTCGGGAGAGACAGAGGAAGGGTTATTTCCTATGTGGTTTTAAAGCATAAATATAATCCAGGATCCGCGAGGCCTCCATTTCTAGGAACTTCACAGGCTCAAATGTGGCTCTGTCATACTTTTCTGACCTGACCCAGTTAGTCAAACATGAGTTTATTTTGACACCAAACATCAACACTTCAGTCCCACCATGGCACCGTTGATCTCAAAGTCAACGATAGTTTTAATCGGCAGCCCTCCTTCGGGACACACTGCCTGCTTGTCCCTAGCGTTTGCACACTCTTTTGCCAATCACATGAGTAGACTGGCAGGGCAAGATCAGGCCCTTTGAATCACTTAAAATGAGCAAAAAAGAGTTAAAGAAGCCATTGTGTTTATTTTCGTCTCAATGAGGCTGCTCTGTTGAGAACTGTTGTGAACAAGAAAGGCAGCTGTGCATGTGCGTAAGTGTGGCAAAGTGCGATAACGGGGGAAGAAAGATGATTTGTGTCTGTGTTCTCTTCTGGGCAAAACCACTTAAGGACTTAGGCTGCTGTTTCCTTGAGATCTGAAAGGGATCGTTCAGGTCAGGTGGGTGTTGGTACGCTGGTGATTTTACAGGGGCCCAAGGGTAATTATGATTTATGGGGAGTTGTGGGTGAGGTGGGGAGGCAGAGCGTTTGCTGATAGCACCCTTGAAACAGAGTATCACACATTCTGGGTTGGATGCTGTATAATCTTTGGACTATTTTATTGTATAAATATCAAACTCCACCAATTAAACACTGACAAACGCAGGCTGGTCCAAGTAACGACAGAGCTTTCTTCTTTTTATCAAAGAGATTCATCTCAGCCACAAACATAGATCTTTAAGTAACCTCGGCGTGAAATATCTGTCTGATTTGTCCCTTGACAAAAAGACTTTGTAGAGGGATTAGAAAGCTAGTCTGGGAGCTGGGCATTTGTGTCGTTTTCCATGAAGAAGTTAAGTTGAACCTGTCTCTGTGCATGAATTCACAGTGGTAGCGCCGTCCTTCAAGGGCACACTTCTTGCTGTTGACTGTCATTTTCTTTTATGAATGTAGGTTTGGAGCTGACTTGCTGTGAAGTCAGATGACATCCGTGATGATTATCCAACCCTCAGAGCTTGGTTTGGTGAACTGTATCTTAACTGGCCAACACAGCTGTCAGTGGGCACCAGACTTGCAAGTGCTGCTGAACAAATATGAGGTGTGGGCTGGGATTAAGAGCTCTGGAACCCCACATCGAAGGCAAAATGTCATTTCTGGTGCTCACAGGACTGAAAAATCTCAGCAGTTTTCTAGACAAGGTACGTGCCTTGGCTAATCTGGATAATCCACAGAATTCACAGTGAGCATATCTCAAAACCTGACTAAAATGTTAAAACGACCAGATGCTACTAAAGGTGAGCAGTGGCGATTTCTCTCTGTATTGTGAAGAGAAACTTCATCCTGTCAGCTGATTACTGACTACCTCAGTAAACTTCAGTAGTGGTGTGTGAATGAATATGCAGGAACCACATCTCTAAACCCAACATGTGCCCCAAATTTCATGGCTTGAAAATGGGCCCAGTGCAAGTCCCTTTCCGTGTCTCTGCAGGGGATGAAACTAAAACACATTGTTCCCACCGAGTAGATCTAACCGAGGCTTTTTGCTAATTCATTCGACCTGAAGAGGACTGTGAGAGAGGAGGACGGGCAGGCAGAGTGAAGGAGAAAGTGAGCCTGGCGCTGCATGTCTGCTCTGTTTAGGCAGTGACATTTCTGCTGCCAGGCTAAAAGTAGTGGTCCTGTAGTCATTCACTGTGCTGCAACACAGCGGCGAGGAGAGGCCTGCCAAATGCACCCTATTGTGCAGAGATGACAGCAACGACAGATGATACACTGCCTTTATTTTATTACACTGACTCTGAAGTCTGTTCCACATGAGGCTAATGCGAGTCACGTGTAGGAAATGCTTAATGGCTTCTCGCTTTCATTTTTTATGCTCTTTGCAGTTTTTCCTACGCTGCAGACACCTTTGAAACCATTCCTAAATGATGCACGATGAGTGGGTCTTAAACTTTTAATACGGGTGAAGTGGAGAACTTAGGACCATGGGAACAAGGATCAGCTGTTAGCATGTGTGATGTAGGCCCATTCAGTCATCCTCTTATCCACTTTGTACCCAAAGGTGTTGCAGGGGTCTGCTGGAGCCTGTCTCCACCTCACACAGGAGGCAGACAGGGAATACGTCCTGGACACAGGTCCATTGCAAGACACACACTATTCACTCTCACACTCACACCTAGGGGCAATACCAGAGTCACCAGTCAACGCAAACATCCATGTTTTTGGACTGTGGGAGGAGGCCAGACTACCTGGAGAAACAGGGTGGTATTTTTGACCCTTTTGGGACCACTAAGTATATGTCACCATTACTATATTTTTGACCACTAATATAGTGTATCCTTGTAAATGGTTTAGTTCAAATGTGATTTCTGTGACAAAAAGAAATATGGTAGAAATATGAAACAGAAGAAACAATTCAGTGATTAGTCATAACTACTGGAGTTCATACCCCTAACGGGACTCACCGCATTAGACTTGCAAAATCCCTTCAACTTCAACTGAGTTCATTCAGCAATGAATTTTAATAATGTGGGTAAAAAGATTTGCAGATACTCTCTTCTAGTGATGAAACTAGTAATCCAGAAAGAAAATAGGCCAATAGTAGTAAATTTGCATTCAGCACCAGTAAGAATGGAGCACTTGAATATTCAGCATGAAACGAAAGAGTGTAATTTCCATCACTAATCCAAAGAGCTAATTAGAACAGAAAACATAAGTGATCCATATTCTGCAACCTTCAGCTCTGTCTGTGAATACGCAGTCTGATGCCTGCCGGCCAACCTCTGCGCAAATCTGCGCGCTGTGATTGGCTGGCTGGTAGCGGAGAGTTCAGCTGGCTGCCTACCTCCTGGCTGCGATGTTCAAAGGGAACGTCACATTACCGTCGGTGTGTGTCTCAGTCAGAAGTGGGTCAGTGGAGGCATTAACATACATTGCACACCAAGTGATGCAATAACTGGGAATATCCCTGCACTCACTGTCCACTCATCGGAAATATGCCTTAAAATGTATAAATACAACGTGGATTAACGTGCACAATGAAAGCAGTTGGTGTGTGATAAAAAAGGCTCTCTGAGTAGTGTGAGAGACAATGTTTGGCAGAGGACTTGTGGACATATGTAGGTTGGAGCGCTTGGCCACTGGTGTGTGTGTGTGTGGGTGGGTGTGTGTATGTGCCTTTCAAATGGGGGGTTGGAGTTTTATGATTTGACATTTTGGGAACTGTGCTTGTTAGTCAGAATGTTAGATGAGATGATTTGTGTCTCTGGTCCTCCATGAAATGTTCCTCCATCTCCATGAGACTATGGTCAATGTTGTCCCAGTGAAGTGCACTCAAAAGCATTATGATGCATGCGTGACAAGTGCAGCAGCATCATTTTACATACAGGTTCAGCGATTATCTTTATAATGGTTTGAAAAAGATAAACAACCACTTTCCATTACCGTACAACCTGTCAGCCTGTTTTCCCTTTGCCTATGAATAATCATCAGCTAGGTCCTGCTGCCCTGCTCACAACTCTTTCGTAGTCCGAGTGAACGTGAGTTATGATTACAGCTGGTTTTGAAATAAAAACACTCACACAGAGTGCATGTTGAAAAGATTTTCTTGTGGCGCACACTGCTTGGTTAAAAACATCTGCCTGTTATACAAGAACGCCCACGCTGCAGAGGGCACGGCTCCTCTCCACTCTCTAAAAAGGGTAAAAGTTGAAAAATCAATAAACAAACTCCTCACAGAGCTCCTGCAGAGCAGAGCTGGAGACAAAAAGCATGAAGTCCTCATTAGTGAAGGGTTATTACACTAATTACTGCTACTGACTACAAGGAGCTATACGTAACAATTTCACAGGAAGCAATTAAGAAAAATTAGCCATTGTATCATTATGCCTTGTGATAACACTTTGTGCCTCTTGAGGCAACAGTGAGGCTCTGCAGGATCCAGTTTTCCCTCAGTCCGACATATGGTTAGTGGCTGTTCTCTAACTTCTTGGCAATGCTGGTGTAGGCTCGGCCTCTGGTCAGTCAATGAGAGGAATATAAAATGCAAAAGATGCTGAAGCTCCTGGCAGACAACCAGTGTCAACACCACAACCTGCGCTACCTCCACCTACCGCCTCCAGCAAGGACCCAAGTTCAACGAGTTTAACACGCAGTGTTTCTTCGAGACCGGTAAGAACAGCTTATCACTGGCTATTTAGACATAGTTTATACTGGGATTTTAATTGATTAAAAAATATTAAATTGATTTAATTGTATAGTGTTAATTCCTCATAATGGATTAAATACCTGCAGCTGCAGCTCCTATAATCTGCAGCCCTCATCTTGTTTGGTCTGTGACAGGTGGTTCATTCTTAAAAATTGCACCTTTTACTACCTTTTTCATGACTTCCTCCTCGCGGAGATATCAGTTTTATTTTTGAGGTTCAGCGTATATCAGAGTCTACTCAACCGAGCAGAAAACAACCCCTCCTACACAGCTGAAGAGATCCCTCTGGGCCACACTTGAGCCATCACTAGTGGTGTATTCTTAACCCTGATATCAACCACAAGTCACAAACCAGCAAGCCTGACCTTGCTGTAATCCTGCGGCTGCCCACCTGTGCAGCCCACGCCTGCTTTCACACTTTCACACACCCAAGCCTTGGCCAGCCTACCGTCCTCGTAGAAGACATCCTCCGCTTCCTCACGCATCATCTCATCCAGGTCATCCTCTGCAATGTCGGTCACAGCCATCACTACTCCTCTTCTTCTTCCTCTCGCTCTTGTCCTTCTTCTCCTCTCCCTCTCGTCTCCCTGGGCTTCAGAGAGTGAGCGAGTGACTGGGCTGTAAAATTGAATCAACGCCGGCTCGGCCTCTTCGCTTCAGGCGACAGTCCGATCACCGGCAGGCTCCTCAGACGAGTAGCACAGCACTGGGACTGAGCTGAGCCCCAGCTCCCTGCACGAGGGTGTGTGCGTGTGAGTGTGGAAGTGCCAGGTGAAGTGTGTGTGTGTGTGTGTGTGCGTACGTGTGTGTGTGTGTGGGTGAGAGAGAGGACTCCCAGCGACCTTCACTAAGTTTCGGCAATAGCGCTGGTTTCATAACATCCTGTGCAAAGCTGAAGTGAGCGTGCTGTTTGGAGAGCACTTGTATGAGTAAGTGTGCGCATGTGTGTGTTCCGTATGGGGAGGGTCAGCCTGTGTGTGCATGTGTGTGTGTGTGTGTCCATACGCATCTCATGGCTCTTCACAATGAGTCAGCTCCTGGTGCTTAACGGGAATATTTAGATTCTGCATTTCCCAACATGCAAAAACGAGGTGTGAAAATGTGTTTGTGTGGACGTGTGTGAGCCACGGCACATGAGACCGGCTATACTTGTCATTCCTTCACAGCTCATGGGAACACACTGATTGCTCCCTCTATTTTTTCCCTTGGCCCACAGAGAGGGGGGCACAGCAGAGCCGATAACGCCTGGTGTCACCGTCTGCTGCCGGATGTCTCCATGGTGCTGCTTAGGATAAACACAATCACCTACTCTGAGGAAGACAGAGCCACACAGAGCCCGAGAGCATGTCTTTCTCACAATCATTATTTTCTTTCAACCATGATTCTTTCTTTCTTTTCTTTTTTCTTTTCTTTTTTTTACAGTGCTGTCAGCATTTGTGTGTTTGGAGCACAAATATCAGTCAAATCGTGAACAAATCTGCAGGTTGTTTGGCCCCACTTGTTGTTTTGAAGATATTTCTAGAATCCCCAGAGGCTCGTGTATCCACCTGGAATGAAAAATATTCCACCTGCTGCAAAATAAAGTGGATTTTTAACAGGTTTTCAGAGCTGCTGCTCTGGTCACAAATAACATACTGTATCTCTTGTGCTTGTTTTGTGCAATGCATCTACAACTACAGAGGTTTCCCTGGTAATGTTAATTATATTTACCACTGTGCTCTCATCCTTACTTCTGCTTATTCAGTTTAAGAGGTAGTGCAAACACTGCTTGGCTTTATGTGTGAAACAATGCGAAAACATTATATTCAATACATATATACTATATAACACAGCAAGTTTATGATGTGTATGAGATTAGCATTTTGGGATGGTGTGTTATAAGCTCTAAAGACAAAGACAAAGTGCAGCAGGGGTTGAAAGGATTGTTTCACAGTTTTTTTACACAACCGTGTGACCACTTCTGTTGCTTGGTAACCAGGACATTTTAGGTACGTTTATGCACCAAAAAAGTCCAACTGCAAACTGAAACCACGCAACGTCTGACCTGTCAACCAAACGCAGGCAGGATGAGTTCATCTTACGACTTTGGAATTGTTTGCATACAGATTTAACGAGGCTGCCAGGCACCAAATATCTTCCTCTTTCTAGAACCAGTTCTTCATCCGTCTTCATCACGCAATTTCTCTGACTCATATCCCATTTACACAAACCACTTCCCCACCAAAATAGAAAGTAGGCCTCAAGTCAGTTCATTATCACTTTTCCTTCAGACTTCCTCTCCCCTGCCACTGCCTCCCTTCAAGGCCAAAGCTCAAGGGACTGAACCTGGAGACAAACTCATTTTCACCGAGGCTAGTCCAGGCAGCTCAGAAGCATCACATCTATCAGGACACCTCCTGATGGGGGCCGATTGAACACGGAGCCCACGTACTGTGGGCTGAACACTGTTTTGTGTAATTTGATGGGTTAATGACCATGGTTGCGAGTTTACAGGAGGGAAAGATTTCTTATTTGTCTGAGGTCACTGAGTGGGATGGTGTGAGACATACAAGTGGAGGCAGCTTGAACACAGGCTTGCGTGTTATTTGTCAGGAACCAAAACTGTGACAGTGGCTAAAACTGAAAGCAAAAACAAGGGACTGTCTCCGGCCACCACAGCCTAAAACACTCTATGAAAATCACTTTTTACGAACCATAAAAGCAACTGTAGGCAGATCTAAATACTTCTAAAATACTACAGTGAGAGTCCCTGTTCTGAGCTGATTCAGATCAATGCAGCCTCAGGTGAATCTACCCACCTTAGTGAGGACAAAACAAACATTGACCAGATAATGAGTACATAAAATAGAAGTTATTTATTTGTGCTGATAATGTGTGCAGACAAGAGACACAGTAGATAAAGTGTCTCTTACAAAACATTACTGATTGTTGTTCGGTTTGTCTGAAACACTGTTTTGATCTGTGAAATATAGTCATGTGAAATCTTGTCCTTGGTGGTCAGAATCCCTACAGGTTCTCCTGATCTAATAATAGACATCTGAAAGAAGTAAAAGGTTTTTATTTTCACCTCATTTTGTTTTTACAAACAGATGCCTGCAGATGATAAAATCCAGAGCTTATTAGCAGGAAAACACAGTGAGACCACAGCAAGAAGCTTTGTCTTTCTCCAAGTTGAAAAGAAATGGACACAAAAAAGATGTAATCTATTTATATCTATACTCGTAGCTCATGTCTTTCTATTTAGGCCATTTACTGCATTCATCATTGCAACCCAGTTTGCACAGAATTTCTTAATTTGCCTTTGAACTACCCACTGAAGCAGCGTATGCTTGTTTTCATGATTAAATTGGCTATATGTGGCTCTAGTCACCTTCTAATCAGTTACAACTTGCTCCGTCTTCACACAAAAGAAGACAACAAGGTATGTTAATCTGCAAACTCGTGGTGGCTGGAGATCGAAGAAAAAAGGGAAAAAGAAGGGGCAAAACTTAACTCGTCAGGCCTTCTCGCACCCAACGTTCACATGGAGTGAGACCAGAGATGACATAACATGAAGTCAATCAGCCAGGTGATGATGCAGACGCTCCCAGCGAGTGTTTTGGACTGTTTCACATCGTGATCTGGGTGGGACACACACCCTGGTGACGCTATGGAAAGAAAGGGTCCCTGATTTGACTCATTCAAAGGGAGAAGTGGCGCAGAGAAGCATTTGCATCTCAAAGGCAACAGCAACAGGGAAACTACAGAAACTGAGAGCCACAAAGGTGCAGATTGCAGCAAAATAATTCCCACATATTGCATCGATTGCACATAGATTTTCCCTCAAGTTATATGTACCATGCAAGTTATAAGATGTTATATTGATATTTCCTTGTTAAATCAACAATTTTGCTCCGGGGATAAATAAAGTATTCACTACTTCCAGTATAGTATCCATCCAATGTATCAGTCTATCCATCTATTTATCTCAACAAACTGTGAATTTCTGACTTGGAGCTTCACAGCTTCACTCTTTGACTCTGTGCTCTGATCCCAAAAACATGATGCAGTCCAAGGAGAATCGCCGCTAATACAGGCAAGTAAACAGAAAACACAGTCATGCACAGAGCACTGACACATAGACAGCAAAGCCCACTGGCTTATGCAGATTCATCCCACTCCCATCTGTTCGCCGCTATCTTCATCATCTCCTGTCCTGGTGACACTGTCAGGCTTTATGAGCAAAACGCTTCCAAGACAAAACTCGGTTGCATTACTTACAAGACAAATAGTGCAGAAGTGCTTGAAGAACTCTCTAGCTTTTCAGCAACTTTTTTTTTTGTGTCAGTACCACAAGCAACTTTCACAGACGGAAAAGCAGGGTCAAGTTCAGGCCCCGCTTCACATCAATGACTGGGTGCATTGTTGCCACCAGCAGAGAGAGAAAGAAAAAACAAAAAACTCCCCGCTTCGGGAAATGCAAACGCATGCTGCTGGGATGCAAACGCACAATGCCACGCACAATGCTACATATAATAATACTAGCACAGAAGGCCACCAAACACACGGGCAAACAGACAAGAGCGTACGCACACCAAACACACAGCAGAGAGTGGCACAATCAGACCCGCGCGGTACAATGGTGTTGTTTGAATGGGGTCAAACAATGGAGCTCTTTGGCATCTGAATCGAGCCAGATGATGAGAGTCCCAGGAGACTGAATAGGCGGCTTCAGCCTCCTACACACTCTCTCCTCTGGCCCTGACAATATGCATCAGCCCGCCGCCTGCTACTGTGCACTAAAATATCCGTTATTAGCATGGAAGCAGCAACTCATTAGCATCCGGGCTAATTTCATGGTGCAAGCTAATTTGCATGTGTGCAGCCTGCACAGATGCTACAATGGCCATAAAATTCGAGTAAATTGGACAAAGTAATTAGCATCAGACCATAGAATACCTGCATTACAGTGCTAAGCATGTAGCAGCTGTACTTACATTTTTGGGTTGGTTGGAGGACAGTGACATCTGAGTGTTATGGAAATGTAACAGAGCAGTGTGTTCTGTTAACTTTAACAGATTATGAGTAAAATGCTGATTTAAAAGGCACAGTCACTTAACATTACATAATGATTTAAATCACCCGATTTAGCGAGGAGTCTCTTGTTTATGTGCAGGCTGATTCATGCAAGATGATAATCAATGTCCACGGCAAGAGGCGAATTATTCATGCAACTATTTTCAACTTCAGGGCTGCAACTGAACGGATGAGGTCGATGAGTTCATGTTGTGTTTTTCTGCTGTGGAATTTGCTCTTGTGTTGAAAATCAACTCAGCACAATACAATGCAGTAAATTTATAATGTCTAATCAGCTGAGTACAGACTATTACAACCATATATTTTAATTTAGACAGGTTTAAGCCACTAATAATTAATTACATTTATTAAGGATTCAGTATTTTGCAACCAGGGCTAGTGATTTCTGCCCCACTCTTCACTCCTCTCTTTGAAACAGAGATTCAGGTTCAACATACAACTTTAACTAAGATTACTTAAGAAACAGGCAATGGAAATATAACATCTACAAGCATGAATGAAGAGTGGAACAACAGGATATTGTTGCCTCACAGTAAGAAAAAAAAGGCAATTCATTAATCTTGTGGAAATTGGATTTCCAAGTTCAGGGAACTTGAGTAAATGTGTTTTGCAATAGCAAATCTCCCCAGGCCCCGAGTGCTCAGAGACATCAAATACATGAAGAGGCAAGCAGGTGAGGAAGTTTGAAGAGGAAACCGGTGGAAGAAAAAGTTCTTGATGTCAGCCTGACTTCCCCTGCTCACCCCTGACGGACAGATTTGGGTCTGAGGCGATGCAAACGGGCAGATGCAACAACCTTATCACAGGACCTCGCAAGAAATCCTCAGTTCAGCCAATGTTTGACATTTCCCACAATCTCTGCTGAGTGAAAGTCAGAGGAGTGAGGAGGACGAGTTGAAACGAGACCTTTTTCAGACATTGTCTCTCCTCTCTCCCACTTTGTTCCCACCACCCCAGGCCTCTGCCTCCTTTTTCTCCCTCTGTGGAGGGCGACAAAACGGGATGACTGTGAAGCAGCGCCTGGTAACCCTGGTAACTATAATAAGGCCATTGCATGGTAAATCCAATTTGCCGTGGCACTCTCTGACTCATTTGCGCTGCACGTGTGAGTAAGTGTGCGAGACAGTCTGCGCCTTCATAGATAGATAGATAGATAGAAAGATAGATAGATGTGTCTGATGGAGGATCTTTTATAGTTCTCTCAATGTCTCCCCAACCAAAGCCGGCCTGATTGGAAGAACAACAACACGGTGGAGAATACAAAGTGGATCTTGATGCATCTCTCAGGCATCGTAACTCCTCATATACATTTATGTAACCCGTTATCCAAACACAAAGCAGAGAATGGATACCTGCATAAAACATGGTGCAATCAGCATGGACTGCTGATTGAAATACCTCATGAATACCTGGAGTCAGAGGTATTTAACCAGAAAATTAGTCTGCACAAACGAGAGAGCATCAGGATGCAGGAGTGTGCAAATGAATGCTGCATTTCAATTCCTTTTAATCTGAAGTTTCCTCACAGCACCCACATATTATTCACACCGACAGTGGCTGGACAAACACAGAGCTGGAGATTGTCTGTTAATGCTGCCTGGCTATCAGAGGAAGCATGGAGAGATGAAAGAAACATTTACGGCTGGTAAATATACCTACTGTAAGTGTATCGATATCTTTTCATCTTAATGCGGTTGTACGTCCTGACTCTGCGGTGCATGATGGTGAAGGTTAATCCCAGCGGTCGTCTCTCACCGTGACGCTCTCAACTCTTTTGGAGCTGCCACCAATTTCCGTTTTTGAGCTCTCTCCCTGTCTCTCCCTGACGCTATTGTATTTTGTCTTTCCCCGTGCCACAATTGAGTCCTTTTCTCTCTCTCGCTCGTTTACGCTTTGCCTCGCAGCCTCTGTCCCAGGGTGCACAGAGGGCATCAGACAATGGCAGCGACACAGCCGCTGCTCGCCAGCTGTGAAGACTGGCACCACAGAGATGGCGGCGCCCATGCTGTGCCCCTCCACGACTGCTGCCGGGTACACCTGGAGGGGCGAGATAACATGCAGCTGAGGGACTGAGGTGCAGTGAATCAGCAGACCGTCACCTTAGCTTGCACTCTCAGCATCGACTTCACACACATGGATAAAAGACAACATGCAGACTGAAAACAGCTGTGGCAGCCGCAACGTTTCAATACTAGAATCGAGTTTGTTTCAAGGGGGCCGGAAGAAGAATTAAGCAAGAACCTATTCTGGCTGACACACGTGGACAAGTTTCTAAGTACCTCCAGATCATTAGAGTATCAGGGGCAACAAGCACATCATTAAATTAATGTTGTGGCTGGTTACAGGTCATGTTAAAATACAGTCCAGTTAGAGGTCAGGCTCTCAGCAGGGACTCTGTCCTGCTTTTTACAAGATGCTGGCTGCTTTACAATGCAGAGACTCAGCATTAAGTGAGTCAATATCCTCAACATCTTAACGCTGTTTTTAAAAATTATATTGCAGGTTGTAAATATAGGGAGGAAAAAAGCTTTAAAGATTGCACTACGATTGTGAGATTGTCCATCCAGCCATCATCCATTATCCTCGCTGCTTTGTACCGCGACAGTGTCACAGGGGTCTACTGGAGCCTTTTATACCATTATTTAAAGGCACATAAATGAATTATCTATCACACTGTGTTGCTTATTCTTTAAATAGGTTTTGGCCTGGAATGCTTATCTGAAGTCTCAACCTTATACTGCAATATAAATCACTGGATGCATCTAAGATTCTCGCTTTAAATGTGGAAAGAAATGCAAACTTTTATAAGTCAGGCAGAGACTGTTGAAAACCAGGATCTATTGTGTCACAAAAGAATAAGAATTTCAAGCCATGTAGCAGCAGTGCAGGAATAAAACAGGTGTACAGACATTAATATCAATCAAAGACAGGGTTTAGCTGATAAAACAAAATGGTAAAGGATTGATTCAATCAAAATCTTCCTACTGATATCTCTTTTCAACCACAAGAAGTTCATTTGATATTTCACAATCACATGCTATTTTTAACAGGGTCAGGGGACATCCAGAAAGCAGCTGAGGAGGTTACAGCAGGGTGGGGTAACAGGGTGGCAAGAGCTTCGACAACCACAGTTTCCTCTCTCACCACACCCTCAACATCCATGTGTCCCATAGCCAACAGCTGCTGAATACAGAAAGGGGAACTGAACTTTCAAAACTTGAAAACATAAGCAATCAATGCAAAAAATCCACCCGCTGTTAGAACCATGTCTGATACTGTTGATACTGTTCGAGCTGAGAAACTTATAGAATGATGTGGCTCAGGCTTGTTGTGCCATTTTTGCGAATACCCGTAAAATCAGGATGCAAACATTTAGATCCAGAGCGAGCGAGGAGAGCTGTGATGCTTTCAGAGATTTAAACAAATTATAACCAGCAAACAGGAAGGGAGGATATCACAACACAGCTTCTGAGAAGTGGGTGTGGGCAGTCAAGGGGAGGTTGGGCAATAGTGTGTAACAAAACATTAAGTGCCTATTACAGCTGAATTTCTCTGGGAGTGCAACAAAGTGCACGCGTGCCACAGAGGCAATAAAGGGTGTCACATCCAGGAAGTGGGCAGAACATGTATTCAGAGTCACAGGAAGACAGGCCCGGTCACTGAAAGTGCTCCACATGTGGCCTTTACGCCCCAGTGGTCAGTGGGAAAGAGGCAGGGGCAGAGCAGGGCTGGAGACTGTACTGACGGCTCATTATTGTGCATGACGGCATCCACAAAATGGCTTGTGTGTGTGTGTGTGTGTGTGTGTGTGTGTGTGTGTGTGTGTGTGTGTTCAACACGTCTGGCTTTGCATCGAGTCACTCCAGAATGATGACATCTGCTGTGACTACGCATCTGTCATCCCTGGAGTATGAGAATGGACTAGTTACACCAACTGTGGATGACCTACATACACTGACATTTCAGGCAATCAGAGACTGGATTTATTGTATTCAAATGCTGTTGCTTTACAGAGTTAAACAAATTATTGTACGACATACTTTTCATGACATTGAGATAAAGGAACAAAGAGTCATGTGTGTGTATGCACATGATGACATTGTTGAGGTTAGGCCACCTGGTGGACTTCTTCTAACCACACACAAACACCTGCAAACAAAGTGATACTTTTTAGGCCTATACTGAATTAAATGATCAAAATGTATATATTTCCTGTCAGAATAAACAAACTGCAGGTAACTGCTGCTGTTTAAACAGGTTTGTTATGACTATCCTGGAATGACTTCAACTCAAAATACACAAACCTTATCAAACATTTTTTATTATTTTGTCTTAAAACAAAGCAGCCATGAAACAGCTTAGAATTAATGAAATACAGATCTAATTGAATTCAGAAATGTAAGACTCTCTATTGCTGCAGAGCCAGTATGCAACTTGACCGGCAGGGCTGTTCCTCAACGTTAACATAATTAAATTCTGCAAGAAGAAATACATTTTAGCTGTGGGAACCAGACGGAGGCTCTCCCACAGAGCTGTAGAGCCGAATCGAGGCCTTCTTTCCGGTTCATCAGCATTTGAATGTTTCTTCTCATCTGTGAAGCCAGCATGCGTTTAACCAAGGCCAGCCATCTCCCTTGCACGCGCACACACACACACACACACACACACACACACACACACACACACACACATACACATACACACACACACACACACACACACACAATTATGTTAGTCTGGCATCTTCCTGAGGGGAATGGACACTCAATAAAGCCACATCCTGGCCACCATGAAAATGCAGGAGTTCTACTGGGAAGCACAAAGAGGGATCTGGCAACCCAGTGACACGGGAACCATGAGCTCATGAGCCGGTGCTGCCATGCCCTCAGAGGATGCCAAACTCCTCCAGCCTCATCCTTGAGAAGCTGCACAAAGTTTGGTCAGTCAACCTTGAGCTATTCGGCTGGAACCTCTCCCTTGCGTCTCGGTGAAACGATGCGGCGGTGGGTGGCTGTTCCAGTGCACACAGTGTGCCTGGTGTCTGTCTGAAGACCTGACAGAAAGTGCCAGACGGTTTGGCAAGTGGATCATATTTCTGAGACAGAGCCAACAGATACTGAGAGGAGAAAGAGGATAGTGAATCTTCTTTTATTCAGTTCTTTTGTGTAACCCTTCAGTTCCCCTTGGTTTGCTTGTTTTAGTTTTTTAAAGACCAGTCTAAGATGATTGTCCTGTTTCAGTGTGATATTTAAACAAAACAAAATAACCTCATCTGCTCATTGCAAGCACATCCATCATAGCCTACTCAAGAGCATTTTCCTGGTACTGATTGTGTTGTTTTTTTCCCCCACATCATCAAGTTGCTTTGAAGGTGCACTCTCTTACAAATAGCATGAGTCATCTTGAAGTTGGAACAAAGCAGACGGAGGACAAGGTCAACCAGCACTCTCTGTTCCTCTGAATCTATGTTCCCTGTCTATTATGCACCGAGATCAGAGGTCGGCACTGGCTACGCACACTGCAAATGTTTGTTTATCTGTCAAGGTAGGAGGTCTATTCACAATCACATAAAGTCATCAGCTGCTGAATTTTCAGCCAGTACTCAAGAGGTTTGTTCATTCACAGTTAACAGGCATGTATTTCTTTTTAAAACACTTAAGTTACTAAAGAATAGAGCTTTAAGCACACTAGATGAACAGCAAACTTCACCCTCGTAAGGCTAGAAATGGCTGTTGTGACGCTGGCTATTAAACACTACTGAGGTTGTGGCAGTTTAGGCAGTGCTGGAAAACAAAACCAAGCTATAAATGGAGCAAACGTTAGACATAGACCCATGTTTGCTTCACTTTGTCTGCTGTGTACGTAATAAAGCATTTTGCTGCATGTTGGGCATCTGAATGTCAGCCCGATATTCACAACTCAACAGAGTCTGCAACTGGTTACAGAATAATTAGACAGATTTAGTTCATGGTGTCTGAACATGTATATTATTTTTGAAATGTGTTTTAACTGTTTCAAAGAGGTTTTAATTTTGACCTCCGGGTAAAATGAAATTCCATGCCCAAACTTAATTTTAGGATAGTCGGAAATAGCCTACAATAAACCAAACCAAGCTGCATAGGAAGAAAAATAGAGAGTCTGTTGTTATTGGAATAACAAGACAGTAAAATTGTCTGGATATTTATAGGGGTTTTAATAACAACAG